>CM066328.1:428229964-428404964 GCA_033807585.1 Hydrophis major
GAGAAGAGAAGAGAAGAGAGAAGAGAAGAGAAGAGAAGAGAAGAGAAGAGAAGAGAAGAGAAGAGAAGAGAAGAGAAGAGAAGAGAAGAGAAGCTATGGAATGGGATGGGATGGGATGGAATAGGAGAGGAGAGAAGAGAAGAGAAGAGAAGAGAGAAGAGAAGAGAAGAGAAGAGAAGAGAAGAGAAGAGAAGAGAAGAGAAGAGAAGAGAAGAGAAGAGAAGATATGGAATGGGATGGGATGGGATGGAATAGGAGAGGAGAGGAGAGAAGAGAAGAGAAGAGAAGAGAAGAGAAGAGAAGAGAAGAGAAGAAGAGAAGAGAAGAGAAGAGAGAAGAGAAGAGAAGAGAAGAGAAGAGAGAGAAGAGAAGAGAAGAGAAGAGAAGAGAGAGAAGAGAGAATCTTTATTGGGAAGAGAAGAGAAGAGAAGAGAAGAGAAGAGAAAGAAGAGAAGAGAAGAGAAGAGAAGAGAAGAGAAGAGAGAAGAGAAGAGAAGAGGAAGAGAAGCGAAGCTATGGAATGGGATGGGATGGGATGGAATAGGAGAGGAGAGGAGAGGAGAGAAGAGAAGAGAAGAGAAGAGAAGAGAAGAGAAGAGAAGAGAAGAGAAGAGAAGAGAAGAGAAGAGAAGAGAGAAGAGAAGAGAAGAGAAGAGAAGAGAGAAGAGAAGAGAGAGAAGAGAAGAGAAGAGAAGAGAAGAGAAGAGAAGAGAAGAGAAGAGAAGAGAAGAACAGATTTGGAAGGGGTCTATAAGCAGGAAACTGTAGGCCTAGACCATTTCAGACAGATGATTGTCTAATCTCTTCTTCAAAGCCGCCAGTGTTGGAGCACCTACAACTTCTGGAGGCAAGTTGTTTCACTGAATTGTTCTCACCATTAGGAAATTCTCCTTCATTCGAGGTTGCTTCTCTCCTTGATTAGTTTCTACCCGTTGCAGAGAAGAGCAACCAGGATGATTAGGGGACTGGAGGATAAAACATACGATGAACGGTTGCAGGAATTGGGCCTGGCTAGTCTAGGGAAGAGAAGGACCAGGGGAGACAGGAGAGTATCTTCCAATATTTGAGAGGTTGCCACAGAGAGGAGAAGGGGGTCAAGCTATTTTCTAAAGCACTTAATGTGCCCACATTAGGGATTCCAGACTAGTTCCCTGTTTGACACCTCTTCCTGTCTCATCCAGCCTCTTTCCTTACAGCTCTCTCAGCATCTCTAGGACACTATCTGATGGCTCTTCTCTGCTGAGCCTTGGAAACTGGTCCAGAGCGTTGATTGTGGCTAGTTTATCCATCATCTTAGCCCTCATAGCTGCCTCATAGCTGCAGTTGTGCTTGGTAATGGAGAAGGTGGCAGTAACGTTCCAGCTTCAAGTTTGGCAGTACTCATAGAGCAGACTAGAATTCTTTATTGGCCAAGTATGATTGGACACACAAGGAATTTGTCTTGGTGCAAATGCTCTCAGTATACATAAAGGAAAGATACATTCGTCAAGAATCATCAGGTACAACACAATGATAGTCATAGGGTACAAAAAGCAATCAAATCACACTAGGAAACAGTCAATAGAAATCGGAAGGATACAAGTGACAAAATTACAGTCATACAGTCACAAGTGGGAGGGGATGGGTGATAAGGAGCGATGAGAAGATTAATAGTAATAATAGTGCAGACTTTGTAAATAGTTGGACAGCGTGGAATTATTTGCTTAGCAGAGTGATGGCGTTCAGGGAACAAACTTTCCTTGTGTCTAGTTGTTCTGGTGTGCAGGGCTCTATAGAATCGTTTTGAGGGTACGAGTTGAAACAGTTTATGTCCAGAATGTGAGGGGTCTATAAATATTTTCACAGCCCTCATTTTGACTCGTGCAGTATACAGGTCCTCCATGGAAGGCAGGTTGGTAGCCATTGCTTTTTCTGCAATCTTAATTACTCTCTGAAGTCCATGTCTGGCCTGTTGAGTTGCAGAACCAAACCAGGCAGTTCTAAAGGTACAGATGACAGACTCCATCCTTCCTCTGTAGAACTGGATCAGCAGCTCCTTGGGCAGTTTGAGCTTCCAGAGTTGGCGCAGAAAGAACATTCTTCCAGGTCTTCTTGAATATGGAATGTAATGTGTGGTTGGTCTGTCTCAGATTGTGAGAGCAGCTTCCTCTTCACTATGCTGAACCATTGGGCAACGAACTGTTTCTCAATTAAATGTGAATGTAGGTCTTCTGTCCACCCATAATTCCCGCCAATGCTTCACATATCCTTTCTATAGTGGAACCTCGAGTCATGAACACTTTGCCCATGACCAAAAAATCCACAAAATGTTCAACTCTGGTCATGAACACAATACACCCTTGTGTGGCGATCAAACCCAGTCACAGCGATTTTCCCTGCTGTGCCAATTTCTCCTTCCACACATGCACAGAATTGTAGGCACATGACAAGAGGACTATTCCAGGGTCTCTTCAGAACCTGGAGATGAAATTCGGAAGACCCCATGTGACACACTGCAGTTGGCATTACTGAATTATTTATTGTACGCTGCTTAGAACCGCCTTTAGTCGAGATGCGCAGCCCATAAGTTTAATAAATGAATATATCAATGAAATAAAAGTCATGGAAAAGTCTGGACAGAGTGAAGCAACCTGCCTTGGTTACACGTTCTTAATTCTACCCACAAACTCACAGACAGGTAAGCCCTCGATGTACGACCAAAGCAACCTGCCTTGGTTACACGTTCTTAATTCTACCCACAAACTCACAGACAGGTAAGCCCTCGACGTACGACCAAAGACTAAAATTCTTGTGTGCCAAGCAAGGCCCTTGTTAAGTGAGCCTTGCCCTCCTTTTTGTCATGGCTGCAAAGCGAATCACATGGCTGTTAAACAAATCTGGCTTGTTTGTCGGAAGCCATCTGGGAAAGTCCCAAATGGGGATTGCGTAACCACCACCACCCCCGTGGACAGTGGACAGTCCCCGTGGACAGTGCAACCGTCATAAATACATGCCCGTTGCCGAGCGTCCAAATTTCGATCCCGTGACCCTGCCACAGGTTGTAAGCGTGGAAAAGGGAAAAAATTTCAGGGCTGTTGTAACTTCGAATGGCCAGTAAACGAATGGTTGCAAGTCGAGGGCTGCCCGGATCGTAGGGATGTAATGAGTGATCTGCACCAGCGAAAGAGAAGAAAGAGAGAGACTAGTAAAGGAGGCAAATGGAGGAAAAACAGAGGCAGCCATGAAGGATCCTTTCCAGCCAATTGACACGGAAGGCATGCTGGGAAATCCACTCACCACGGAGCTTTGATGGAAAAGCACCCAGCTCCAAAGAGGTAAGGTCTTCACGGAAAGCAGGGGAAATGCACAAAGATTAGATGGGACAGGTCATTTATCAATGAGCCACCTCATCAACTCCTTAAAATATATTTGCTTTTAGTGTTATTGGTTTCTTAAAAGGGGGCGGGGGGGAATACCAACAACCTCCGCACCACTCACCTGCAAAACAGAATGGGACAATTCGCCATGGCCAACTCTCGCCGTGAGACAATTCCAACAATTCAAAACAATTTATGAGCCACACTAGCACAGTGGTTAGAGTGCAGTACTGAAGGCTACTTCTGCTGACTGCCAGCTGCCTGCAATTTGGCAGTTCGAATCTCACCAGGCTCAAGGTTGACTCAGCCTCCCCTCCTTCCGAGGTGGGTCAAATGAGGACCCATATTGTTGGGGGCAAAAGGCTGACTCTGTAAACTGCTTAGAGAGGGCCATAAAGCACTGTGAAGCGGTATATGAGTCTAAGTGCTTTTGCTAATTCTTTTTTCAATTATTTAAAATAATATTGAAATACAGGTAGTATTATTACAACTCGCTGTGGGACAAGAGTTATGCTAATACCGGTGGTCCTTGATTGCACAACCATTCATTTGGTAACTTACAAGGTGGCTGGAAAAAAAAAAGGTACTGATGAGTTTTTTCACACTTATGACCGTTGCAGCATCCCCGTGGTCATGTAATCAAAATTCAGCCGCTTGGCAACCGATTCATATTTGTGATGGTTGCAGTGTCCCAAAATCATGAGGTCCCCATTTGGGACTTTCTGTCAATGGGGAAGCCAGATTCACTTAACAACTGTGTGACTAAATGAACAGCTGCAGTGGCTCACTTAACATCTGTGGGCAAGAAAGGCTGTAAAATGGGACAAAGCTCACTTAACAAATGTCTCTCTTAGCACCTCAAATTTTGGTTTCAATTGTGGTCGTAAGTTGAGGGCTACCCATATTTTAATTTTCGTCATTCACACGTCATTTGTTTCCTCCTTTGGCATCCTTTCTTACACAATTCTGTTCCACCATTTCTTGACAGTCCTCGACTTACAGCCACCTGAGCCCAACATTTCTGTTGATTAAACTTTGCCCCAATTTACAACCTTTCCTTGCCACATTTGTTGAATGAATCACTGCAGTTGTTAAGTTAGTAGCGCAGTTGTTAAGTGAATCGGGCTTCCCCCGTTGACCTTGCTTTTCAGAAGGTCGCAAAAGGGAATCAACATGACCTCCCAGGACTCTGCAACCATCATAAATATGAGTCAGCTGCCAAGCATCTCAAGTTAGATCACGTGACCATGGGAACAGCTGCAACGGTCGCAAGTGTGAAAAATGGTCCTAAGTCACTTTTTTCAGTGCCGTTGTAACTTTGAATAGTCACTAATTGAACAATTGTAATTCGAGGACCACTTGTATTAGTGCAACCCTTGTCCCATGGCGAGTTAGCTGTGGTAACTTGTCCTAGACACCCCACCTCACCCCCAAAAAAGGAAGCTAGGGGGGAAAAAATCACAACACAGGTGAGGTGCTAATGAAAAGAACTGTTCTTCCTTCCCAAAATGCATAAAACATTTTCTTCTCTTGTCTTCCTGCTATTACTTTCTTTAAAAGGGAGAAGCCCAAAAGTCTGAACTGTATATTTGCTCGAAATGCCCCTGAAATAACATGTCACCGACAATAAAACCTTCAAATATAAAAATTACTGGTTGGAGAAATGGCTAAGCTTTTCATCTGATGGTCGTTGCGGCCTATTTTAACTCTGGATTTATTTATGGACTTATTTATATATAAATAAATAAATATAAACATATTTATATATAAATAAATAAATATAAACATATATATTTAAGTATATATATATACATATACACATATATACATATATATATATATATATATATATATATATATATATATATATATATATATATATCTGGCATTCAGCTTTGTTCGGGTATTTTCCCACGTCATAATAGTGGTGCTTTTAAAGTTGTAGCAACGTTTCAGCAGAATCTCATCTGCCATCATCAGGCTTCTGTATATATATTCCCTGTAGGTGAACCTGAGATGCAATACGTGTCCACAGATACTGGAGAAAGGCAACCGGTACACAGGTAAATCCTCGATGTAAAACCATTCGTTTAGTGACTGTTGGAAGTTACAGTGGCACAGAAAAAAGTGACTTCTGACCAGTTTTTCACACTTTGGACCGTTGCAGCATTATTCTGACCTAGGCTTCACAAAATCACAAAGCAGACTCCTTGTCCCGACAAAACTTTTATTTTTTTATTTAGGCTTATGTGAATTCCAATTATTCACATCCAGCAAAGTTTCAGCGAACAGTCTTTTAAGGGTGAGTGATAACCACAGTCCTTATCTGGCTTGGAGAGCTGCCAGGCTGATATCTTCCAAGCGCAATGCTGCACAAGAAAATACTTGGCAAGGCGTCTCTGAGAGTCACGAACAAATCTTCACACTAATTAAATAAACTAATTGTCTCCTGCAACCACCACTCCTATTTATTCCCTATGGGAGGGGCCATTCATCGTCCAACTGTGCCTTTATTCCCAATTTGACCCTTGTTCCTTAACTGTTCCCTTCTTCTGGCAGCTCTGCGCATGCACACACTGGGAACAGGCTCTAGCTGTTCTTCTGCCCCACTGATCTCCAGCTCCGAAGGCAGCTGATAACTATTGGATGGTCTTGGCTCCATCTCTGCTTCCGACGCAGAGCCCTTGTCAGAGCCTTCCCCAGACTCCAGGACTGGCTCGTTTTCCTCCCCAACCTGCTCACTGTCCAATTCCACAACAAGCATCCCCATGGTCACATGATCAAAATTCAGAATTCAGCAAGGGCTGGCAGGGGAATTCTGGGTGTTGAATTCCACCCCTCTTAAAGCAGCCAGGAAAACACTGATATAGATGTAGCATGAGTTAGAAACTGAATAGTATCTGAGCTGGGTTTGGTCTTGCCTAGCAAAGTAATCCTGATGCTAACATTGAGACTAACCTGATTTAACCTGGAAATAAGGAGAAACTTTCTGACAGTGAGAACTATCAACCCATGGAACAGAAGTTGCCCTTGGAAGTTGTGGGAGCTTTATCACTTGAGCCTTTCAAGAATAGATTGGACTCCCTTCTGTCAGAAATGGTGTAGGGTCTCCCGCTTGGGCAGGGGGTTGGATTAGATGACCTACAGGGTCCCTTCCAACTCTGATTAACTCTGTTCTCTGTTATCTGAGACCTAGATTCATGGCTTCCCTTCTCCATCTTTGGGAAGGCAAATCTTGGCAGATCCCTGAACTCCCAATTCAAACCTGTCCCTGAGCCACCAACTTTCCAGTAAAGATGGCAACCATAAGCATGGTATGTGAACATGGCACATGTATGCCAGCAAACTTCAAGAGCATTTCCTTCCATGAAGCAGCCTCACTAAACCTCTCCCCCCACCCACCCCCAGAAATCTGAAAGACCCTCGCTCCTCAAATGTGGTGGCTAGACGCTGAGCAAAGAGCATTCCCCCTTCCCAAAGTGCACAGACAGAGACACAAAACCCCATATGGCTAAAGATCAAAGGCAAATTTCCATAAGTTCGGGGAAATAAAAATAAAAATGACAAGTTCAAAAGAGCAAAAGAAAACCCCAAGCCTTTAAAAAAAAGAAAAGAAAAACAAGGCAATGAAGCAGAGACACGAGAGACAGGGGAGCAGCAGGGAGTTAAATAACTGGGTTAACAAGAGAGGCTTGGCTTGAGGTCTTTCGCTAACCGCAAGTGACCATCTTACTTCTTGTGTAAAAAGGTAACAACCAGCAACTTCACACCTGGCCGCACACTTTTGAGATTTCTGAGGGAGATAGCACAGCTCCAGTAAAAACTATACGTTTGTGAGTTGTTCAGTATCATCGGTAGCTTGTGTGGCATTTACACATGTCATTGCAGGTAAATTCTCCATTTACAACGACCCATTTAGTGACTGTTTGAAGTTACAAAGGCACTGAAAAAAGGTATGACTGTTTTTCGCACTTATGACCGCTGAAGCATCCCCATGGTCATGTGATCAAAATTCTTCTCTCCTTGATTGCTTTACCACCCATCACTTCTTGTCCTGCCTTTAGATACTTTGGAAAACAGGTTGACTCCCCCCTCCTCTTCTATGGGGCAACCCCTCAAATATTGGAACATGTTATGATGTCTCCCCTAGTTCTTCTCTTCTCTTTCCTTTTCTTCTTTTTTGTGTGTTTATTTTTCTCTTCTCTTCTTCGTTGTGTTTATTCTTCTCTTCTCTTCTTCGTTGTGTTTATTCTTCTCTTCTCTTCTCTTCTCTTCTCTTCTCTTCTCTTCTCTTCTCTTCTCTTCTCTTCCCTTCCCTTCCCTTCCCTTCCCTTCCCTTCCCTTCCCTCTTCTCTTCTCTCCTCTGCTCTCTTCCCTGGACAAGACATATCCAATTCCTGCAACCATTCTTCGTATTTCAGCCTCAAGGCCCCTTTTAACAGGAGATAAAAGGGACTTGCACCAAGGACTTACTACATCTTTAAAACCATCCAAACCGTGAATTATGTCCTTTCTTCTAGACCACGTGGCTGCCTCAATTAAATTGTTATTCTCCACAGTGTCTCAGCAATCTTTCCTCCCCTTGCTATTTGATTTTTCTTAATTGGAGATGGCAGGGATTGAACATGTGACCTTCTGGAAGCCGAGCAGCTGCTTCACCATTGACCTACAATATCTTCAGATCCGGTACAGAGTTTGTGCAAAGCAAAAAAAAGAAAAGAAAAAAAGTGATTCAAAGCCTAGATAAGGTCTCTGGGGAATCCAGGGAACATAAAAAAAAAAAAAATCTCAACTGCTTTGAGAATGCAAAACCAAAACTTTGGGTTTGACATCTGCAGAGGGACAGGAAGGAAGGAGGGTGAGTTATATCTTCCTGACCGCTTAGTCATAAAAAAGAGGTGGCAAACCCATGCATCACAATTTGCAACTCTGCTCCCCTCTCTGATAAGGGACTTACCGAATACAGAATAACAAGAGTTGGAAGGGACCTTGGAGGTCTTCTAGTCCAACCTTCTGTTCAGGCAGGAAAAACTATACCATTTTGGACAAATGGTTGAGCAATCTATTCTTAAAACCTCCAGTGATGAAGCACCCAAGATGTCTGGAGGCAAGTAGTTCCACTATTAATTGTTCTCACTGTCTGGAAATTCCTGCTTAGTTCCAGGTTGCTTCTCTCCTTGATCAATTTCCATTCATTGTTTTTTGTTCTGCCTTCTGGTGCTTTGGAGAATAGCTTGACTGCCTCAGCTGTGGGGCAGCCCCTCAAATATTGGAAGACTGCTATCACATCACCCCTAGTCCTTCTTTTCATCAAACTGAAAAGAAGGACTGGGGTGACAACATTTTTTTTCTGACTGGCTTTCCATACAATATGCCCTCCATCTGCTATAACTTTAAATTCTATTTTAAAATTTACCAGTGTTAGTAAATTTTGATATTTCTCCATCCATTTCCCCATATTAGTAAGCATTTTTCCAAAGCTCACAAATTCTAGGGGTTTTTTTTTCCCCCCTTCAGATAGGTTGAACTAGGAATTCTTCATGCCATCCATTTGGAGACATGTGTCCCATGTTCCATCATACAATTTATCTACTATGTAATGGCAAATCATTCAGGTAATCAGTAAACCTAGCACCATTTGCATACAAAAGTACAAGTAGTCCTCGACTTATGGCCACAATTGAGCCCACAATTTCTGTTGCTAAGCAAGTCAGTTATAAAGTGCCTTTTCTCCATTTTATGACTCTTCTTGCCATAGTTGTTAAGCAAACCGCTGCAGCTGTTTAGTTAGTAACCCGGTTGTTAAGTGAATCTGGCTTCCCCATGGACTTTGCTTGTGAGAAGGTCGCAAAAGGGGATCATGTGACCTTAGGACAAAGCAATGGTCATAAAGATGAGTCAGTTGCCAAGTGTACATGGCCACGAGGATGCTGTAACAGTTGTAAGTGTGAAAAACGTTCATTGGTTACATTTTTCAGAGCAGTTAACACTTTGTCTTAAAAAAAATGACATGCAAATACACATACAAACCCATATTAAGTATTGGGTTTTTTTAAAAAAATATTTTGTTTCAAAAAAACTGTGCTTCTCCTTTTAATTATGATCCTTTCATTCATGCCATTCTTTATGGCTACGTGGTGGTTAATAATCAAAAATATTGAATAAACTGGCAACATTTTATTCAAAAGCCAGTTTGGTCTAGTGGTCATGACAGCAGACTAGAAAGGAGGAGGTGTAGAGTTCTATTTATTTTTATTTATTTATTTTGTCAAGCGATTATAAGATTACAGGTATAACATAATTATGAATACATGAAATGGGTACATATAAGAAAAATAAAAGAAACAATAGGACAGGGACGGTAGGCACGTTGGTGCGCTTATGCACGCCCCCTACAGACCTCTTAGGAAAGGTCAATAGTAGACAGTCTAAGGTTAAAGTTTTGGGGGTTTGGGGAAGAAACCACAGAGTCAGGTAGAATATTCCAGACATTGACCACTCTGTTGCTGAAGTCGTATTTCCTGCAATCAAGTTTGGTGCGGTTTACCTTGAGTTTGTATCTATTGTGTGCTCTTGTATTGTTATGGTTGAAGCTGAAGTATTCATTGACAGGTAAGTCGTTGCAATGTATGATTTTATATCCTATATTTAGATCAGGCCGAAGGCGGCGTAGTTCTAGTTTTATTTTCTAATCTCTCATTAAACATGAAAGCCAGCTGGGTGACTTTGGGCCAATCACTGGAAGACAGTGAGTTCTAGTTCCACCTTGGGCAGGAAAACTGGCTGGGTGACTTTGGGCCAATCACTTGGAGACTATGAGTTCAAGTCCCACCTTAGGCATGAAAGATGGCTGGATGACTTTGGGCCAATCATTAGATGATGGTGAGTTCTAGTCCCACCTTAGGCATAAAAGTATCTGGTTTCAATATGGCTTCCAAAGCTGATACCGGCAGGGTGACTTTGGGCCAATCATTAGGAGACAGTGAGTTCTAGTCCTGCTTTAGGCATGAAAGGGTGACTGTGAGACAATCATTAGGAGGTGGTGAGTTCTAATCCTACCTTAGCCATGAAAGCCAGCTCATAGGATTGTTGTGGGGAAAACAGGAGGAAGGTCTGTTGAATATGTTTCCCACCTTGAATTACTTGGAAGAATTATGGTGAGATACAAACCAACAAATAAATTCTGTAAAACTATTGATAAATCACTTTTTAGGATCATGCCCTCCCAGGCAAATACAACAAGAAGAATATCTGAGGAGAAATGCTGACGTTGTGATGCCTTATCGTAAGAGGGGACTTGAAGTTAATCAAACCAACTTCAAAAAAGGCCTGTTGAAAATGCTGAGCTAGAATATTGATCCAACACTGTGGGAAGGTATTGGATCAGGCTGAAGAACCAGGGCCACACATTAAGTTCCAGTTAAGATGATTTATTGCTCAAGCAATAAATACACAGGAATCTAGTTGACTAATAGCATTAAAATTGGCACTAGATTAAGAGTCAAGATAATTCAAGTGGGGTTGGACTTCGAACACTTGTGGGAAAGCCAATGATTCTAAACTCTTTTGATTTCACCCTCAGAAAGTATGCTTAAAGTGATTGCTTTATATATATTGTTATAAAATATATATTTAACAGAAATAACAAATGGAAGGGAGCATTAAGCATGTTCTAGTATCTGTAATGCAAACATATGGACCATCATGAATTGTTTGTGTGTGTAGAAAACCAGCTGGGTTAGCTTTTCCTTTTATCTATGGGATAAGGAGAGGATTAAAAAAATTAGCAATATAACAGAATAACAGAGTTGGAGGGGAGCTTGGAGCTTGGAGGTCTTCTAGTCCAACCCACTGCACAAAATTTAAACATTCTGGTTATGCAATATCTTCTTAAAAAACCTGCAGTGATGGACTCCAAAAGTATTTTCTCAAGAGGCAATTGGACTTTCTGATTTTCCTTTTGAAGACGTTTCACTTCTTATCCAAGAACCTTCTTCACCTCTGACTGGATGGTGGGGAATGGGAAAACCATGACCTGGATGACTGAGAACCTCCGTAGACCTCCAGTGATGGAAAACCCACAACTTCTGAAGGCAAGTTATAGAAGATATGACCGAGGTGGTATTACCATCCACCCAACTCTAACCTCTTGGAGATGTCTTGAGTTCTTAGCTAATCGCTTGGAAGTGGTTTGGTCTTCCTTTTTGCCAAGGCAATGGAGGTCTGAAGGCCTTCCATCCAAGCATTAACCGGGCCTAATCTTGCTTAGTTTACCAGCTGAGGTAAGGTCAGTCAACCTCAACCATCTGTTCAGACCAATATAGACGATGGCTGATTTAATGCATAGACTAAACATCACAAAGACTAATATCTCTTTAATTAGGCAACAAGTCTCATGTCTTACTTTTCTCCAACACTATAAACCAGGGTGGGCGGCTATAGTCCCTTTATGTCCTGTGGACTTCAACTCCCAGAATTCCTGAGCCACCCCTCTTTTAAAGGGATTTAGAGAGGAAGTTGCAATGGAGGAGCGCTCAAGGAAGGCATGAGTCACATAACAACTGACCACTTAACAACTGACCACTTGGTAAGTCAAAGACTACCTGAAGTCCTTTTCTGTTAGCATAAAGATCAGTGTGTAGAGCTGGAAACATTTGTATTTATATTGTGGGGTCACATATTTTGATCCCGTCCAGATATGTTCTAGGAAAGGGTACTTTGCACCATTAACCAGAAGACGAGCACCATTCCTGGTGCTAGGAGCTAGAAGGTAGGAAATTGCCTTCAGACACAACCAGGTCAAACCTTTGGACCACTCAGTTTATTAGCACCTTTACAAGCAGGAAGGATTAATCTTCTTGTCTTTAGGTAGCTCTTGTAGAAGAATATAAGCAAGGATCCTTTCAATCCAAGTTGCAGTAACCCTGCTGGCATTGTATCTGTGTGTACACGATCACCCAAAGATGGCCTTTCCTCTTCCATATATTATAGCATAGATTTCTCTTTAAATAGAAGAGACCCAGTAGCCTGGAATGGGACAACATGCCACAGCCAACTCGCCGTGGCCACCTCACCAGGGCCAATTCTCCAGGGGCAACGCTCCACGAACAACTCACCATGAGACAACTTGCTGTGGCCACCTTGCCACGGCGAATTAGATACACACCTCTGTGTATCTAATCATACTTGACCAAAAAAGTGTGTTATTCTATCCTGTCCTGTATCCTATCTATCACATATGCTATCCTATCCTAACTTCTTATCATCTCATCTCCTCGCATTCCATCCTAATATCCTATTTATCCTATATCCTGTTATCCTAATATGCTAGGCTATCCTCTTATTATCTCGTCTTGACTTGACTTGACTCATCCCATCCTATCCCATCCCATCCCATCCTATATCCTATCCTAACAACCTATCCTGTCCTATCCTAAGCTTATATCCGATCTAACCTATATCCTATGCTATGCTATCTTCTTATCATCCCATCCCATCCCGGATCCCTGGGATAAAACATCTTTCAAATTTGAATTTTCCGAACTGATGCATTCTTCCAAAGCCTTCTTGTCTGTGAAAATAATTTCCGTAAGCGTGTCACTTCTGGTTTACTTTGCTGGGTTTTGAAAAGTAAATTTAATTCCATCTTTTTTGTGTGTGTGTTCTTTTTTTTACTACTCTGGAGTTTGGTTTTGGTCTTTCTTTGTTATTTCCTATACAGCTGGGGTTGCTCCCTTGTCTCCCACCCAATACCACATACACCCTCCCTCCCTTTTGTCTGTACAACTAACAGGTCCTGGAAAGGATTAAAGTCTCCAGAGTTCAAAAGAGATCAAACGGATATCAGCGATTTTTATGAACAAATCAGTACATGAGATGATAACATCTCCGGCCAGATCCCACATCAAAAACAAGTGTTATCTGCATTCCTCTTTCCATGCTGCAAGAACAAACACAGGGAGAACTCCAGACAGCCAGGGTGAAACTTCTCCCTCGCTAAAGTTTTGCAGGACTGGGCAAAGGTTAGACCTAGAAGCTGTGCAATCCTGCATTCTCCAGGGCTTGGATCCAAAATCTGTGCCTTTGGTGATGGGTTTGGGGCTGGATCTCTAGCTGGTGGTCTTTCCGTCTGTCTCCCGCCCTCCGACCCAATTCCACACCAAGGCAAACCTCTTGCAGAGTTTCAGATTCGAGGCTGAAAAACTCATCTCATAAAACCAGGGCTGGAAGGGACCTTGGAGGTCTTCTAGTCCAGCCCCCTGCTCAACCAGGAGAACCAATACTTTATTTTAGATAAGTGGCTGTCTAGTTTCTTCTTAAAAACCTCCAGTGATGGAGCACCCACGATTTCTGGAGGCCAGCTGTTCTACTGGTTAATTGTCCTCACTGTAAAAGGAACCATCTCCTTAATTCCAGGTTGCTTCTCCGTTTGATTAGTTTACAACCAATATTTTCTTGTCCTGCCCTTCAGGTGCTTTGGAGAATAATTTGACCCTCTCTTCTTCGTGGCAGCCCCTCAAACATTAGAATATCATGTTACCCCTAATTCTTCTTTTCTTTAGACTACCCAGACCCAAATCCTGCAGCCCTTCTTTGTATGTTTTCTCTGGGCCTTTAATCATTTTAGTTGCGCTTCTTTGCACTTCATTGAATCGTGAGGCTGGAAGGGATCTCGGAGGTCTTCTAGTCTAACCCTCTACTCAAGGCAGGAGACTTACCTGATTAAGTGGTTTGCCCAGTCTATTTTTAAAAGCCTCTGGCTATGGAGCACCCACACAGGAAGCAAAGCTGCTCTCCCTGTCAGAAAATTGTTCCTTAGTTCTGAGTTGCAGCTCTTTTTTGCAACTTCCACCCATTACTTATTATCCTGCCTTCTGGTGCCTTAGAGAAGAAGTCAATCCCCTCTTTTGTTTTAACATCTCTTCAAGACAGTTGTAATGTTCCCCCTGATCCTTCACTTCAAGAGGCTAGAGAAGAACCTAGGTCTTTCATTCCCTATTCATCAGTCTTACAACACACAACAAATTGTTGTGTTGTCTTCATGAATCCATTTAGAAAAAGAGACAATTGTATTATTATTATTTTTTTTAAAAAAAGGAGCATGTGATTTGGGTTTTTAAATTAGTAATTATATTCAAGGATAAGGTAGTCTCAGGAAAGCTACACTGTCAGTTCCTTTGAAGTAGAAGTTCCTACGTCAGCAATGATTGTGGATCAGATTATTTAAGATCCCAGTTTTTAGATTCACCCCAAATTTTATCTCAAGATCTAAAATGGACACCAACATCAAACATCAAAAACATCATCAAAAAACGCCCATCAAAGAATGTTCTTTCTGCACCAACTCAAGAAGCTCAAACTGTCCAAGGAGCTGCTGATCCAGTTCTACAGAGGAAGGATGGAGTCTGTCCTCTGCACCTCTATAACCGTCTGGTTTGGTTCTGCAACCCAACAAGACAGACACAGACTTCAGAGGGTCATTAGGACTGCAGAAAAAACAATTACTACCCACCTGCCTTCCATGGAGGACCTGTACACTGCACGAGTCAAAATGAGGGCTGTGAAAATATCTACAGATCCCCTCACATCCTGGACATAAACTGTTTCAACTCCTTCCCTCAAAACGACACTATGGAGCCCTGCACACCAGAACAACTAGACACAAGGACAGTTTTTTCCCGAAAGCCATCACTCTGCTAAACAAATAATTCCCTCAACACTGTCCAACTATTTACAAAGTCTGCACTACTGTTACTATTAATCTTCTCATCCCTCCTACGACCACCCCTCCACTTGTGACTGTATGACTGTAACCTTATTGCTTGTATCTTAACAATTTATATTGACTGTTTCCTAGTATGCTTTGATTGCTTATTTGTACCCTGTGACTATCAGTAAGTGTTGTACCTTATGATTCTTGAATAATGTATCTTTTCTTTTATGTACACTGAGAGCATTTGCATGAAGACAAATTCCTTGTGTGTCTAATCACACTTGGCCAATAAAGAATTCATTCATTCGTTCATTCATTCATTCATTCGTTCATTCATTCATTCATTTAGCTACATTCAAATGAGGTTTGGGGTACTTCTGATTCGGTGGGATAGGGAAACCTAGTCACTGACTTATCACCAGACACTCAAAACAAATGCATATCTTTCTTATTGTTTGTAATCTGCTCAGTCTCATCTTATGGTTAAGATGGGCAGTATGTAAGTTTAATGAGCAAATAAAATAAACCACGATGTGGTTTAGTTGGTCAGGCACTGCACGTTAAATGAACAGAGCAATGGTGCTTTTCAAAACCTGAAACTTGGATGTTTTCTGCTAATTCAGCCTTTGATTCTATGTAGATATTTGCAACGCGGCCCCCAAATTTCCATTGCTCAGCAAAAAAGTGAATTTTGCCTCATTTTACAATCTTTCTTGCCACTGTTGTTAAACAAATCACTTCAGTTCTTCAATTAGTCATGCGGTTGTTAAGTGAATCTAACTTCCCCGGTTACTTTGCTTGTCAGAAGGTCACAAAAGGGGGATTATGTGACCAGCCCAGACACTGCAACCGTCATAAATACGAGTCAGTTGCCAGAAGCGTCTTAATTTTGATCACGTGACCATGGGGTCTTATTTGCAAAAAACCAGTTGTAAGTCATTTTTTTTATACCCGGAAACCTCTTCTGGGCTTTGTGGTTCAGGTGGGGAAAAAATGAAACTTTGATTTTGGGTTTTACTGATTCGATAGTTTTGTTGCTACAGAAATGGCTACTTGAAACTATTATGTAAAAGTAAAAAGTTGAGGTTTGACGTTAATGCCTTATTCTATGGCACCAAAGGGAGTAAGTCAATGCTTTTCTTTTTTTCCCCTTTTTTTTCCGCAATTTCCTTTTCCCCTTCCCTATTTCTCCTTCTTTTTGCTTTTGTATTTTTTTTTTTTGGTATGTTATGTGATAAATTAATAAAATAGTTATAAACACACACACACACCCCAGAAAAAAAGTCACTTTTTTCAGTGCTGTTTTCATACCCCTGTTGGAGCCTGAATCTGTGGGGGAAGATGAGATGGAACTGGAGCCATCAGAGATTGAGGGGGCAGCTTCGTTGGCTCCGGAACACAACGGGGAAGGCCAGAACTTTTTATGATTTAGACAGCTTGTAGGCAGGGAGGAAGGGGGGCAGGATGACCAAGAGAGGCTAAGCAATGAACCTGAGCTCAAGCAATGAGCAAGCACCACCCTGTCCTGATCCGAGAGCATGGAGAATGGAGAGAAGGCGAGAACAGCGCAGACTGAGCCAGCTACTTGGGAGGAGAGCGCCCTGTCCTTCTTCACAAGGCACACCTGGGGACTGAGACTTAAGGAGAGGCTGTGGGGAGGGGGCTTGGTCAGGAACAAACACTAGAATGACTGGGATGTTGAGTGCCAGATGGTTTAAACCTGAATCCTTGCATTCTTTCTGGATTTCTGGATACTTGTCTTGCTCCTTTGATTCCTGGACTCCTCAACTTGCCCTGCTGGATTTCTTGTTTTTCAGTCACGGTGCTCACAAGTTGGGCTGGATGATTTGCAGCCAGGGGCTGCTTGAGGTGTGTGGGTGGGATGTCCTCACTTTGCTCTGGGACTTGCAAGAAACATGGGAGCATTTGGGGAAATTTGAAGCAAGAAAGGGGCAGTTTGAGCTGCCAGCTGCCTGTGTTACCTCTGTGCCATGCCCCCTAGCTCTTCACAGCTGCGACTTCAAATGGTCACTAAATGAACAGTTGTACATTGAGGACTACCTGTATCGTTGTCCCAAACTTCCTGGTTAAATCTAGCTTAGGAAAGAGCTGAGACTTGGAGGAGCAAAGCAGATGCATTTTCGATCTTTCTTTCTCTTGTCCACTTCACAACTAGCTGCAACGGTGACCCAGGAACCATTGCGAAGCCACCCTGGTTTCAAAGGCCCCCTTCTCTCCAGTCAAGCAACAACGGCCAAGGGAAGGCCCGGTTTCCTGGGGGCACCCCTTAAAGGTGTTATCCACGTGAGTGTCGACTGCCCACGCTCAGCCCCCTCTTCTCGGAGCTGAGGCAGATGGTCCCTGTCCTGCCTTCTTTCTTATTATTATAGGCTCAGATTGTGTTTGGAGAAACAGGAGGGCAGATGTTAAATATGTTAAAACACACGCTGTGTCCCCTGGAGGTTCAGTCCAGGCTGTTGTCTCAATTTGGCTGTTTGAGGCATGGCTAAGCAGGGAATATCAGCGTTCAGTTCATTCCGCCTTTCACAAAGAGCTTTCCATTCAGTTGTCCACCCTACGACTGAATTACAGATTAACAGAGTTGGAAGGGACCGTGTAGGTCATCTAGTCCAACCCCCCCCCCCCCCGCTCAAGCAGGAGACCCGACACCATTTCTAACAAATGGCAGTCCAATCTCTTCTTGAAAGTCTCAAGTGATGAATTCACAGCCCCAATGCACCAGCAATGTTGTATGTATGTATGTATGTATGTATGTATTTGTTTGCCAACAACCCTGTGAGATGGGTTGAGCTGAGAGAAGGACTGACGTTCATGGCTAAGAAATGACTAGAACTCGCAGTCTCCTGGTGATTGGTCCAAAGTCACCCAGCTGGCTTTCACGCCTAAAGCAGGACTAGAACTCGCAGTCTCCTGGTGATTGGTCCAAAGTTACCTAGCTGATTTCCATGGCTAAGGCAGGACTAGAACTCGCAGTCTTCTGGTGACTGGCCCAAACTAATATAGAGGTTTTCATCCCTAAGGTGGGACTAGAATTTACAGTCTCCTGGTGGTTGGCCCAAAGCCACGCAGAGGCTTTCATGGCTAAGGAAGCACTAGAATTCACAGTCTCCCGCTTCCGGTCCTGGTTCCTTAACTATTAATGACCCAAGTGGCTAAGGTGGCTAAGTGGCTCTTCAAGCTTTAAATTTCCAGCTTCAGGAAACAACACCCAATCCCATTCTCCATCTGTAGGCGTATATGGCTGGAAGTCATTTTCAATTCAGTTTTTAGAAGAAGATCCTTTGAAAAGGCAATCATGAGCCAACCGAACCTGCAAACCCTCCCAGAATCCCATGGTTTTCAGAAGAAAACAATGGATAGAGAGACTACCATTCCGTCTCTCTCTCCCTCTCCCTCTCTCCCTCCCTCCCTCCCTCTCTCTTTCTCTTTCTCTCTCTAACTCAAACCAAGCCTCACTAAATTAAACAAGCCGATTACTCCCAGTTCAGTGAGCACAGACTGAAACTGGGCTGAACAGCTGTCATCTCTCTCACTCAAGTCCTCCCATCCCAAAGTTCCTCTGAGTTCTCTGCTGATGGCAGACTAGAAAAAGAAAAATGAAAAATGAAGAAAGCTTTATTTAGACCAGGGGTTGTCCAACCTTGGCCACTTGCTGGCTGGGAAATTCTGGGAGTTGAAGTCCACAAAGTGGCCCACAGTTGAACACCTCTGATTGAGAGCCTTCCTATCTGTGTACATGTAGTCCTTGACTTACGACCACAACAGAGCCCAAAATTTGTGTTGTTAGGTGAGGTATTTGTTAAGGGAGTACTGTCCCATTTTGCGACATGTCTTGCCACGGTTGGTAAGGGTGTCAGCCTTGGAAGCCATTTTTTATACTTGGAAGCTTCGAGGCTGACACATTCAGTGCTTGGGAATTTGAGGGGGGGGGATTTCATAGTGGGGTAGAAGACTAGACACAACAACATTCTTTTCTCAGAGAGTCAAGGACATGTTGCCCTGCACCTGGAGAGGAGTGTCCGGAGGGATGCCTCTAGATAGGACAAAGATTTGATTGGGCCACGTGAAGGATGCAGGGGATGGATCTTTGCTTTTCTTTTGGGAAGGGAAATCTCAGATTTGGGTTTTCCCAGATGTGCCAATAGGACAACTCTAATAAAATGGAGCTTTGAGGAAACGCACGTCTTGGAGTCTCTTAGTTGGGAGTTGGTTCGTGGGAATGCTGACAAAGGGAATCGCTGCAATTGATGAATTAGCAACAGGTTGTTAAGTGGATCCAGCTTCCCTCATGGACTTTGCTTGTCAAAAGGTCACAAAAAGGGATCACCTGGGGCACTGCGACGGTCGTAAATATGAGCCAGTTGCCCAGCGTCTGAATTATGATCACACTATCATGGGATTGCTGCAAGGGTCTGTAAAGTGGGGAAAACGGTTGTGTCACTTTTCTCAGTGCCATTGTAACTTCTGGCTGGTCACTAAATGAACTGTTGTAAATCGAGAACTACGGTACCTGTAATTTGTTCTCACTTGTAAGGAAATGTCTCTTTAAGTTCTAGGTTGGTTCTCTCTTTGGTAGGTTTCCAACCAACTGTTACCATTCTCTCTTTTTTCTTTTCCTTTACAAATCCGGAAGGTTAACAATTCAAGCCTTGGAAAGATTGGGGGGGGGGGGGAGCCAAAACATAAAAGTAAGCTGCTCTGAATTTGACTAGCATCCTAAAGCAAAGGAGGGAAATTAAGCGTGATCAAATCTGGAGCTCCTTCATAGAGACACAGAGGTATTTCGGTCCTGTGGCTTTCGGAGAGGGAGGGGAAAAAAAACAAACGGGGCATTTTGACACGCAAAGAGGCTCTTTTCATCCCTCTTGTCTTTGCTGCTTTGGGGAAAACAGCGCAAAACCAACGGAATGAGGAAGCAGACTGAGATGGGATGATCTATCCCCTAAAATCATTCCGCAGATTTTGTCCTTTGTTTGGCCTTGCATGGAGGATGCAAACACGAAGGCTGAAAGAAGCTGAATACCAGAATGGGGGGGTGGGGGGAGAGATGAGCATTAGCAAACAAAGTAGCAGTCTAGTGACATGGTTGTTAAGTGAATCGGGTTACCCCATTTAACATCGCTTTGTCAAAAGGTGAATCACACATGACTCTGGGACCCGACAACCGTCGTAAATCCATGTTCCCAAGTATCCAAATTGTAATCGTGTGACCGAGGGGATGCTGCAACAGTCATAAGTGTGAAAAAATGGTCATGTGTGAAAAATGGTCATTAGTCATTTTCTTTCAGTGCCATTGTAACTTTAAACGGTCACTAAATGAATGGTTGTAAGTCAGGGACTCCCTTGTACCCTACAGTTTTCTGCAGAATTACTCCACCCAAGACCTGTTTGGAAGGACAACCCAGAAAATTAAAAGATTGTAATTAAAATATTAAAACCATATTGAGTAAAATTTATTTGTATTTCTCAGTGATAATTTTTTTTATTGCCATAAAGTCCTCTGCAATCTTATAAGTAAAAACTTCCCCATCTGAGAATATATACATACCTACCTACATACAGTCAAGTGTTGCCTTCAGGTGTGGCATCCCATTATGCCACAAGGTTTAAAAACTATAAACGAAACAGGATCCAACTATGTTTTGCAAAGGTCAGCTAGATCTGAATGCCCAAGATAGGGACCTCTATAGCTCTTTGATTGGAGAATTGGGTTCCTCAACACCAAGTCAGATGAACAAATTAACATTAAACCAGAGTCCAATCAAGGATCCACCAAGAGCACTTCCACCAACACTGATAGGCCGAGCCATTAGTATATAAACAGAGAGCAAACTCCACTCCCTTGTAGCACTGATGGTGTTACCTAGTTGGGTCATGAAACATCTGCAAGAAAACCACCCAGCTCAAAGATCAGCAAGACCCTACTGAGCTCTTCCTCCTCCTCCTTGTCTTCTCCCCAACCCCCCTCTCTTCCAGCACGGAAGATGTTCCCCAGTTGGGTCATGAGAAACATGTACAAGAAAACCACCAAGTTCAGAGGACACCAAAGACCCTGCTGACCGCTGCCACCAGCTCCTCCTCCTCTTTCTCCTCTTCTCCACAACCCCACCTCCCTTCCAGCATTAATGATGTTCCCCAGTTGGGTCATGAGAAACGTCTGCAAGAAAACCACCAAGCTCAGAGGGCACCAAGGACCCCTCAGTTCAACCCTGAGCTCAATCTAAACTGCTCTCGTGCAAACCATCTGCCTGGAGGAGGGAAAAATGTATATAAGCCGAAATGACCTGGTTTCTTTCTTCACTCTCCTCAGATTTCTTAGCTCCTTCTCAAAGTCCACTACAACAATCAATCAATCAACAAATCAATAAAGTTAGTCCTTGGGCTCTACAATGGAGCCCAAAATTTGAGAGGCCTTTATGAAGTGAATGTTGCCCCATCTTTCTTGCCACCGTTATGAAGCGAATCACGGCAGTTGTTAAGTTAGGAACACAGTTGTGAAGTCGAATCTGGCCTCCCTATTGCCTTGGCCGGACCGAAGGTCGCAAAAGGGGAATCCCATGACCCTGGGACATTGCAACCGTCATAAAGGTGAACCGGATGCCAAGCGTCTGAATTTTGATCCATGTGAGCATGGGGGATGCTGTACCAGTCGTAAGAGTGAAAAATGGTGATAAGTCACTTTTTTTCAGTGCCGTTGTAACTCGGTATGGTCCCTAAATGAACTGTTGTAAAGTCGAAGACCCCTTGTAAATAACATCCTGTGGACATGCTAATAACATGCTATCTTCTCTGCAGGTGGGTGTAAAGTTTGGGGAGCATTATTTTAAACTAATGAAGGACGCAGGGCAGTGAAAATGAAAATTTCTCTTGCATAATGATCTCTCAATTCAATAGCTTTGTCTGGGCCACAGTCTGTTCTAAGGACCTGCAGGCTTTTCAATTACATATTTATTTTTTAAACAGATTAACTTTTTAAAATCCTGCACGTAACACTCTTTTTTTTTTTTTTAAAGTGGACTGTTAGGGCTTACAGGTAATCCTCGACTTATGACCACAATCGAGCCCAATGTTACTGTTGCTAAGGGAGAAATTCATTAAGTGCGTTTTGCTCGGTTTTACGACTTTTCTTGCCACCGTTGCTAAGTGAATCTTTAGGGTTGTGAAGTGAATCTGGCTTCCCCATTGACTTTGCTTGTCAGAAGGTCGTAAAAGGGGATCACACGGCCCTCGGGACAATGCAACAGTCATAAATAGGAGTCAACTGCCAAGTGTCTGGATTTTGATTGTGTGACCAAGGATGCTGTAATGGTCATAAGTGAGATAAACCTTTTTCAGTTTTTCAGAACTGTCACTTTTTTCAGTGACTTCTGAAAAACTCTGAATGGTCACTAATGGGTGGTTATAAGTCGAGGACCACCTACGCTGCTTTTCCAACCAGTTTTAAGATGCTTTGGGGAAGCAAATAGGCAAACTATTCCATGAATAAATCGTTTGATTTATTGAATGTTGAAGAGCTTTGAATGATTCAAAGCAGATCTTAATTTTTTTTTATATAACTAAGCAGGCCATATCAAGCTTCAAAGTAAGGACTAAGGCTAAGGGGAAACAATGCGCACATAAGGTAAAAAAAAATTAAGAAAAATTTAAATTTGAGAAAACATAATTAAAAATGGAAATATTCATGCCCCCAGTAAGCTCCATCATAGGCCATATTTAAGAAGGTTTTCTGCGGAGGAGAGGGGAGGGAAGTGAGGAGGGAAGGAAAGATATAAGGAAAGAAAGGAAAAGGAAGGGAAGGAAAAAGGAAGAAAGGATATAAGGAAGGAAAGAGAAGGGAAGGAAGGACATAAGGAAATGTAAGGGGTGGGGAGGAAGGAAGAAAGAAAGGAGGGAGGGAGGGAGGGAAGGAAAGATATAAGGAAAGAAAGGAAAAGGAAGGGAAGGAAAAAGGAAGGAAGGATATAAAGAAGAAAAGAGAAGGGAAGGAAGGACATAAGGAAATGAAAGGGGTGGGGAGGAAGGAAGAAAGAAAGGAGGGAGGGAAGGAAAGATATAAGGAAGGGAAGGAAAAGGAAGGGAAGGAAGAAGGAAGGAAGGATATAAAGAAGAAAAGAGAAGGGAAGGAAGGATATAAGGAAATGTAAGGGGTGGGGAAGAAGGAAGGAAGGAAGGAAGGAAGGAAGGAGGGAGGGAGGGAGGGAGGGAGGAAGGAAGGAAGGAAGGAAGGAAGGAAGGAAAGAGGGAGGGAGGGAGGGAGGAAGAAAAGAAGGAAGGAAGGAAGGAGGGAGGGAGGGAGGAAGGAAGGAAGGAGGGAGGGAGGGAGGGAGGGAGGGAGGGAGGGAGGAAGGAAGGAAGGAAGGAAGGAAGGAAGGAAGGAAGGAAGGAAGGAAGGAAGGATCACCATTCTAAACCAATTGACTTACCCTGTACGTTTCGTGATGGTTCCTAGAGTCATGGGTTGCTTGATCTGAGCAAGAGGCACCATCACAGTCAGGCTGGGAAGTGGGGACAGGCGAGGGTTTCCTGGATTATTGTTGGTGAAATTGTTATAAGAATCTTGACTGTTCAATTTACCTTGTGAGAGAGAGAAGGAGAAATCATTCAGGGATATCATGTATGACACGGTACTATAATCATTGTATCATAAATGTATTGGATACTATCATTCTTCACTCAGGTATATTTATAAGCAAGACCATTGTCGAGTGAGTTTTGCCCCCATTTTACGACCGTCCTTGCAACCGTTGTGAAGTGGATCGCTGCAGTTGTTAGGTTAGTCTCCCACGGTCGTTAAGTGAATCTGGCTTCCCACTGACTTTGCTTGCCGGAAGGTCGCCAAAGGGGAATCGCGTGACCCCCCCCCCGGGACACCACAGCTATCGTAAATGTGAGTCCGTTGCCAAGCTTCTGAATTTTGATCACGTGACCGTGGGGAGGCTAAAACAGTCGTTAAGTGTGAAAAACAGGCTTAAGTCACTTTTTGGTAGTGCCGTTGTAACTTTGCCACTAAAGGAACGGTTGTAAGTCAAGGACCACTACTACAGTTCATCAATAAAATGAACTCCTAAAACAGAGGTTGGGATTTGTCAGTATATAAGTAACTAGTCTATACTCGTGCTTCGCTATGAAACTGTGTGGTTGGGCTTAGTTTTTGGGGAGGAAAATAAGGTGGGGGGTGGGGATTCTCCCTCTGCCTATCAGCATTCATCGGTATTCATCTGGCTAGCATCCTGTCAGTGTGTGAGAGTTGAGGGCTGTTTGGAAACTGAAACAGTATTTACCATGTGAGCAAGGAAACAGCAAGGAGCCTGGACGTGGCTTAGCTCAACTGTTCTGTACTAAAGCTGGTTGCTGCTGAGAAACTAAAATCGAAACTCCTCTCCTCTGCTTGTATTTTGCATTTGGAAGAGACTTCTTTCCAGGTGGGGAGGGGGAGTAGAACTCCTTAGCATCAAAGTGTGTTAATAATAATAATAATATAGGGAATACTAATAGCTCTGAGGGTCATTTCAAAAAATCCTTTCTTAGTGAGTACCTAGAAGCCAAGAGGAACATACATGCCAAATTTCCAAGTTTGTAGGCTTTACGGTTCTGGAGATTTTGTGATGATGCATGAGTGGCATTTTGCTTTTATATAGATAGATTATGAGCTGGGATAGACATGGCAACAGGTCAGCCAATGGGGACTGTTTGGAAACTGAAACACAGTATTTGTTTGTATGGGGTCATAAGTGACAGTTTGGAGCCTGGCGTGGCTTTGACTGGCTGAACTGTATGTAAGAGTTAGTTCATCCTTGCATCTGTGTGCTTCCTCTGAAATGAGTCTCTCCTATATAATGACTCTTCCATGTTCCTGAATTTATATGCTGACTTCTGCTGTATTCTGCTGTATATAAGGAAGTTTCTTATGTAAATGAATCCTGCAGAATTATTTACTTGTGTGCTGGTCGGATGTGCTGCAAATACTCTGACAGGATTGCAAAAAGAGCGTCACAATTCTTCTCCGGACTGTACAGAATTAATTTGTGCTCAAACCATTAAAATCAGTAGGGCTGAAATACATACACCAAACCAGAAATGTACGGTTTCTGCTCTGTATCACTTTCACATGTTTTCACATGTGGTAATTCTGTTCCTTTCCCTATCTGTAGTAAATCTGCCATTTCTATCTTGAAATACACAAATGTTTATTTGCTCTCCAAACATACATTTAAGGAATATAGGGTGATTTGCTTAACCTGCCAAGAACCGCTCCAAACCCTTTGGCAAAGTTTGAATATCCAGTCAACATTAGTCCTTCCGCATTTCAGAATGCTGTTCGCGTCGGTTCAGATAGAAATCTGAACAAGCAATTTTATGGAAAATGGTTTGGTTGTGGTAAGTGTTTTTTTTTCCTATTAATTTCTGTCCAGGCTTTTTAAAAGAGTTTGTTGGAAGTTATTGTCAATACGCCATGGAAATAAAAGGTGTACATTTTGCCAATATTGTCTTTTTGGGAAACAAGACATAATAAAATAACTGTTTCAAATAATTACAAGCAAAACACAGAGTTTGAGGTCACGCTGCTTCTTAACTGCACCTTCGTTCTCTGAAAGCAAGCAGGATTTAATAAAAATGTGGACAATGCAACAGAAAGAGGCCTTTTCTTCATACAATCTGGTTTTTGAAAATAAAAAGAAAGGAAAAGAAAAATGAGGGGTGGGATTCTGCCGGTTGAGGTGAACCTATAACTCCAAAAATCAGCTGAGAGCGAGCTGGTTCACTCCTATGATCAGGTGGGCCCCTGTGCTGTACTAACCTTTATCGTCCCAGCTGATCAGCACAGAAGAGCAGATTGCTGCTCCTCAGCTGTGTTACTCCCCCAAAGTAACATCGCAGATAAGGATTTTTGCATTGCTGTTCACCGAACTGGTTGTTATACTGGCAGCATCCCACCCCCCTGGGGTGCTTGGATGTGGCCTGTGGGGCCGCCCGGAAAACAGCAAAGGACCGGCCTGCAGTACCTATTCCACACAAGGCCCTCCCAGGCTGTTTTTGTCCAGGACGGCCTCCTGCAAGCCCTCTGCCAGCGAAAATGGAGCTTGAAGGGGCCGCGGGATCATGACCACCCAGCCAAGCCAACACGGCGCCCTGAGATCAAACACAACCCTGATGTGGACCTCAATGAAACCAAATTTGACACCTCTGGTGTAGAGGATGGCCTTACAAAATGGCCGCCTGTTCACGCTCAATGACTCTAGGGGGGTTTACAAACAATAAAATCCCAATATTTGTTTATCGAATGCAACTGCATGGTAATGTCGAAGCAAAACTGACTCTGAGGTTTCCAGGTGCCAGTCCATAGAATAAAACCATCATTTCCCCAGCCAAACCCCCAACCTCCTCTCACGTTGTCCATGCAAACAAAGTTCAGTTTGTTATGGGAACCGTCTGCTTCAACTCCACACCTGTTATGATGACCTTGAAAAGGTTTCGGGCTCTCGTGGTCCTCAGCAGAATGGTGGAGGTTTCGTTCCTCCATCCAACCCAGGGATATCAAACTCACAGCCCACAGGGCGGATGCATCACGCACTGGCCACACCCACACCCATTTTCACAAAGGGGAAAAGTCGCACTATGTCATGTGATGATGCTGTGACGACGCAAGTTTGACACCCTTGATCTAACCCATTCTAAAGCAACACCTCTCCCCTTACTCTAATGGCAAGTTCTAGGCTGAGTACTCTTTTGACTCTGCCCTCAGGTTCTTCCCCTTGTTTTCTTGCATTGACCCCTGATTCACCCACTGCATCAGAGCTCCTCATTCTGCAATCTAAAATCCACGAATTGATTATTAACAGAAGTGCATTTGCTGCTTCTTTCTTTCTTATCGTCCTTTTTTTTTTTTTTTTTTTTGACAACAGAATAATAGGGTTGGAAGGGACCCTGGAGGTGTGTTCTAGTCCAACTCCCTGCTCAACCCTACAACCATATGTCAGACAAATGGCCCTCCTGACTCTTTTTAAAAACTTCCAGTGTTGGAGCATTTACAACTTCTGGAGGCAAGTTGTTCCACTGATTAACTGTTCTAACTGTCATTAAATTTCTCCTTAGTTCTAGCTTGCTTCTCTCCTGGATTAGTTTCCATCTGTTGCTTCTTATCCTGCCTTCAGGTGCTTTGGAGAATAGCTTGACACACACACACACACCCTACTCCTTTTTTGTGTTGTCTTCTACTATTATTCGGTGTCACCTCTTCGGTTGCCAGCATTTTCTCTGAATAGCTCCTTACATTTGGAACATTTCTTCCCAGACGTTCTCCGTCCTCTTTTAACAAAAATTATTTGTTTAATTCAAAACAACTCTCCCGCTGTTAACCTTTGGGCCCTCTCTAAACAAAACACAACCACCTTCATTTTTCTGGTTCAAGAAGTGTAGACTTTATAACGTGACACATTTTCCACTCCCCCACTTGTTTTTCCTCCCTTTTCTGTTAATGTAATCTACAATTCTAAACTTGCTACCTGGGAACGGGATCCATTAGGCAAATGGAACTTATTTCCGAGCTGATTTTTTCACGACGGAATTGCCAGCTTGTAACGCATTATAATTCTTTATAAAAATCTGGGCAAGGAGGAGGAGGAGGAGGAGTAGGAAAGAAAAAGGAGAAGGAGAAAAAGTAGTCGTCGTAGTAGTAGCAGTTTGGACATCCAATGGATAAGCCTACTTTGCAGTAGCACCTTTTGAGACCTAAAATAATGTTTTTCCTTCATTGGACATATATTGAAAAGTACAATATCAGATGCCACATTAGTTGCTACTGCTGGTTCTTACACATAGCCCTTGATTTACAAGCATTCATTTAGTGTCTGTTCGAAGTTACAAAGGTGCTGAAAAAAACCGACTCTTTTTCACACTTATGACCACTGCAGCATCCCCATGGTCACGTGATCAAAAATCTTGGCAACTGGCAAGGTATTCATGACAGCTGCAGTGTCCCAGAGTTATATAATCCCCTTTTGTGATTTTCTGACAAGCAAAATCCATGGGGAAAGCCAGGTTCACTTAACAACCATGTTACTAACTGAACAACGGCAGCGATTCACTAAACCACTGCTGCAGAAAGGTCATAAAATGGGGTGAAGCTCACTTAACAACTACCTTGCTTAGCCATAGAAATGTTGGGCTCAATTGTGGTCTTAAGTCGAGGACTACCTATATTCTCTGCACGTAAGGAAAAAGAGAGCAAAAGGACACCAGCTTGTAAATAAATGTGCCTCAAAGCAGATGCTTCACTGGAGCTGCCTAGCTCCAGGATTTGCTTTTAAAGTTTGGAAAATTCTGAAATTTCACCTGTGGCTCAACTGAGGCCTGGCACATCCTTCTCTCCTAGAATTTTTGAAATGTGCAGTTGCTAAAGTTAATGATGCTTATGCAATACTCCTATTCTTAGACTGGTCTCTTAAGATGTTAAAAAAATAAACCCAAATCTTTATTTTTTTTCTAGGATACAGTTAGTTTACTTTATTGATTAGCCCTTGGGCCGTATCGAAGTACAGAGTTCCAGACACAAATTATTACTGAAATCTGATAAAAACAATTTAAAATGGAATTGGATATAAAATACAAAATAAAATGAAAATTGGAATAAGATACGATTTAAAGTGAAATTGGAATAAAATACAGTTTAAAATAAAATTGGAATAAAATACAAACTAGGAGACATTGCTATGGCTACCTCTCAAATTATACTGTGTGCACATTTTAGTACTCCGTGTGTATCTGTGTAGGTGTGTGTGTCTATGTGTGTGTATTTAAATCGAGTTGAACGGTCCATTTTTCAAAGTATAAGTAAAAAAAATATTGTGCCAATGGGGCCCGCCATACTTACTGATGTTGTCCCTTCATCTTGTTTTAGGTCTCTAAAGTGGGATCCATTTTATGACTGCCTTGGTCCACCTGCCACATAGCAATTCTTTCCGTTGGACAGCACAATATATATATATTTATTTATACTTCAAAAAATGGACTAGGTCAATTTGATTCAAATGCTTTAATAGCAGCTGATTTAAAAAGAGTTGAGAAGTTCTTCATTTTCTTGAATGGAAACCTATTATTATTATTATTATTATTATTATTATTATTATTATTATTATTATTATTATTATTATTATTATTATTATTAGAAACAAAACTTGTGCTTGGATAAAAGCATATATTGGATATATTGGACAGTGAAATGTCTCTGAAAAATGTTTCTGGCCCCACAAACCCCTATTTCTGACATACCCAGGTTCACTCTCAGGAAATTAATTTGGTGGGCTAAAATTGCTTAAACACGAAAAGGGAAGTTTGGAGACTTGAAGCAAAGGAAATAACTTCATGGAGAGTGTGAGGCAGAGAGAAGAACAATGCTAGATGACTCTGTGTCTGTGAGTATCTGTCCATTTGAGTGTGTGTGTGTGTGTGTGTGTGAGGTGTGTGTGTGTGTGTGTATACATACATACATACAGAGAGACAGAGAGAGAGAGAGAGAGAGAATGTGAAACAGAAATACCGGGAAAAAAAGTGCGAGAAAGAGAATAAGTATAAGAAAGAGAAAAAGAAAGTAAAATGAGAGGAAAGACAAGAGAGAAAGAGAATGAAAAAGAGAAAAAGAAAAAGAAAAGACAGGAGAGAAAGAAAGAAAAAGAAAAGAAAAACACAAGGAGAGAAAGCAAAACAAAAAAGGAAGAAAAAACAGAAAGGTTATAAAAAAGGAAAGAAAGAGAAAGAAAGAAAGAAAGAAAGAAAGAAAGAAAGAAAGAAAGAAAGAAAGAAAGAAAGAAAGAAAGAAAGAAAGAAAGACAGGCAGCGCCTTTGCTGAAAGTAGGAAAGTTAGGGACAGATTTAATATTCTCACAGAGGCAGGCTCAGTTCTTTGCCAGTGGCCACAAACGACAGGATACAACTGAAACGGAGAAAAGACGACAAATATTGTGCACTCTTTCCAGCCGATCCTTTCTTGGAAGCAAATCCCTTCCTCAAAAGCTTTTTTAAACGGCACGCCACAAGATGCAACCGGCTTCCTATGGCTTGGGTGACCTGAAATCTGAACAGCCTCTTGAACGCTTGCCGATTAAATTGCTTTCTCTGACTTAATGGTCAAGGAATAAAATGATCTGATCGAATAAAATCTCCATCACGAACGCCGCAAGGAGAAGAAGTTGCTATGCAAGAATATCCTGCTTGCAGGCCAAACCACATGTAGGCCTGACTTAAGTTTTCCCTCATTGTCCATCACCTTCCAGTTAACAGCTTTCCTCCCGTCAGTTAAGAGGGGAAGGAAAGAACAAAACTACCAATTTCATGGGAGGGAAAAAAGAAGAGACAGAGAAAAAAAAAAAAAGAACAGATAAGAGAAGCCGAAGAAAGCTGAGGCCTCATCTGTTTACAAGAGATTGAAAAGCACTTAAAGGAGACAAGCTCCCCTCTGAATTAAAAGGTTTAGATCATTAGCTAGTTTTTCTCCAGTCTGCCCAATGCTGTGAAATAAGGGCTTTTCTCTCTGGGAGAAGAGGAGGAGGAGGAGACCAGAAAAAAGAAAAGAAAGAAGAAAAAGCAGCAAGAAAAAAGAGGAAATAATCAAATCAAAAGGGAGCCATCTTTTAATTGGGCCCTCAACAATGGTTCTTCCTGCTTTGTGGAGATATTACATAAATCCTGAAACTGAAGGGCCTCTTCTCGAGGGAAATTGCCCTCTTTCTTCCAACGAAACACAACGAGGAGAAAGAAAAGGGTTTTTCCTCCTCGCCGAGAGAAAGCCGTCTGAAAAGTTATAATGGCCCTTCAAGAGGGGCTGGAGGCCCAAAAAGAAGAGCGGGGAAAGGGGAAGAAGAGAGGTTTTAATGAAGTTTTCACCCTCCTAAAGACCCTCGAGAATTTCCTTTCCTTTCCCGCTCTCTCATTTCAGCTCCTTCATCGACCGCCCTCTCACCGTGGCTCGGTGAGCCCGTTGTGGCCGTGGCGCTCCTTGGGGTCCTGTGTTTATTTTCCTATCAAAACCCCTTGCAAAGCATCCTCCTGCCGCCTGAAGAAATAAATGTTGTTTTTGTCTCTCGGGGAATAGTGCCAGGAAAAAAAATCAAACAAAACTAGAGGCCCAAATTGGTCCTTTGGAAGATGGTCATCCTGTCTAAGCATACCCCCACACCCCCGCGTGCTCCCGCCCCCCCCCCCCAAAAAATGATGGAAGATGTTTAAAACCCGGAGTAAAAGAAAGGTGCATAATTTGAGGGAGGAGAGAAAGGATGAAAGGTGGGGGGGGGGATTTGTGAGTTTTAGAATCAGGCCAAGTCTTCCAGAAACCTCAAAAGGATAAACAGATTTCGAATTCGCATCTCCTGTCTTGATTTGGGTTTGTTGGGTTGTTTGTTTTTTAACGGTGGGCTTTTCACTTTTTTTCTTCTTTTTATAGCGGTTGCTATGACGTTGTTTTTTTGCTGTTCCTTTATTTGGAACTAAGGATGTTGCCTGCTAGGTCTTGAGCTGGGGTATTAAACCGAGACATATTGCAAAAACCTGAAACGCTATTAAACCGAAATAAGTTGCAAATATCTGAGACCTGACAAGAGCATTTCCTTTTGCTGTCACTGATCCAATCAAGCCCAAAATGAACTTTTAGTAGACAACTAAATGCCCGTGCTATGGAAAATGTCCTCCCCAGCATCTGCAAAATACTGGTTTAAAGGTCATTGAGTGCCAGTTTGGTCTAGTGGTTAAGGCACCAAGCTAGAAATCAGGAGATGGTGAGTTCTTGTCCCGCTTTAGCATGAAAGCCAGCTGGGTGACTTTGGTCCAATCACCAGGAGACTGGGAGTTCTAGTCCCACCTTAGGCATGAAAACCAGTTGGGTAACTTTGGGCCACTCTCTCTCAGCCCAACCTACCTCACAGGGGTGTTGTGGTGGGGAAAACAGGAGGAGGAAGGAATATTGTGTGTTTGCCCCCGAGTTTATTTATAATAAAGTTCGTAAAACTGAAATAAAACCAACTAAATAAATAATTTTTAAAAGTTAGACATTTTTTTATAATTATAGTCTTAGTTAAGTCCCTCTTGTTCAGAAGAACTCAAGCATCAGAATCAAAACCTTTTTAGAAATCTCAATGTTAGTGCAATAAACTTCTAAGATCTCTACGTCGAGACAAATTTGTGGTTATGCAGATCAAACGAAACTACATCTTGTGTTTTGGTTAGCTAACGCAAATCGAATGCAAATTGCAAAAAGGTTGCTAGCCCCACCTGCAACCGAGAGAAAGAAAAGGTTTTTTTAACACAAGAATGTGTGATGTTCCCATGTGCGGACTCCATGATTGCACTATCACAGCAACGCTCATCAATATATGGTGGGATGGGATCTGATAGCTAAGAGGGACACTTGCCATTGCTTTTGTACCAGGACAATACATTAGAGTTAGTCCTTGATTTACGACCACAATTGACCCCAAAATTTCCATTGCTAAGCAAGACAGTTGTTGAGTAACTTCTGTTCTATTTTACAATCATTATTGCCATAGTTGTTAAGTGAATTGCTGCAGTTGTTAAGTGAATCATGATGTTGTTAAGCAAATCTGGCTTCCCCCATTGACTGTTTATCAGAAGCTGGGTGGGAAAGTAACAAATGATCACATGGCCCTGGGACAGTACAACTATCACAATTACATATCAGTTGCCAAGTACCCGACTTTTGATCACGTGGCCCTGGGGATGCTGCAACTATCAAGGAGAGGAGCAACTTAGAAGTAAGGAGAAATTTTCTTACAGTCACTTCACAATACAAATGTTGGGCTTAATTGTGGTCATAAGTTGAGGACCACTTGAACATGAAACATCTGTTAAATTTTTCTTGATTGTTCAATTTCCCAGGCACTCTAGGAGTCCTCCCCACTTGAGGATGAGAATGACCTACCTTTGAAATTAGTTCGTCATAGTTGCCATGTATACCTGTACACCAATATTATAAAGTGCTACCTTGTTAGTGACATGGATACACAGAACAATAGAATTATAGCTAGCTTATCCAGTTAGTGTACACCTTATTATTAAAGGGACAACCCTGGAACTATCACTTCATGTAGAAGGACAGGCAAAACATGGGGGTGGAGTCAAGACAGCAATCAGCCTAGAATCATTACATTCTTATAAGCGGTCTAAGTCCAACCCCTCTTGAATTCCGTTGACTTTTATCTAGCACCAATCTGACCATTAGCTGACTAGATTCTTGTGTATAGGCAGAGCAATAAATCAGCTTCATTGGAACCGGAAGGTGTGGTCCTAATTCTTTGAGCCTGACATTTCATGAGCTACTTAAATGAGGCAGAGGTATAGGATCTCCAATGAATCCCTCATCCTAGAATTGGATCAGAAATATGAAATGGACCTTGTGACATGGAATATTTTCAAAAGTACAACTCCATACCAAGAGGGCAGGCCACCCACGGGAAGATGCCTCTTGATTAACATAAATAATCATTAGCAGGCTAGGACAAATAAACCTGAGATCATTTTGGCTTGCCTGTAGCTTCTCTGCCGTGGCAACATTTCCCATCCCTCTTATTTAACCTATTCCAATTGACTTCGAGTTCACAGCCATCTCCACGTGATCTCAGCAACACAGAAAAGCAACTTCTTTGAAGTCCTCGTTTTATTGATTACAAAAACTTTCCTCCCATTGCCCGTGCAATTTCATTTTCACTCTGAAAAGCTGATCTTATCTACCGAATTGGAACCATTTTTTAAACAGATACAACTGTTGGGCTTTTTAAAGAGTTTCCCCAGATAGCATTCCATTACTTTGCAATTTGCCTTGTTATTGGAGGGTTGAGCCACCGAGACGCGAAGAAGGATAGAAAACTCAGCGGTTAATGATTAACTTATTCCTTAACATGAGATTGTTTTGTTTTTTTTCTTTTCTCCTTAAAAATAAAAAAATAAAAATCTTGAACGGCTTCTAAAAATTCAGAGATCACCCGGAGGAAAGCAAATCAGCAATACTGTAGGCGATCATAAAATATTTAGGGACGATAAAAGTACGGTAATACAATAAATCTTAACCCCTTGAAAAAGTCGGGGAGAGAGAGAGGGTCAGGATGGCATGGAAGAGTTCCTATATCAGGAAAAAGAAGGTCCATTAGGATGAGAGTAAGAGGCTGGGAGACAACAGTCTGCAGCCAGTACAGATAAATAATATTCCTCATTGTTTTCAGTGGAAGGAAATGAGAACATGGGGGTTTAGATAGGTTTCATCTAACATAAGACTTTATGAACTAAGGCAAGGGTAAATTAAGTTTTTCTCATCTGATACAACTTCAGAATCAGAACAGAGCTGGAAGGGACCTTGGAGGTCTTCCATTTCAGCCCCCTGCTCAAGCAGGAGACCCTATACCATTTCAAACCAGTCATTGTCCAGTCTCTTCTTAAAAAACCTCCATTGATGGATCACCCATAACTTCTGGTGGGAAGTTTTCCCATGGTTCCCACTGTTAAATGTACAGGGAATCCTTGATTTGCCCCCATTTTATGACCTTTCTGCCACAGTTGTTAAGCGAACCATGCAGTCATTAAGCGAACCTGGCTTTGCCCACTGGCTTTGCCAGCTGGGAAGACCCTGGGACAGTGTGACAGTCATAAATACAGTACATGATGGGCACTCAAATTTTGATTACATGATCATGGGGATGCTGCAACCATTGTAAGTATGAAAAATGGTTGTAATAAGTTAATTTTGTCAGGGCCACTGTATCTTTGAATGGTGGTAAGCGGAGGACTAAAAAAGTAAAGGTTTCCCTGCCCAGTCATGTCTGAATCTAGGGTATGGTGCTTGTCTCCATTTTTTGGGGCCAAGGATGCCAGCATTGTCCAAAGACAATTTCCATGATCATGTGGCCAGCATGGCTATACACCTTCCCATGAAAGTGGTACCTATTAATCTACTTGCATTCGCATGCTTTCGGATTGCTAGATGGGCAGGAGCTGGAGCAAGGAACAAGAGCTCACCCTGTTGTGGGGAGCTGGGGTCTCAAACCCGGGCTGTCAGCTCTCCAAGCTCAGCGACATTAATTGCTGAGCCATCGCGACAGTTATATCATTCCAGATTTCTATTCTTACAAACTTATTGTAAGAAGTATATATAAAAGTATATACAGTAAGGAGAATGTATAAATGAGATCAATTAATCAGGGAAAAAGCTTGCCTCCCAAAGTTGTGGATGCTCTATCACTGGAGGTTTTGAAAAATAGACTGGACAACCGTTTGACCTAATTGGTATAAGGTCTTCTTCTGTCTTGGACAGGGGGTTGGACTAGAAGACCTCCAAGGCCACTTTCAGTCCTATGATTCTTAACCATATATAGATATATATACAAAAATCAAGAGGTTGGTCCAAGGCCCTTCCAGTCCTATGATTCTTAACCACATATAAATATATACACAATGATAAAATGGTTGGTTTCATTGTTGTCGCCAGAGGGTTGAGAGTTTATTGGTTTCTGTATGGGGCTTTTATTTCTGTAAGATGCCCAGAGTCACCATGAGTGAGCTGGACGGCCGTATAAATCTTCTTAACAAGCTCAACTATAAAATAAACTTTTTAAAGATTTATAGATCCCTTTCTCCTACCTTCCAAGTTAGCAGACACTTGACTTTGTCCTCGAGCACTTGCAAACTGTTTACAAAATAGTCCTCCCTGGCATGGAAACCGCTAGTTCCTGCCCTGCCAGTCTCAGCCTTCTCAATAGGAAAAATAATGGAATTGACAATACATGGGAAATATCAAAAATAATTGATGTTTGCTAATTTTTTTAGTCACCTTTCAGATTTTTTTTTTAAAATTACTTCGGAGGGAACTCTGCTGCAAAATGTGGGGTTTCCCCAATCCTCAGACTGTTCCCTTTTCTCCGTGGATAGATCTATTTTTGTTAACTAAAGATTCTGAATTGCTGAAGTGGAGTTATTTAAAAAACACAATAGGGAATAACAGTATTGAAAGGGACCTTGGAGGTCTTCTAGTCTTCTAGCTGCTCAAACAGGAAACCCCCACACAAGTAAAATATTCAATAATAAATAGCAACTCAACTAGTTAATATAAACAATATTAGTCAGTGTTTCTCAACTTGGACCAGTTTCCGAGATGTGGACTTCAACTCCCAGAATTCCCCAGCCAGAAACTGGGCCTAGGTTCAGAAACACTGCAATGAACCAATAATAGAATATACAAATAAAATACAAAATGCCTGAGCAGGAGATCCTATATAAATAAAATATTCAATAACAACAATTCAATTATTTAATCTAAACAATAGCTCAATAATAAAATGTAGAAATAAATGCTCAAGCAGGAGACTCTGTGTAAATAAAATACTCAATAATAAATAATCATTCAATGTTCTAATATAAACAATAATTCGATAATAAAATATGCAAATAATATATAAAATGCTCATTGAGCAGACGACTGTATATAAAATAAAAATAAGACCCATTCGTATTGGGAAGATCAAGTAATGTAAATAATTATTTGACTGATTAAATGAAAGAACAATTATAGATGGAGTTTCAACCAATAAGAGTGCAGCTTTTTAAGTGGCAGGAAGTCATTTCTGAAGTTTTCTGAATGGCACCCCATTATTATGGAAGACGTTTCCCAGGAAAACGGATTGTCATTTGGCCTTTTCTTTATTCCAAGGAAAGGCAGCAAGTACCTTTTAAAACAATTATTCTCAGTATTTGGAGACCCTGCCTTTCTGTAATGTCATTATCCTTTCCCAGGTGTTTAGAAGTTAAGATTTCGAAACATGGGTATGAGAGAAAGAGAGAGAGAGAGATTTTAATGCTTACAATAGCTGAAATTCTCTGAGTAGATTGTTCATAACCAGTAAAATACAAATGGAATAAAATGCAATTAATAAACAGCATAAAATAAACACACACACACACACACACACGCTCACACGCAACCACAGACCTGGCAAAATAAAATATCCAGGAGGAAAAAACATATTTCGTCTTTCTGACATATTTCTTACAGAATGCCAAAATGGTTTTATTTTTCTTCTCCTTCTTCACCAATTCGTACTACAAAATATCCTGGGCTAAACGGATTTGTTCAGATTTGCTCTGACTCTATTTTTTTCCCCCCAGGATTTCTTTCCAAAATGGAAACTTGTTATGTTTACAACTTTCAGAGAAGTAGCCAGGGTTTAAGCTCCTTAAAGACAAACAAGGTTATTACAGCCGAGGCTTCTGAGGAGGAGAGACCACTTCCATCAAATTATGAAATTACAACTAATGATCAAATTGGATTAGGCTACTTCCCTGGCCCTGAATTTTGATGCCAATCGTATGGCAACTATTTATTCGCTCAGATACTCCAGGACTGCCTTATGGCTAATTATGGCTATTTCAAATTACTCCTGTGCTACTGTTGGCAAGGAATGTAAGCTTCCTTGGAACCTCTTGCCCAGGAATGACCCACTGTTGTACACCCCCCCATAATCACTTTTAGGGGAGTTGACAAGCAGGCAGGCAGGCAGGCAATAGATGAGAGAGAGAAAGAGACAGAGAGGCTGTCAGGCAGGCAGGCAGGCAGGCAGGTGCTGGCATTCCCCCTCCATATCTACATTTAATAGATAACTAATCTATTACACAGATGCAGACATACAGAGACACACACATATATAATTTTTCCTATAAAATTCACTGTCCATCTACTCTTAATTTATCTGCGGTAGGTCTACTCCAGATATAAATAAAACAGCATATAAAATAATAAAGAAACAGCCTATAAAATATGTGTGTGTGTGGATGTATGTACGTATATGTATACATGTAGTAAGTTTTTTCCTATAAATTCACTGTCCATCTATTCTTAATTTATTTGGGATAGGTCTACTCCAGAAATAAATAAAGAAATAATATATAAAATAAAGAAAGAAGCAGCATATAAAATGTGTGTGTGTGTGTGTGTGTGTGTGTGGTAACCTTTTGCCTATAAATTCATTGTCTATATCTACTCTTAATTTATCTGGAATAACCTATTCCAGAAATAAATAAAAAAAGAAAGCATATAAAATCAATCAATCAATCATAAAGAAGCAGCATAAAAATGTGTGTATGTATGCATGTGTGTGTGTGTATATGTACCGTATATATGTATATTATTTTGTATGGTGTAACCAAACACAGCTTTAGTGCATAAAAATTCACAAAAACAGCATATGAAATGTGTATCAAAATATAAAAGCGCCAGAGAAGTGGGTTTGTTTTAAAAAACACACAGTAAAACAGATAAATAAAATTATGAATAGGATTACATTATGTAGGAGCGGTTATTGGAGTGACTGAGCCTATGGTCAGACATCCAGATTGTTTAGCCATTGGACAGCACTGCCCTCAAGAGAATGTATCCCATGCAGGGATCCAGGGAACTCTCTGAGGGGGCATTCTGTGCCAATACGGTACAAAGTTTGCAGGATGTTCCCATCGTCAGAGTTAGGATAATTTAATATAACTGAAATAGATCTACTCCAGAAAAATAAATCAATATATGTTTCTGGAGTAGAACTATCCCAGATAAATTAAAGGGTAGACATAAGAGTGAAATTTACAGGCAAAATTTTACAGCTGCTGGCAAACATATCCAGAAGCTGTAAGTTATCCCTTGGATGATTCCGACATCACACAACTGAGATTTTGTGTCTATTGCTTCGATTCAGGCAAACTCCCCATCGCTTACATACACCAGGGATGTTCTTAAAATTCATCACCTTATAGAGGAGATAGGTGACATTAAAATTTGATCAATCAATCAATCACTACTGTGACAATTAGAGGGAGTATACAAACAAATGGGAAATGTATGTGACTTGATACTACCACTATAGTTATTTAGCAGTCATTCCTGCTTTATTAAATAAACCCAAATTTTAAATTGTCTTTTGAAAAAAATTGGGGGTAGTGGAGGGTTGTTTTTCTCATTTTAAAAGAGAAGACATCGGCTCAAAAATAACCACCTTTTTTTCAGCAGCCTATTATTTTTTACGGAACTTTCAACAGAAGAACAGATGTATACGTGCTAGAGAAATACTGAGACATGTTACAAAATTCTGAGTCAACCCTCATAAAGTCATTTTTTTCCTACGGCTTTTTATTGCAACCCTGCTTTTTTATCAAGGATAGAAATGAAAATGATTTATAAGCGATAGTTTTCTTCTGATATCAAACCAGGTGCACATTTACAAAATATGTAAGGGGGTGGCTGCAAGCACTAAAATTTCTTAAACTAAAATCCAAAATGATCCAGATTACATGTGCTTAAAAATAATAATAAACAAATAAACAGCTCTAAAATGTATAGACGTCTGCTGAAATCTCAAAATGTGTGTAAAAATTCATGTAAAAACCTGTTTCAATGGTTACATCAGATTCATTCAATTAGTAGAATAGCAAAAACCAGAATGAATTACATTAAATAAAAGAAAGGTTTTTTTAAAGAAAAATCACGCTGCAGAATTACTTCTTCCTGATACCACTTATCTTAAAAATAAATATTTAAAATACAGTCTGCTTGCCTAAAACGTTAAGTAGAGTTACTTTTCTTCCTGTAAAGTTGGGTCCTAATACAGAAATAAGATTTGGGATGTTTTAATGCAACACTAAAAATGCAGCAACTTGTATAACTATTTGTTCGTCTGGAACTGAATCCTAATTTCTGTTTATACACCTGTAGACACTACAACAATCACACAACTATTTGCTTTTAATTCCCTGAAATATACACAAATCCGAACAGAGACAGAATTGCACCAGTTAGAAACAGTGAATCATACCTAGGAAGAATTAATATCCAGATAAAATCCACATTCCTGAGCTTAGCTGGAGAGAAAATGTTGGCGTAACCCAAGTACACTGTAAGATTTTGCTTGCTATTTATAGATTTGTAGAGTAGCACACAGAAAAACAATTAAGCCCTCTAATATAATATCTCTGAAATCCAAGTAACAAAAGGAAAATGATAACACAGATGTAGAGGATCACCAGTCTACTTGTTTGGAAGATTTGCTATAAAGAGAGAGAGAGGAAAAATAAATACAAATTTAAAAGAGTTTAACAATTATACTATCTGATCACTGCCTTCAGAGGTTTATGGGCAGAGGAAATTGGAAATATGTTAATTTTGTATTTATGTGCTTTCTGAATATTTCTAGCTCTGGGTGAAAAAAAATAGTTTAAATAAGAATTTTTAAATATAACCGTATTAAAATATATTGAAATATGTCTTGTTATATGTCCACATTTGTACAAATGTATTTTCTATTTTTAATTGCCACCATCATAATTACAGAAAGAATAGAGAGAAAATATAATCTAAAAGAAAATTTCTGAGAAATAAATATTTTGGGGGAAATATATCTAGAAATAAATATCTAATTTCTGTGGGGGGGTTTTTTTTTTAAATGAAGCATTAGGAATTGGAGCAAACATAGATTTACAAATATGAACAAAATTTTAAAAAACACCAAAGAGGGAAACAGAAGGATTCATTTGTGCCTTGTTGTACAATGACTGGACTGAAAATTAATTTGTACAGCGACACAGAGATTTCTTTTTGCTCACAAGATAGTAATAGATGGATTGCTTATTTTCAAACACAAAATATCTACCTTGTCCTTCCCAATACTGAACACCTTCTTTTCAAAAAACAAACAAACATTAAAATATATGCTATGCTATGAGATAGTGTGTGGGGTTGTTTTTAATATTATTGTTATTGCGACTATACTGGCTATTAAGCGAAAAATGTAGGAACCGACCTGTTGAAGAATCAATTATGTTGGAACAGAAAAAAATAAAATAAAAATAAAACAAGGTATATCGTAATTAGGTTATATTTATTTAGGTTAACCCATGACTGTAACATTTACAGCTTTTTATGGCTGAGTTCTGGAGAAATCTCAGGGAGATTAAATTGTTTAGTAGTAAGATAGAAAAATGATACCCAAATGCAAACAGCGAGAAATTAAGTAATATTATTTATTTTAATTTATTTATCCATGCCATACGCAGGACAAATTTTCAGCACCAGCTTATGAACTTTGGGGAGAGAATTATCATTAGAAAAGGAAATTCTGAAATAAAGAGAGGCGGCTGTTATTATTCTTGTGGTTGTTGTTGTTATTATTATTTAATCATTAGTGAGATTCACAGCCTTTGGGCATGGTTGGTAGCTCAACAGCTAGAGTCCTAACCAAGGACCTAGGAACTGTTCAGGTAGTGTTGGAGGATATAAGCGGTTCCACGTAGAGTTGTTTTTTGTAGAATCAGGGTATTCAAGTCTGTTAAATTCAGGATTTCCAAATAGCAAGGTAGCCCTTTAGGTATTGCTCCAAGGGCTCCAATTACAATTGGGTGAACACATGATTTCTTTTTCCAAAGTTATTCTTGTTGTTATTATTATATATTTTATTCATTAATCATGAAACACAGCCAACTGAACATTTAAACATTTAACTAAACATTGTTGCTATCATCATCATCTCTTTTATTCATTAAACATGAAATTCAAGTCAACTGAACATTTAAAAATGTATCACAAATATCACTGATTGGCACTGATGGTTGATACGGGTTGCTGCCAGCATCCTAGGTATTATTATTATTACTATTGTTGTTGTTGTGTTGTTGTTTTGGCCTACGTGCAATCCCTCAACTGCAAAAAAAAAACCAACAATGAATGAGAGTCTTTTAAAGTCAGGTTTGCAGGAAAACAACCCAGCTCAAGAGAGACCCCACAGTTCAACTTACAGCTACAAATACACACTTTTGTTAAGACGGAGAGCATCAAATGTGTCTCCAGGCATGGGGGCTTTTGGGGGGGAGGGGGGCGGCTGTTGGGCTTTCTTTAGCATACGTCCTGCAAAGTACCACTGAATAAGGTTAGGAGCAGAATAATGTTATTAGCTTTTTATTTCCAGCGTCTTACACTTAAGAAGCAAAGTGCAGGATGGTGGCGGGAAACAGATGCATTATGTCCCCAAGAGAGTGTGCAGAAGAACACACATACAGAGAGATGCACACACGCACACGGAAATGCTTTTGTTGTGGTGGTGGTAGTTGGCACCATCAATATTCCACCTTAACTTCTTAATTGAATGGCCAGGGGGGCAGTGAGCAAACGGTGCTCTGGCAGCTCTTTTATATCTCGCAGTCAGGAAGAGCCCCATTGTGTACCACCCGTGACCGGGATGAAGTGACTGGGGCCGCGGACTATACTTAACAGGTCAATTTTTTTTAAAAGGGGAGGAAGTGTGGAGCGGGGGGGGGGGGGGAGAAGAAGAATAACCATGGCCTGCTATTGTATCTGGACCTGAGAAAACGCCCGAGAATAAAAAGAGGGAACCTATTACGCTTCCCGCTTCAGGGTCTTGTCAAGGCAAGCAATTCCCATCTTCGCAACATCACTGAAGACTTTCTCGAGTGGGCCCAAAGTCCAGCAGGTCGCATTCAAGCGACGGCTCTCTTTCGACCACCACTTCTTCATCGAAGGACAAGGCAGAGAACCTCACAGCTGAGCCTAACTGAACGCCATGATGTCCGATACAGGAAACGAGCCAATACTTCAGTAAAAGAAACATGAGAGATTCTAGAAAGATTGCAGAGAAGAGCAAGAACGATGATTAGGGGACCGGAGGCTAAAATATACGAAGAATGATAGTTGCAGGAATTGGATAGCTCCAGTGAGGGGTCCTTGGTGCTCTCTGAGCTTGTTTTCTTATAGACCTTTCGGTTAGGGGTGACGTAATAGCAATCTTCCCATTTCTAAGGCAGAGGTCTCTAAACTTGGTAACTTTAAGACTTGTGGACTTCAACTCCCAGAATTCTAAGCCAACATAGCTTAAAAGTTGCCAAGTTTGGGGATCCCTGATCTAAGGGGCTGAAATAAAGAAGAGGGGGTCAGCTATCCTCCAAAGCACCTGAGGGCAGGACAAGAAGCAAAGGATGGAAATTAAGTAAGGAGAGAAGCAACCTAGAACTAAGGAGGAATTTAATGACAGTGAGAACAGTCAATCAGTGGAACAACTTGCCTCAAGAAGTTATAAACACTCTAATCCTGGAAGTTTTTAAGAAGATATTGGATAACCATTTGTCTGAAATGGTGCAGAGTTTCCTAGTGGAGCAGAGGGTAGGACTAGAAGACCTCCATGGTCCTTTCCAACAACCAATCCTTGAAGGACTGTCACAAGGAGAAGAGGGTTGACCTGTTCTTCAAAGCACCTGGGGACAGGAATAGGTGCAAGCTGGTCAGAGGACGATCCAACCTGGAAGTAAGGAGGAATTTCCTGACAGTGAGAACAATTCATCAGCAGAATGGAGAAGTTGTGACTGCTCCATCACTGAAGGATGCCAAAAAATAAAAAATAATTGGATAACCATTTGTCTGAAGGATTCCAGCTTTGGGCTGGCGGGGGGGGTTGGACTAGAAGGCCTCCAAGGTCCCTTCCGGTCGTATGATTCTATGATATATATGTTGGTGCAAGTATGGACATATTTTGATTCCCTGGAGGAGCACTCTGGACATATTTCCATTATTAGAACTGTTTGTGAACAGCGTGGGAAAGCACGCACATTTAGGGCAACCACTATGATTAGCACCAGATTATAACAAAATAAGCTACTGCCAAGGACAACCCCCAATTATGACAAGCTGCCCAACCTGTGCATTTAAACTTTATATGAATATTAAGAGGTAAAAGGGATTTACTAGTAAGTTTTGGAGTTAGGATTCTTATCTTAAAAGGAAAAAGTAAAGGTTCCCCTCGCACATCCGTGCTAGTTGTTTCCGGCTCTAAGGAGTGGTGCTCATCTCCGTTACAAAGCCGAAGAGCCAGCACTGTCCGAAGACGTCTCCGTGGTCATGTGGTTGGCACTAAACTCCCGAAAGTGCACGGAACACTGTTCCCTTCCCACCAAAGGGGTCCCTATGTTTCTACTTGCATTTTTTTACGAGTTTTCGAACTGCTAGGTTGGCAGAAGCTGGGACAAGCAATGGGAGTTCACTCCGTTACGCAGCGCTAGGGATTCGAACCGCTGAACTTTCTGATCGACATGCTCAGCTTCTTAGCCACTGAACCACCATGTCCCCTATTCTTATCTTACATAACTGATATTAGTATCAATTAGGGTTTTACATTGATGGAAGGATTCAGGGTCGTAAAATTAATGATAAGGATATCTGATGAAGAGATGCAGGGGAGTGAAACAGGATTTCCAAGTGCTCAAGGGACACCACCACCCTTTCAAGAAATGCCGTCCCACATATAAATCAAACATCCTCATCCTGATCTATTCATTGAAGGAGAAAATTACAAGGTAAGTAAGAAAGGAGTCAGTTCTATCTTCAATAGACCTCAATTTACAGCAGCTCATTTAGTGACCATTCAAAGTTACAACGGCATTGAAAAAAGTGACTTAGGATGGTGTTTCACACTTACGACTCTCGCAGCATTCCCGTGTGTCAGAGTAGTGATTTAAGAGCTGACCAGCTGATGCAATGATGCAATGAGGGGAATGAGTCAGCAAAGTTTTTTGGCTGTTATCTCTTTAAGAGCCTGTATAATAAGAAGAGGCCCTCTGAGAGTGCGCACAGCAGGGTTATGGGACCTTCTGATAAGCAAAGTCAATGGGGGAAGCCAGAGTCACTTAACAACCGTGTTACCAACTTAATGCAATGATTCAATTAACCATTGTGATAAGAAAAATCATAAAATGGGGCAAAATTCACTTAACAATTGTCTCGCTCAGCAACGGAAATTTGGGGATCCACACGGGTTGTAGGACGAGGGCTCCCTGCATTTCCTACACCTTGAAAACTAGGAAGGTTTCAGTTTTTTTTTTACAGCTTTGGAGTTTAAACATCCATAGGCTTCGACACACAACACACATACCCAGCATAAATCACTGTCACAGTTAAGAGACATCAGTAAAGTACACTTTAGCCGTACACTCTGCTATTACCTTTTTTTTTTTTGGCTGACTTTTTAGTGTTGGTTTTGTTTTCAAAAATAGCAGGGAGCGTTCGAGTTGGTTGGTTTGGTTGGTTTTTATTTTTTCCACAAAATGGTAGTTTCTTATCACTTCGAGCCATCATGCAAAAATGCCGGGGTGTTGGACGGCTGGTTTTTAAGTTTGTCTTAAGAACAAATTCTTACCCTGGGTTTTCAGCCTCCCATGCAAAACAGCTGGTTTCGTGATTCGCAAAGGTTTGTAAAACTCCGTGCGAGTGATTGACCTAAGATACACGGTACAATTGTGCAAACTGAGAACACTCGTGCTTGTTAATAAATGACCTTCAACGGTTGTGGTCCCCATCAAGTGGGGGCTGCCAAAAACAAGCCAGCTGAAGGAGAAAGGGCAGCAGAGTGGGTGAAGTTCATAAGCCAAGGGACACTTTCAACTCCACTGTGGGTCAGGATGTAGTGCAGGAAGTCCAAAAGGACATGACTTACTGCATTATTTTCACCTGAACCTCCTAGGGTTTTCCGACTTTGGCAACTTGAAGACATGTGGACATCAACTCCCAGAATTCCCCAGAGAGGAATACTGGGTTGGGGAATTCTGGGAGATGGTCCTAGGGTCTTAAAGTTACCAAGGTTGGAAAACCCTGCCTTAGGTTTCTTCAGATTAAATGGTTGGCTGGGGAATTCTGGGAGTTGAAGTCCACGGATCTTAAAGTTACCAAGGTTGGAACACCTTGCCTTAGATTTTTCAGGTTAAACAGCTAGCTGGGGGATTCTGGGAGTTGAAGTCCACACATCTTAAAAGTTGCCAAGGTTGGGATGATCAATTTTTTTCCTCCTGGGCCAGTTTCAAAACAGCAGACACAGCAGCTTCTGTTTCCTCTTCCATTCCTCTGAGATTTTGGCCTGGAAATCCTTCATTGTCCAACGTTTGTGAATCTTCTCCACCTCTGCTATTTATTTATTTATTTTCAAAGAAGAGAAGCTGGCCAATTTGTCATCCAGAAAGACTGTCCGTTGCTACTCCTCTCTTAGCCATTCTACAAAGAATGGACTTGGCCGATCTCTTCCTTCCTTCTCCCGTCTTTCTTATCCAGGAGTCGAGAGACAAACAGCTCCATAGAGATGCATTTTCTGACTTTGGTGTCATCAGAGTTCAACAAACGTTCAAGCAAATTGGAGAAGGATGGTTAACCATTTGTCCGACTCCCCCGCAATGCCACCGAAGGTACATCTTTCCTTTTGATGAGGTTAACGCAGGACAGGCCAAGGTCTCCGGATGGTTTTGTTAAATTGAATCCCACCAGACTTGAAATTCTAGACCTAGAAAACCTAGAACTACGCCGCCTTCCGTCGGATCTAAGTATGGTATATAAAATCATCCATTGCAATGTCCTACCTGTCAATGAATACTTCAGCTTCAACCATAACAACACAAGAGCACACAACAGAGGCAAACTCAAGGTTAATCGCACCAAACTTGATTACAGGAAATAGGACTTCAGCAACAGAGTGGTCAATGTCTGGAAGACTCTACCCGACTCTGTGGTTTCTTCCCCAAACCCCAAAAACTTTAACCTTGGACTTTCCACTATTGACCTCACCCCTTTCCTAAGAGGCCTGTAGGGGGCGTGCATAAGCGCACCAATGTGCCTACCGCCCCTGTCCTATTGTTTTATTTTTCTTATATGTATCCCTTTCATGTATTCATAACTATGTTTATACATACCTGTTATCCTATAATCGCTTGACAAATAAAATAAATAAATAAATGGACCTCTGCACCTTTTCACAAACTGGTATACAGGTAGTCCTTGTCTTGCACAACAGGTCGCTTAGTGGCCATTCAAAGTTATGACGGCACTGATAAATGTGACCATTTTTCACAGTTGCGACCTTTGCAGCATCCCCCGTGATCAGGTGGTCAAAATCCAGAGGCTTGGCCAACTGGTTCACACTTATGACTGTTGCAATCTTCTGTGGTCATGCAATTTTGCAACCTTCCAACGAGAAAGTCAATTGGGGGGGGGGGGGGAGAAAGCCAGATTCCCTTAACAACCGGGTTACAAACTTATCAACTGCTGTGATTCGCTTAACAACTGTGGCATGGATGGTCGTAAAATGGAGCAAAGCTCACTTAACAAATATCTCACTTAACAACTTAAATTTGGGGCTCAATTGGGGCTGCAAAGTCGAGGACTACCTGTAGTTTCTTAGATAGCACCAGTCGTGGAGGCTGAATGTTGATTTGCGACGGCTCCAGGGTGCACTGCCTTGTTAGTGGCCATATGTTAGGAGCAGCATTTAGGGTCCACATGTTGAAGGCCCAGTTAAACTGATTTATTCCAAAAGGTTTATGCACAGGAATATTCTCAATTAACAATACCAGCTAGGAGTTAATTAAGAGTTAATGGAATTGACCCCTTGCCCATGGCAGGAGATCCTATACCAGTGGTGGCTAACCTTTTTCGGCTCCTGTGCCAAAAATTGTGTGTGCGCTGGCACTTGTGCGCTTGCGTGCCAGCACCCAGAAGGCAATACGCACCCCCTTCTGCCCCCTGCACATGTGCGTGCAATCCCCCCACCCCACCCTTACCTGCACTGTGCCTCAAAGCTGATTTTCGGCTGGTTTGAGGCCTTTTTCAGCCTCTCAGAGGCTTGAAAAAAGCCTCTGCAGGACAAATAGGCCCATTTAATCACTTCCGGTATTAACAGGAAGTGACAAAACTGGCCTATTCAGCCTGCAGAGGCCTTTTTCAAGCCTCTGGGAGGCCACAAAAGGCCTCAAACCAGCCGAAAATCAGCTGTGAGGCATGCGCGTGTGCAGTGAGGTAAGTTTGCCTGCGGGTCACGTGACGGCAGAAATGGCTCTGCATGCCACCTGTGGCACGCGTGCCATAGGTTCTCCATCACGGTCCTATACCATCCCAGGCGTTCTTTGACAGGATGGGATGAATACATAGGATCATAGAAAGAATAACAGAACCAAATAATAGAGTTATGGAAGGGATAACAGAAGCCCTCCAGTCCAACTCTCCACCCAAGCAAGACACCTTCCACTATTCTGCAAGAGTGGCGGATATCTGTAGCTCGGGTGTAGGACGAGAGTGAAGGTTCATTCTCCAAGCTGGTGGGTTGGTTTCCAAACATTTCATTACCAGGCCAGGTTAACATCTTCAGCAGCCTTTAGGGTGTGTCCGTGTCAGGGTTCTGTTTCACAAATGTCCATTCTATGTCAACCCCTAGATACTGTCACTCACATACCCTCAACTCCGCTGAAGATTTTACCTAGCCTGGTAACAAAACATTTGGAAACCAAATCACCCCAACAGCTCGGAGAACAAATTTTCATCCTCAAAGGTCCATCCAATCTCTTCTGAAAAACCTTCAGTGATGGAGCAACTGCAACTTCTGGGGGCAAGAGGCTACGGTACAAATGTGCGTGGAAAGCTATTGGTGGGGCTGAGATTTTTCCATTCAGACTTCAGGGAACTGGCATGTACTTATGACGGTTTGCAGTGTCCTGGGGTCACATCATCCCCTTTTGCAACCTCCTGCCAGGCAAAGTTAACAGGGAAGCCAGATTGTTTTTTTTTTAAATTTTTAAATTTTATTTATTTGATTTGTCAATCGCTTACAAGATAATAGGCATTAGTATAAACATGAGTAAGAATACAGGAAATGGGGACAAATAAATGGGGACAATAGGACAGGGACGGTAGGCACGATGGTGCACTTATGCACACCTCTTGTAGACTTCTTAGGAATGGGGTGAGGTCAATAGTGGATTGTTCCTTTAATTGTTCCCTTAACAACCGTCTTACTAACTTAACAAATGCAGTGATTCACTTAACAGCTGTGGAAGGAAGGCTGTAAAATAGGCCCAAAACTCGCTTAACAACTGCCTTGTTCAGCAAAGAAATTTGTGGGCTCGATTGCAATCCTGAGTCAAGGATTTCCTGAAGATCCCAAGAGAAAATGAATGGAGCTCTGGCTCTGAGCGAATAAGACGGCTTTTCTTATTCATTCTTATTTATTTTTCTATTTTCAAAAGCCATTCTAAGGTTAACATGCATTTGTTGGCAACAAGAAAACCTTTAGCCAAACGTACAACCAAACATGGGAAGACAAGCCCGTTGGTTTTTTGTGCATTTAGCATTTTTAGAAAGAGGCAGAGAAGGCGGATTTAAATCACTGTATCGTCCACGCAACAGTCTCCCTTCCTTATTTTTCCAGATATTTTTCTGCCTCGAATGCACATCGGAAAAATGAATTAAGATGAGGATTAAAAGGCACGGAGGAGGGAAAAGTCAACAATTGCCTTTGCGGCTTGCACAGGGAATAGCTGTCTGTCGTATTAACTTTGTGGATGAAATATTCCCCAGTTAGTCATCACTTAAATGCTCGCTTCCACTCAGGACTTTTTTTGCCCCCCTTTTCTTTCTTGTCGAACAGCAGAGGGAGGGAGGGGGAGATGCCGGACAAAAGAAATCCCAGCAGACAAAGCAAAAACAAATTAAATGTGCCATTATAAAACACAGATGCTGTAAAGAAAATAAACTTTAGGAGATTTACGGGGTCCTGACAAAGTTGGGACGCTTGTGCAAAAGCTATCAAGAGCTACTGGTCGGTAATGCCATTTGCAAGGAATTCATCCGTTGCGTTTTTATCTTCCCTGCCCTCAACCCCAAAGCTTTTTCCTGCTGGAAAATTCAGGGGGCTGAATTGCAAATGCATCAATTTCAAAGGAGTCAACGAAATTTCCAAAGGCCAGCTGGTGGGGTTCAACATTCCCTGTTCGGTTTCCTGGAAAAAAAAAAAATATGTATATATATATATATATATATATAGAGAGAGAGAGAGAAGAGAAGTTGGAAGGGACCTTAGAGGTCTTCTAGTCCAACCCCTTGCTCAGGCAGGAAACTCAATGCCAGGAAATTTCCCCTTAGTTCCAGGCTGCTTCTCTCCTTGATTAGTTTCCATCCGTTGCGTCTTGTCCTTCTGGTGCTTTGGAAAATAGTTTGACTCTCTCTTCTTGGTGGCAGCCCCTCAAATATTGGAAGACTGCTATCATGTCTCTCCTAGTCCTTCTTTTCAAACTAGACCTACCCAATTCCAGCAACTGTTCTTCATGTTTTATCCTCCAGTCCCCTAATCACCTTTATTGCTCTTCTCTGCACTCTTTCTAGAGTCTCAACATCTTTTTTACATCGTGGCGATGAAAACTAGACCCATTATTCCAAGTGTGGCCTTCCCAAGGCCTTATAAAGTGGAATTAATGTGATCATGTGATCTTTGTTCTATCCATCTGTTAATGCAGCCTAGAATTGTGTTGGTTTTTTTGCCCCACCATTTGGACACTTGGCAACTGGTTCCTACTTAAGACCATTACAGCGTCCCAGTGTCACATGATCTCCTCTTCTGACCTTCTGACAAGCAAAGTCAATGGAGAAGCCAGATTCACTTAACGACTAGGTTCCTAGCTTGTCAACCACAGCGATTCATTTCACAAGCTGTGGTGGTACAACAGGGCAAAACTCACTTAGCCAACGTCTCACTGAACCACAGAAATGTTGGGCTCTCTTGTGGTCTTAGGAGACATTTTATGACTTTTCTCGCCACCGTTGTTAAGTGAATCCCTGCAGTGACACTGTTGTTAAGTGGAATCTGGCTTCCCCGTTGATTTTGCTTTTCAGAAGGTTGCCAAAGGGGATCACATGACCCCCAGGGACACAGCAACCATCATAAACAGGAGTCAGTCCCCAAGCGTCTGAATCACATGGCCATGGGGAATGATGCCATGGCCCTAAGTGTGAAGATCAGTTCTAAGTCACTTTTCACGGTGGTGTTGCAACTTTGAATGATCACTAAATGGACTGTTGTAAGTCAAGGACTTCCTGCATTGAACTTTAGTTGACTGGGGTTCTTGTGTAGATGTCAACCCTGAAGCTGCCCTGGCCGAAGTCATCTTGGAGCTTCAGTGCTGCCACGCCGGAGCTGAGGGATAGATAGGGAAGGAGGGGTATTGAAGATAGCTGGGGCTGTGTAGTCAAAACAAAATATTTTCTCTTGAGAATCAAGGACATTCTAACTCCTGGCCGGAGGAAGGAGTGATGTCACCAGACCAGCGGACGCTGCCTCGATTGGGCCATGTGACTGATAGTTTGGGTTGAAGGGAAAACTTTTTACTTTTGATTAGGTGAAAACTGCACCTTTGGGACTTTGTTGATGCAATCCAAAACTGCCCTGCCAGTTTTGGCAGCTGCAACACACCTTGCTGGCTCACACTTTGTTTGTGGTGTAACAGGACATCCAGATACTTTTTGCAGGTACTCCTGCCTAAGCCAGGTCCTACCTCTCTTGTATCTGGGCATCTGGTTTTTCCTGCTTGAGCTTGACATTTTTACGATCAAATCTCTCTGGCTGTAAATTTTAGGCATTTTGATTTCATCTTCTCTTGAATTCTTTTTTTTGTTGTTGTTTGTTTGTTTTTAAATTGGCAATTCCACTTTTAAGAATTCAACTCCCCCATTCACCTCAAGCTCTTTTAGCTTCCCAGGCACAGCAACTCGTGAAGTATTAGTACTGCTTTATAAAACCCTAGTAAGACCACACCTGGAATACTGCAACCAATTTTGGTCACCATCCTACAAAAAGTTTGGAAAAAGTTCAGAGAGGAGCAACTAAGATGATCAAAGGCCTGGAGGCTAAAACATATGAAGAACGGCTACAGGATTTGGGTTTGGCTAGTCTGAAGAAAAGAGGAATTAGGGGTGACATGATGGCAGTTTTTCAGTATTTGAGGGGCTGCCAAAAAGAAGAAAGGGTCAAATATTCTCCAAAGCACAGAGGACAGGACAAGAAACAATGGTTGGAAACTAATCAAAGAGAGAAGCAACCTGGAACTAATGAGAAACTTCCTAAAAGTGAGGACAATTAACCAGTGGAACAGCTTGCCACCAGAAATCGTGGGTGCTCCATCACTAGAGGTTTTGAAGAAGAGACTGGACAGCCACTTATCTGAAATAGTACTGGTTCTCCTGCTTAAACAGGGGGCTGGGCTAGGAGACCTCCAAGGTCCCTTCCAGCTGTATTCTATTCTTATCTCCATTTAAAATTGTCTGAATTCATTTTTAAAAAAATTAAAATACAGGTAGCCCGCGACTTACAACGGTTCATTTAGTGACTATTCAAAGTTACAACGGCACTGAAAAAAGTGACTTATGACCGTTTTTCACAGTCACGACCTTGGAAGCATTCCCCATGATCATGTGATCAAAGTTCAGACACTTGGAGGCTGATTCACACTTATGACCGCTGCTGTGTCCTACGATCCCCTTTCGCCACCTTCTGACAACGGGGAAAGGCGGACTCACTGCACAATACCGGTTGACTAACTTACTACGTGCAGCGGTTCACTAAACAGCTGTGTCAAGCAAGGTCATAAAACAGGGCAAAACTCACTTAACAGATGTTTCACTGAACAGCCAAAATGTTGGGATCCATTGTGATCGTAAGATGAGGACGTGTGTGTGTGTGTGTATATTTCATGTTCCCCAAAGCTGCTTTTCTTCGAAAATGGGAAGAGAAGGAAAGAGTAGAGTCAGGGACGATAACATTTTTTCCTCCTGAGGTGGTTCTTCCATCCCTAGCCAGAGAGTGACACCCATTTCCAGTTGGTGCGGGCGAGAGGGGGTGTTCCTCTTACCTTTTAATCTGTCTTTTTGTGGAGGCTTACATATAAATAAATAAAAACGCCCTACAATCAATCAATCGCTGTCACTTTAACTTGCATCAGCCTGAGCACCAAAAATCTATTTACTTAGCATGGAACAAGTGCAGCCTTGCCAAGTATCCTCCCGACCACAAGCTCAGGTCCCAACCTATAAGTACTTTAATGGCTGGGGCTGCTGGCAGGCCAACCCTTATATTATGGTGCAGCTGCTGACTACTGTCCCCTCTGCAGAGGCCACACTGCTAGTCAATAAAGAACCTTCTGGACCAGGGGTGTCAAACTCAAGGCCCGCGAGCCAGATCCGGCCCGTAGGGAGCTGGGAACAGGGAAGGACCAGCCCACGGTGTCTCTGACAGTGAAAACAGGGCTCGGGAGGGCCCTCCGCCCCAAGGATCCATTTTCGCTGGCAGAGGGCTAGCAAAACAAACAAAAGGGGAAATGTTTCCCCTTTTGCAGTTGAGCACCCAAGAAGGGACAGGAAAGGAGAAGGGGAAAGAGGAAGGACAAAGGAAAAGAAGGAAAGAGGGGAAGAGAGAAAGGTAGGGAAAAGAAGGAAAGAAGGGAAGGAAGAAGAAAGGAGGAGGGAGGGAGGGAGGAAGGAAGGAAGGATTGATTGATTAATTATAATGAGAGGGAGGGAGGGTCTGAGAGAAATCGTGCATTAGCACTTGGCCATCACAGGTGCCCCCCCCGACATGAGTGACATTGAGCTGGCCACGCCCACCCCAGCCCTCCGAGGTCAAACACAACCCTGATGTGGCCCTCAATGAAATCGACTTTGACACCCCTGTTCCAGACTGACTCTCTTGAGCTTGGCCATTAGTTCCTCCTAAGTCAACAAATTTCCTGGTTTGGGGGAAACAAAATTGGGAATGCTGTTGGAACAGCAAAGTCTACCTATATACAGAATACAGGTAGTCCTTCTTAGTTCCAGGTTGCTTCTCTCCTTGATGAGTTTCCTCCCCTTTGCTTCTTGCCCTGTCCTCAGGTGCTTTGGGGAATAGCTTGACTCCCTCTTCTTTGGGGCAGCCCCTCAAATACTGAAATACTGCTATCATGCCACCCCTGGTCCTTCTTTTCATCAGACTAACCAATTCCAGCACCCATTCTTTATAGGTTTTACCCTCCAGTCACCTAGTCATCCTGGTTGCTCTTCTCTGCACTCTTTTTAGGGTCTCAACATGGTTTCTGTATCATGACTCATCAGCTGGAACATGTCATCAGGTCCCAACTACACTTGAGTCTGGATTTTGGCTCCACAGCCATTGATTTCCACCAGTAACCCATTGCAGGTAGCCATGAGGCTACAGTAGTGTGCAGTTGTGTCGATCATCCTTGTTAAGCTATGCCACATACAGTCACAAAGGGTGACTCTTATAAGACTCTTCAGCATACAATCAGACTAGAAATTCCTGGGCCAGAAGTCGATATTTCCAGTCCTTTTGTTTGTATTGATTTGTAGAGGGATGATGTTGGAGAACCATCCCAGTTGAGAGGAGGCATCAAGCAGGGAAGCTGTCAGAGTCCGGGAAGATTCCTGGATTATAGGCATAAAACAATAAAGGAGCCAGCTCAAACTTGATCTGTCTGAGTCTGGTTATTTGCGCCTGAGCGATGAAAATACATGAAATGCGGGTGTTCCTGGAGCTGGAGGGGACCTTGGAGGTCTTCTAGACCAACCCCCTGCCAGAAAGGTAGGCGTCCTTATAACATCCAGGACAAATGGTTGTCAAAGTCTTTTCTTGAAAACTTCCAGGGAGAAAATAGCACGCTTGGGGTTTTTCTGTTTTTGTTTTTGTTTTAAAGAATACATATGTATAAAGTGCACTTTCTTAATTGGTCATGGCCCAAGGCAAAGGTGAAGAAAGCTGACAGGCTTGAAAAACTGCAGGGTGGTACAAAAACAGGACCAAATAGCTGAAATAATGCTTTTTTTTTTTTTTTTAAAGAACAAGCAGTTTTGCTGCTTAACCATTTGATAGTAACAAGGCCAAGAAAGTGTTGATGGACTCTGTCATTCACCAGAGGGTGTTTTTTTTTTGTTTTTTTTTTTGCTAGCAGAGAGATGTCACTTGATGGAAATAAGAAGCAAAGTCCTTGTGATACTCCAGAGGATGTTAAAATTTCCATGAATGTGGCAAAGAGCATTTTTGAACCTGATCAGAAGATGGGTGGATCAGACCCACCAACATACCGGGAGGGAGGGAGGGAGGAAGGAAGATGGAAGGGGAGAGGAAGGACGGAAGGAAAATGGAATAGGGAGGAGGGAGGGAGGGAAGGAAGGAAGGATAATGGAAGGGGGAGGAAGAAAGGGAGGAACGAAGGAAGGATTTCCCAAGGTGAAAACAAACATGCAATAAACATTTCCAGGCCTTCCTTTTGGTACCAACCATTTTTAAGCTTTGTTTGAAGACGATCTCCAGTCTACGGGAGTTGGAACCAGAGTGAACCAGACGATGCGGAGAGAGAATTAGGGCCTCGGATCCCAAAAGGGGCTTCCAGAGAGGAAGCAGGCAGGCTCAGGCCCTCCCTGCTGAAACCTGACAGCAGAAAGAAAGGTGGGAGCCAGCAAACGGAGCTGCTGCCTAGAACATCAAACTCAGCCAAAGAGCTCCACAGCCATCGGCTTTCACCTCTCCAGACCCAGGCGACAGATTGGCACTGCGTGTGTGTGTGTGTTTTGTGTGTGCGTCCTTTCCACTCTTTCTCCCTACTAAGGCAAACAAGGGGTTGTTGGTTTCCTTCAGCCAGCAGACGGCGGCTTCACCCCAAACTTTGCTCTCCCAGTTTGCTTCCTGGGGGGGGGGGGTGAAAGGGAAGGAAAACGAGGCTCAGGGGAAAGGAGCCCCCCAACCCACTACATTTCAGAACAAACAGAAGAGCATCCCTTTGGAGCAAAGGAGCATATCGCCATGGGGAAGGTGGCGGGGTGGGGGGGTAGGCAAAGTGCCAGGATCCTTGGCCGTGGAAGGGGGGGGGAACCTCCCAAGCGAAGACAAGGTGGGAATTGCTATCAAGTGTTAAATGGCCTGCCCCACTGCACCCCTCCAGAGGAAACGCTGCTGATAGTTAATTGGCTCGGCTCCCCCGGCCTCTTTGGCAGCGGCCTAAAACCAATACTGGTTCTCTGCCAAGCACGACTCTCACCGTCTCTTTAGCAAGATTTATGGAGGAGGACGAGCTGAGAGTTGCAAGGATCCCAGCAACTGAACTGTGATTCCTTGTTGAGAAGAGCCAAGGGAACCCCCGTAGTAGGTTAAGAGGGGGCAGGGTGGGTTTTTTTTGGGGGGGGGTTGGGGGGGTGTTATTTATTTATTTATTTTCATGCTCCCCCTGGGATCTCACAGAATAAACGAGGGGAGGGGGGCCTTTGGAGGCCTTCTAGTCCAGCCCTCCTGCTCGGGCAGGAGGCCCTGTATAGGAGATCCTGGAGTTACGACCGCCAAGGAGCCCAGCGTTTCCATTCTTCCGTGAAACGGAGTTTGTTAAGGGAGTTTGGTCCTATTTTAGGACCTTCCTTGCTGCAATTGTTCAGTGGGTCAGTAACCCCAGTTGTTAAGGGAATTTGGCTTCCCCCACATCGACTTTGCTGGTCGGAAGGTTGCAAAAGAGGAACACGTGACCTCAGGACACTGTGACCGTCCTTAGTATGAACCCGTTGCCGAGCATCTGAATTTTGATCACGTGACACACACACACACACTCCCAATGGGGATGCTGCAACAGACGTGTGAAAAATGGTCATGTCACTTTTCTCAGTGCTGTTATAAGTGTGAAGGTCACAAAACAAACTTTTGAGGAACCACCTGTACCATATTCCAGACAAACGTTTGTCCAGTCTATTTTTTGAAAACCTCCCGTGATGGAACAGCCACAACTTCTGGTGGCAAGTTGTTCCACTGCTTAATTGTTCTCACTGTCAGGAAATTCCTCCTTAGTTCCAGGTTGTTTTGCTCCTCAACTAGTTTCCATCCGTCGCTTCTTGTCCTGCCATTTCTAGACACAGAAAATCTTTCAGGACTTGAGGAGCTCAACTTATTCTCCAAAGCAGAATAACAGAATAGATGGGAGGGACCTTGGAGGTCTTCTAGCCCAACCCCCTGCCTCGGCAGGAAACCCTACACCACTTCAGACAAAGGGTTGTCCAACCTCGTCTTAAAAACTCCCAGTGTTGGAGCATTTACAACTTCTGGAGGCAAGTAGTTCCACTGGGTAATTGTTCCCACTGTCAGGGGATTTCTCCTTCGTTCTAGGCCTGCTTTTCTCCTTGCTTAATTTCTATCTGTTACTTCTTGTCCTGCTTTCCGACGCTTTGGAGAACAGCTTGACTCCCTCTTCTTTGGGGCAGCCCCTGAGATATTGGAAGACTGCTATCATGTCACCCCTAGTCCTTCTTTTCATTAGACCAGACATACCCAATTCCTGCAACTGTTCTTCATATATTTTAGTCTCCAGTCCTCTAACCATCTTCTCTGGTGGAGAAGCAGATCACTTAAGTGATCTGGGGAAGACTTGCAGTTGGTTATGTACATAATGATCTCTGGCCTTTTTAATAACTTTGGAACCGCTTCTCCCATCGCATGCAAAGCTCAAAGGAGTTAGTGAAGACAGGCACTGATCTTAGGTTTGCACTCTGCTTGCATGTGGAAGGAACCAAGTCTGCATTTCCGTCGCCAAGCAGAGGGGCGCAAAAGCTCCAGAAATTTTGATTTGATTGCTAATTGTACCCTGCGACTATTATTAAGTGTCTGTTGTGCCTTATGATTCTTTTATGAACACTGAAAGTATTTACACCAAGACAAATTCCTTGTGTATCCAATCACACTTGGCCAATAAAGTATTCTATTCTAACTAGCAGAGTTGGAAGGGACCTTTGAGGTCTTCTAGTCCAACCAAACCTAGAGCAGATTCAACATCGATGATACCACTAAGAAAACCTATGGACATGTACATATGCCTGCTGCATATATAGGTAGTCCTAGACTTACAATCATTCATTTAATGACCATTCGAAGTTACGAAGTTAGGGGACTGGAGACTAAAACATACAAAGAAGGGTTGCTGGAATTGGGTATGTCTAGTTTAATGAAAAGAAGGACACCACAAACAGTCTTCCAATATCTCAGGGGCTGCCCCAAAGAAGAGGGAGTCAAGCTATTCTCCAAAGCCCCTGAAGGCAGGAAAAGCAGCAACAGATGGAGAGTAATCAAGGACAGAAGCAACTTAGAACTAAGGAGAAATTTCCTGACAGTTAGAGTGGTTAATCAGTGGAACTACTTGCCTTCAGAAGTCCCAGTTCCATCACTGGAAGTTTTTAAGAAGAGACTAGACAACAATTTGTCTGAAATGGTAGGGGTTCTGACCTAAGCAGGGGGTTGGACTAGAAGACCTCCAAGATCCCTTCATTCTATTCTATTCCATTCCATTCCCATCCCCATCCCTATTCTATTTTTTATACAACAGCACTGAAGAAAGTGAGTTGCAATCGGTTTTCACATTTACGCCCGTAGCAGCATTCCCCATGGTCACGTGATCAAAATTCAGGTGCTTGGCCAACTGGCTGGGGAATTCTGGGAGTTGAAGTCTTAAAGGCTGCCAAGGTTGGACTCCCCTGTTCTACATTGTACTCCTTGTAAAGAAATATGGTTCCAGATGTCTTTTATTTTTTTCAGAAAATAATTTCAAAACCATTTGACTCTTGCAACATGGCTGATATTAAGAGACATGTGGACTGGCCCCAAGGACTCCTGGGCGTCCATCTTTATGGGGGCATTGCTACAGCCTCTTTAACTGGATGCTAAGTTTTCATTGTCAAAAGGGGGTGAGAATTGAGGCTTCTCAGCCAAGCCTGAAAGCCAGAGAAAGCAATTGTTCAGCATCAGGAAACAAATGCACACTTTACACTTCAGCACACCTGACAAGAACACAGAACATGTTCATCCTCACAGTAGCACATCAAGATTAGGAGGAACTTCATGTTCCATTTTCTGACTCACTCACCTTTCCGCATAGGAACCTTTGGCCAGCACCTTGGGCATTCACCTTCGCACGGGTAACTCTGGCTAATCCTTGCTGGCCTAACCAGATGACTGCAATGGGAAGAGAGACGGAGAGCCGAATACACACACACACACACACACACACACACACACACACACACACACACCAAATTCGGTGTACCTTGAACCTTTGCATTTGGAAAAGGCAGCCAGTAGGGTGTTCAGATCATCCCCCACTTACAACCGTTTGCTTAGGGACTGTTGGAGGTTGCAATGGCCCTGAAAAAAGGGGACTTTTGACCAGCTTTCACGACTGTTACAACGTAACCTTGTTAACTCTCAAGGCTCCTTTTTCCCCTATGTAATCTAAATGGACCCTGATTTTTTTTGGGGGGGGGGTTGCACATGTGTTTGTACATACACATACATTCATAAACACACACATACATACATATGCATATGCATGTGCTATATAGATATAGATAGGTATAGATATGGACGGACGGACGGACAGACAGTGACGAAGCTCCCACAGCTTCTGAAGGCAACTTCTGTTCCATGGGTTGATGGTTCTCACTGTCAGAAAGTTTCTCCTTATTTCTAGGTTGAATCTCTCCTTGATCAGTTTCCATCCATTATTCCTTGTCTGGCCTTCAGGTGCCCTGGAAAATAGCTTGACCCCCTTCCTCCTCTCTGTGGCAGCCCCTCAAATATTGGAAGATGTTATCATGTCTCCCCTGGTCCTTCTCTTCACTAGACTAGCCATGTCCAGTTCCTGCAACCGGTCATCATATGTTTTAGCCTCCAATTCCCTAATCATGCTGGTTGTTCTTTGCACTTTTTCTAGAGTTTCAATATCTTTTTTATAGTGTGGTGACCAAAACTGGATGCAGTACTCTAGGTGTGGCCTTACTAAGGCTTTATAGAGTGGTATTAGTGCCTCCCTTGATCTTGATTGTATCTCTCTGTTAATGCTACTTAGGATTGCATTGGCTTTTTTGGTGGCACCTGCACACAGCTGGCTCCTATTTAGTTGGTTGTCCACTAAGACTCCAAGATCCCTCTCCCAGTTCCTGCTATTGAGCCTGATTTCCCCCAGTCTATAGGTGTCCTTTGGGTTCTTCTTGCCTAAGTGTAAAACTTTACTTTTCTCTACATTGAATTTCATTTTGTTAAATAGGGCCCGGTGACAAGGAAATCGAGGTGACAAGGAAATTCACTTCTCCCAGTGCTATAGGAGGGCCAGGCAGAAGTTATGCACCTCAGTGGTCACCTCTCTGTTATGAGCCAAGACAAATGGGATCAAGCTGTACGGGACTTGAGGGACTGTCACAGAGGAGAGGCCCTCAACTTATTCTCCAAAGCACCTGAGGGCAGGACAAGATGTGACAGGCGGAAGATCATTAAGGAGAGACCCAACATGGAACTAAGGAGAAATTTCCTCACAGTGAGAACAATTAATCTCTGGAACAGCTTGACTCCAGAAGTAGTGGATCCTTTGTCACTGGAGGGATTTAAGAGGAGATTGGATAATAACCATTTGTCCAGAATGATGTAGGTTCTCCTGTTTGAGCAAGATCCCTTCCAGCCCTATGTTTCTATGGTGCCATGAAAAAAAAGGTGTTGTTTTCTCAGAAAACAACAACTGAATGAAAAACTGCTGATGACCTTCTACTGCTGCACCAGAGAAGAGTATCTTAACTTACTGCACCTCTGTATGGTTTGCCAATTGCACAGTGGCAGATAGGACAGCCCTCCAGAGGGTTAACGTCATTGCCCAGAGGATCCTGGGTTGCCCTCTCCCCTCTTTGGAAGAGCTTTATAGCTCCCGCTGCCTTAAGAAAGTTCAAAACATTCTCAAAGATCCATCTCATCCTGGGCACCCTTTTTATTTGAACCCTTTTTATTTCTAACAAGAACAGAATAGGTACAGATGATAATCAGAGTTGGAAGGGACCTTGTAGGTCATCTAGTCCAACCCCTTGCCCAAGTAGGAGACCCTACACCATTTCTGACAAAAGTACAAGAAGTCCTTGATTTACAACAATTTGTTTAGTGATCGTTCAAAGTCACAACAGCACTGAAAAAAGGGACTTATGACCATTTTTCATACTTACAACTGTTGCAGCATCCCCATGGTCACATGATCAAAAGTCAGACCCTCGGCAAACTGACTCATATTTATGACAGCTGAAGTGTCCCAGGGTCATGTGATCCCCTTTTGTGACCTTCTGAGAAGCAAAGTCAACTGGGAAGCCAGATTCACTTCACAATCCTGTCACCAACCTAACAACTGCAAGGATTCACTAAACAACCGTGACAGGGAAGGTCATAAAATGGGGCAAAACTCACTTTGCCAAGGAAAATTTGGACTCAGTTGTATTTGTGAGCCAAGGACTACCTGTAAATTCTTCAGGAAGTGAGGTACTAATACCACTCTATAAAGCCTTAGTAAGGCCACACTAGAGTATTGCATCCAGTTTTGGTTGCTACACTATAAAAAAGATGTTGAGACTCTAGAAAAAGTGCAGAGAAGAGCAACGAAGAGGATTAGGGGACTGGAGGATAAAACATACAGTGAAAAGTTGCAGGAACTGGGCCTGGCTAGTCTAGGGAAGAAAAGGACCAGGGGAGACAAGATAGCGGTCTTCCAATATTTGAAGGGCTGCCACAGAGAGGAGGAAGGGGGTCAAGCTATTCTCTAAAGCACCAGTAGGCCAGACAAGAAATAATGGATGGAAACTGAACAAGGAGAAATTCAACCTGGAAATAAGGAAGAATTTTCTGACAGTGAAAACAATCAATCCGTGGAACAGAATTTGCCTTCAGAAGTTGTGGGAGCGTCACCACTGGAGACTTCCATGAAGAGATTGGAAGAGATTGGAAGAGATTTGTCAGGAATGGTGTACAGTCTCCCGCTTGTGTGAGGGGTTGGACGAGGTGACCTACAAAGTCCCTTCCAACTCTGATTATCTGTTGTCTTAGCCACTTTAGCTGTGTGAAGTTGATTTGTTCCTTTTACGATTTTAAAATGGCAATGTACAAACTCCACACTCAGTTGGATAAAAAGCAGAGGTTGGTCTTCAGCAGGTTCTGACCAGCTCTGGAGAACCGGTAGCGGAAATTTTGAGCAGTTCGGAGAACCGGCAAATCCCACTTCTGACTGGAGATTTTACAGTCTCCTTCCCCTTCCATGCCCACCAAGCCACACCCACAGAACCGGTAGTAAAAAAAAATTGAATCCCACCACTGGTAAAAAGACCCTCCTGCGTAACTCACTTTTAAAACAGAGATTCCTCAGTATGGACCCCTTTGAGAATATAGCAAAAACTACAGACTTTTACATGGGAGGGGAAGATGTGGGGGGGGGGACCCTGTATTTAAATTAAATTCATCAAATAAAACACACTGATAAATACCGCGTTACAAAGGAAACGAACTGTGCTTGGATATGGTTTTTTTTAGAAAGTGAAAAAGATCTGGCAGATATGCAATAAATATGTGCACTTCTTGATCCATCTATTCAATCAGCAAGAAGACAAAACCCTTCTATAGGGTTCTGTACTGATTTAGTGGAACTTAGCCAACTTTTTGAGAGCCTCAATGCCATAAATTAACTGGTACAAACAGAGGCATAGAATCAAAATCATGTGAAGTATTCGTGCTGCACCAAACCCCCTGAAGGCAGGACAAGAAGCAATGGATGAAAACGAATCAAGGAGAGAAGCAACCTGGAATTAAGGAGAAATTTCCTAAGAGTGAGGACAATTCATGAGTGGAACCAGAAGTTGTCAGTGCTCCATAACTACAGGCTTTTAAGAAGAGATTGGACAGTTGATTGTCTGAAATGGTATCGGGTCTCCTGCTTGAGCAGGGGGTTGGACTAGATGACCTCCAAGCTCCCTTCCAGCTCTATTCTGATTGAAGTTACTTTGCTGCTTACATAACATTATTTTGTAACTCACTGATCGCCTTATGGAACACCATTCCTCTCCTCCCATGGTCAGGCTGGCTGCATCCTTCTTAATTTTTTACAAACCCCTCCATATTTGGCTAAATCATCAGGCTTCGTAGCCCCAAGGGGGTGGGTGAATTGTTGAGGTGGCTCCACTGTTGTTAATATCTGTCACTCTCTCCTTGCCTTTTTTAAATTGCAGTATTAATATTTAATTTTTATATCATCATTATTATTATTATTTTATTGTGTGCCAAACAGAGGGACAGTTTGTGAAATGGGTGGCTACGAAAGTCTGATGAATAAAACAAATAAGCAAACTGCTATAGCAGAGATAGGCAATGGAATAAAATATTTGTAGTTCAGGGCTGAACTGTTGAGTCCTTGGTGCTCTCTGAGCTCGGTTGTTTTATTGCAGACATTTCATTACCCAACTAGGTAACACCATCAGTGCTTTGAAGGGAGTGGAGCTTGCTGTCTGTTTATATACAAGTGGCTTGGTCTGTCCGTTGGCAGGAGTGTTCTTGGTGGTTCCTTGATTAGACTGTTGTTAAATTTTGGCTTGTTTTTTTTCCTGAGTTTAGATCCTTGATTGGGGTATTGTTCACCGCTCGACTGTTGATCGGGTGTTTATCTTGGTATTAATCTGGGTTTTGATTGCTGATCAGGAGGTCTTGTGGTCTTTTAGCTTTTTGACTGAATTACAAGACCACTTCCACCAAGGCAAGCCACTGGTACATAAACACAGAGTAAACCCCACTCCCTTCCACCACTGATATTACCTAGTTGGGAAATGAAACATCTGCAAGAAAATAACCAAGAGAGAGTGCCAAGGACCCCACAATCCTCCTCTTTCCTCCAAACCCCATCCCTTTTAGCACTGATAATGTTACCTAGTTGGGTCACGAAACGTCTGCAAGAAAATAGCCAAGCTCAGAGAGCACCAAGGACCCCAAAGATAGGCAATCTTCTCTAGATGCCTTAGACTTCGTCTCCTATCAGCTCCCATTCCCAGGCAGGTCCTTCATTTTTTCAAAGCAACAGAGGAACCCTTTTAAAAGTTTTCCACACAAATGCTGTGTCAGCAAAGACTCAGATTCTACCTAGTTCGTCTCTACCGAAGTTGCTGTATTTTCCCTTGGAGAGAAAACGGTCTCAGCCAAGCAAGAGATCATAAGAAGGGATATCAGGAAGGGCAGAGATTATGTGAATAGAATGATGGCTGGATTAAGTATTTGGGAGGGGGGGGGGAGAAGAACAGGAGAAGGAAATCTATTTCGATAGTTCACCCTGGATGCCGAGGTGCCAGAGGCCATTTCTTTCCCCTGGTCTCCCAGCCGTTTTTGCTTTTACACTTAAGGATATATTTTGGCTCCAGATCAGAAAGAGCTGAATCAGGTCATGAGAAGTGTCAAAGATTCATTTCCTTCAGATGGGAAAGGAGACCCATTTAGAGAGCGCTGGGGAAAGAAAAAAAAACCACACAACGCAAACACACACACATACAGAGACACACAGCTTGCTAGCCTCTCTCGACACTAAAAAAAAACAAAACACCCCAATGGCTTCATTTGAAGAGGGATTTGTTATTGTGGTCTATGCCTTGGAAAGTCTCTTAATTACATTCTGGGCTTGAAGCTAGTAATTTCCCCCTTTTCATCAATAAGGATCAAAGTTTTTAACTACCACCAGGCAAAAAAGGGGAAGGAATTGCTAAGTTTCTTTCCATGGAGACCAAAGTTATTTAATTTATCTGGATTCTTAACTAGCCCTAGTCTAAAACATAACCATGATAAAACTTCTTGGTAACTTTTTTCAACAGCAGGGAAACCTTCTGAAAACGGAACTAGATCAGAATAGAATCACGGCAAAACAGAGCTGGAAGGGAGCTTGGAGGTCATCTAGTCCAACCCTCTGTTCAAGCAGGAGACCCTATACCATTTCAGACAAATGGCTGCCCAGTCTCTTCTTTAAAACCTCCAGGGATAGAGTACCCACAACTTCTGGAGTCAAGCTGTTCCGCTGGTGAATTGTCATTGCCAAGGAATTTCCCACCCCACTCCATCCTGTCACTCGGCTTGAAGGAATCCAAATGCAGAAACCCACCCAATGAACAAAAAAGGAACAAGGAGGAATCCCACCAGGCTGCCATTTGCCCATCCACCCCTCCTGAGTTACCAGTTGCTCCGTGACATGTTTTAGCACGAGCCCCAAATGGGCTATGTTTAGTGGACATGAAGGCAGGTGGAAGGAAGTACAGCTGAGCTTTTGAGGGGGTTAACTCTACCTGAAGGGACCAACCTGTTCACCAAAGCACCTGAAGGCTGAACAAGAACTAACGGGTGGAAGTTCCTTCAAGAGAAATCTACAGAGAAAATTTCTGATAGTTAGAACATGTCTAGTTGAGGGGAAAGGACTGGGGTGGGGGACATGATAACAGTCTTCCAGTATTTCAGGGTCTGCCCCAAAGAAGAGGGGGTCAAGCTTTTCTCCAAAGCACCAGAAAGGCAGGACAAGAAGCAACGGGTGGAAACGAATCAAGGAGAGAAGCAACGTGGAACTAAGGAGACATTTCCTAGCAGTGAGAACAATTAACTAGTGGAATGACTAAATTAGCATGAATTTGGCCAACTCCGGGAGACAATGGAGGACAGAGAGGCCTGGCGTGCTATGGTCCATGGGGTTGCGAAGAGTTGGACATGACTTAGCAACTGAACGACAACGAATGTGATTCCACTCAGATTTTCACAAGACCAGCTAAAATTGGAGAGATGCTGCTGCTTATTTATGGAGTCAGTATTTCTATCAATCCCCATGTGTTTGCCTCTGGTTCCTTCTAGGGTTTGCCTGTGAATGAAGACGGAATTAAGTTGGATGTTTAAAGAGCTGGAGCCTGCAAGCAGAAAGAGTTGGGTAGAATAAACTCGTGTCATCTTGTTTCTTGCTTGGCAGAGGTAATTTATTCTACCAGCTGCAACACTTAAATACCGTGGACAGAGAACAACGTTTTAAAATTATATTAGCCATCGGCCAACAGCGTATTCTTTATGTATGGGTCCTCTAATTTCCATAATCCAGTAATTGGGCAAATCTAAATTAGAGGGCAGAATTTGGATTTCAGCATGGAAGAACCAATGATATGGGACACATTTTTAATCTTTCCTTGACATAAAGAACTTCCTCGATACACCACATGAAAATATGACTTTCTTCCATGCAACAGATCCATGTTTCTGACATTTTCTTCCTCTAGTTTCAGTTCTGTGATGAACGGTTGAGGGAGCTAGGTACTTTCTAGCCTATCAAAGAGAAGGATTAGAGTGGACCTGGTAAGTGTCTTTTTAAAGGGCTGTCACAGACAAGAGGGGATTGACTTCTTCTCCCAGAAGGCAGGATAAGAAGTAACGGGTGGAAGCTTGTCAAAGAGAGCTACAACAAAGAACTAAGGAGAAATTTTCTGACAGTGGGAACAATCAATGAAATACCCAAAGGTGCTTTTTTTAAAGAGGCAATTGGACAGTCTGGTTTTTCTTTGAAGACACTTTGCTTCTCATCCAAGAAGCTTCTTCAACTCTGACTGGATGGTGGGGAATGGAAGGATTTATTTCCTTGCAGACAGCTGGTCATCTGCATTCCTTTTAGAGGGTCGCTGAGGCTGCTTGGAGGTTTATCTGTATCCTCAGGGTCACCTGAGTGGTGCAAATGGGTGTGGAGTTTTCTTAACTGCAGGATGTTTGCAGACTATAGGTTCATTTGTGCTTCAGTTTGAGATGCAGACAACACAGACTCATCCCCAACAGCCTGTGTGTGTCTTCAACCATAAAGGGACACAAGGCAGAAAACAATCTGCAGCTAAGAAGGCTACATACCCATTTGCACTACTTAGGTGATCCTGAGGATACTGACAAACCTCCAAGTGGCCTCAATTACTCTCTAAAAGGATGCAGATGACCAGCTGTCTGCAAGGAGTATAAATCCTTCCATCCCCCATCATCCGGTCAGAGCTGAAGAAGCTTCTTGGATGAGAAGCAAAACATCTAAAAGGAAAAATCCGAAAGTCCAGTTGCCTCTTGAAAAACCACCTTTGGGACAACCATGATCTGGATGACTGAGAATTTCCACAGACAATCAATGGAATAGCTAGTCTCCTGGGGTTGTAGGTGTTCCATCACGGCAGGTTTTGAAAAATAGATGGTGTAATGTCTCCTGCCTTGAGAAGAGGGTTGGACTAGAAAACCTTCAAGGTCCCATCCAGAAATCTATGTTCTGCGACACCAGGCAGACCACAAGCTAAAAAACACAATGGCTGGGTTTGCACAACATGCGATACTCAAAGGATACTCAAAGGATATTAAAACGCTGGCCAACCCAACTTTCAAAAACAATGGTGGGTGCATGAAACGGCAAAGCCCATTTTAGCATACCGTGGCATGTTGTATGAACCAGAACATGTGTGTAAGGACGGAAAGGAGTCTGACATGGTGTAAAAGAATATCAGCCTAACCTTTGCAGCTCAGAATGGCCAGAGAAACTCCCAGCACTCCATTAGTAAGGAAGATAGGCTCTTTGTGGAAAAGAAGTCAGGCACATTGCTAATTGGAAACGCTACTGTGACAACTGCAAACCATTTTTTAAGATGTCACTTGCAATCTGAAAAAGGAGAAGGTATCCGAGGCGAATTCTTTCCAAGGCTGAATGAGTAAACAATTGCTCCGAGAACATTTCAAACAAGAACTCAACAAGCAGCCTTCCCGTATCACCCAATGGCAAGATAAAACAATATTGCTACCTCGTACATCGTAAATTGACTGTCAGCCTAACCTGAGGAGACAAGGACTTGGCCTCAGCACTTGGAGCAAAGCTGGGAAAACACCACCCTCTAGAGGACACTCAATGCATCAACGCCAACGTTACCTTGAAGGAACAACTGTAGTTTCCCAGGTAAAAGACCCAGGGCTGGGTAAGGAAGGCAATTCTGCTGATTTAAAATGGAATTCTTCTAAAGTCGGATCATCTCCAGATATGTAGGGAGTTGCAACTCGCAGAATCCACCACCACCTCTGACTTCCTCAATCCAATGTGGCCTTGAGGCACCCCAGCTGAAGTGCCTGGATTCTGCATGCTGTTCGAGAGTTCTTTCTTGATGAAATGGATGAAAAAGCACGACTAAAAAATCTCCAAGTTTCTAGCGTTATGCCTTGAGTGGCAACAGCTCATCCACCTCTCGCTTTTCCTGCACCCATGCTGACATTAGGATTACAAGGGGGTTCACAAGGACTCGGAAAACACTGAGCTGTGACACCAGGGTTCCTGCTAAGATCAGGAATGATCTTAGGAACGAATGAAGCCTAACTCCTTTGGAGTTCTCAGGTGGAAATCTCACTGACCACAAAGAGCAAGTTTCTAAAAATCTACAAGTAGTCCCCAACTTAATTCATTTCGTGACTGTTTGAAGGTACAACAGCCCTGGGGAAAAAAAGTGACTTATGACCTTTTTTCACACTTAAGACCATGGTAGCATTCCCCCGTGGTCATGTGATCAAAACCCAACCACTTGGCAACTGGCATGGATTTTGTGGCGGTTGCAGGGTCCTGGGGTCATGTGATCCATCTTTGGCTACCCTCTGATGAACAAAGTCAATGGGGAAAGCCAGAGTCACCCAACAACCATGTGACTAACAGCTGCAGCAATTCACTTAACAACCGTGGCAAGAAAGGTTGTAAAATGGGGGGGTGGGGAACTCATGTAACTGTTACGCTTAGCAATGGAAATTGTGGGCTCAGTTGTTGAGGACTACCTATATGGGACTTCAAGAATGATGATTGGGGGCATTAGACAACAACTGGTCCACATGTTAATGCAAGGGAACATGTGGACCAGAAGATAGAGAAATCCTTGTCGGCATCTTGTACTGTAGGAACAAAGGCCATGACTCCTTCATCTTTCCAATTCTGGTCACCACAATACAGAAAAAAGATACTGAGACCCTAGAAAGAGTAAAGCAGCAAAAATAATAAGGCATCTGGAGGCTAAAGAATGAAGCATTGAGATAACTGGGTATGTCTAGTCTTAATGAAAAGAAGGACAAGGGGTGACGTGGTAGCAGTCTTCTAATATTTGAGGGGCTGCCACAAAAAAAGACAAGGTCAAGCTGTTCTCCAAAGCATCAGAAAGCAGGACAAGAAGCAACAGATGGAAACTTATCAAGGAGAAGAGCAACCTAGAAGGAAGGAGAAATTTCTTGACAGTGGGGACAATCAATCAGTGGGACAACTTTCCTCCAACGCTGGAAGTTTTTAAGAAGAGGTTGGACAACCATCTGTCTGAAGTGGTGTAGGGTTTCCTGCCGAGGCCGGGGGTTGGGCTAGAAGACCTCCAAGGTCCCTTCCAACCCTATGATTTTACGTTCCTCTTATGGCATTAAAAATGTCTTGGAGGCTCAGGACTGCTTCAGCATGCCTATGGTACTGCATGCGTGACAAGGTGCTTTTGCAATCACCTCCACCATAGAAATCTTTGATAAGTGATGTCTGGACTGCACTCCACACTCTTGACGTATCTAAAAGCTCAAAGGAGCTTTTAATAGGCCAGTTGGGAAAGTAGGGACACATCTGCTAAAAGTAAGATGATTTTTTTTTTTTTTTGTGAGGGGAGGGATCCCTTTTTTTTCCCCAGCCCAAAACTGTACTAGAGCCAGCTAATTTCCTGGTATTCCTGCTATGCTCTCATTCTTTTTTTCTTTTTTCTTTTGCAATAATGATTTGCCTCCGCCAAGCTCTAAAAAGGTGGTTGTGTGAGAGTGAATGTTGCTTTAAAGGAAGCCAATCTGTTTTTCAGGCATGGAACAGAAGCTGTCCTGATTTTTAAGCCTGCTTTCCCATAGGAATCGTGCTAGAATAGGATGGGAATTTGGGCGGGGAGAGAGAGGGAGGGAGGGAGGGAGGGAGGGAGGGAGGGAGGGAGGGAGAGAGAGAGAGACTGAGACTGCAGGCCTGCTGAGATTTGTATGTTTATCCAACTTCTGGATTTTGTCCTCATTTTCTCGCTCTCTCCGTCTCTCTTTTTCCTCTCCTACACCCATCACACAAACCTCTTTGGAGATTCCCAAGCTTCTTGGATGGCAAGCAAAACATTTTCAAAGGGGCGGGGGAACCACCAGAAAGTCCAGTTGCCTTTTGGGGGGGGGGGGGAAGAAGCACATTTGGGGTAGATCAACACAAACAGGTGAGAAAAAGATTCCTCCTCACTTTACAGGGAATTTGGTGAAATGATTAAAAATAATTATCCCACAGAACAGCTGAAGATTAAGTTTGCTGTTCCCATTCCAGTGAAAATAAAAATACTTAATTTACAATGCATGTAAAAAAATAATAATATCCCTTGGCCCATTTTTTTAGTTTTCAGAAAAAGTCCTCAGTGGCACTTAGCCCCTAAATAAAAGCAGAGGGTTAAAATTCCCTAGAGAATCTGTAGACAAACAACCCCCCCCCCCTTTTTTTTTAGCATGATCCACAAACAGACAAATACATAGTAAAAATTCAAAGAACTAGTTGTGCATCGGGGCCAGAGGATCCCACAAGCAGGATAGCTACAGGACATAAATAGCAATAGCACTCAGACTTATATACCGCTTTATAGTGCTTTCCAGCCTCCTCAAAGCGGTTTACAGAGTCAGCATATTGGCCCCAACAACCTGCGTCTTCATTTTACCTACCTCGGAAGGATGGAAGGCTGAGTCAACCTTGAGCCTGGTGGGATTCGATCTGCCAAATTGCAGTAGGAGTAGCTTGCAGTACTGCACTCTAACCAATGCACCATCAAGGCTCATAAACTGATGGTGATATCCCAGATGTTGTGAGATGAGAGACAGAGAGAGGGAGGTTGGGAGGGAGGGAAAGACAGTGGGTGGGTGGATAGATAGGTGATGACAAATAGGCAGGCAGGCAGATGAAAGATAGACAGAAAGATAGATGATAGAAGATGGAGAGAGACAGAGATAGGTAGGTAGGTAGGCAGGCAGGTAGATAGATAGATTCAGCTATCTATCTCTATCCATTTCCTATCATCTGTCTGTCTATCTCTATTCATCTTAGATGATAGAAGATGAATAGAGATAGACACAAACAGATGATAGAAGATGGATAGAGATAGGTCGGTAGGTAGGTAGGTAAGTAGGCAGGTGATAGGTAGGCAGACAGAAACAAATATTGATGGATAGATGTAGTTGAATAGATAGATAAACAGAGAGACAGCCATTGATAGTGGGTGGATGGCTGGATGGCAGACAGATAGATAGACAGACGAATGAATAATCTGTCTTGCTGAGGATTCCTGTTTAAAATGGGGGCAGAGAAACAAAGAGGGAGATCCTTAATCTGGAACTGGATAAAATCTGGTCAATTTCATCCCTTGAGAATGATTATTTAGTCTTTCTGTGCTGCCTCATCAGTAGGGGCAGAGGGATTAGAAGGATGAAGCCCATACAGGTGCCCTTGAACGAATCCACTGCACATTCACCTCTTACAGATCGATGAATTTAAATGGACTGCATTTGGACATCTTCAGTCAGAAGATCAGATTTACTGCTCAGGGCATAAAAAAAACAAAAACACAGCATCGTTTTTGGAGTAAGGAAAGATATACCAAGAACAGTTGAATTGGATGCAATGCAATCAGTGACTAAATCGTATCAATTCAGCTTTGCAGACAGCTCCTTTTAATACGACAATTCTGCAAGTTTGGGCTCCAATTTCGACTCAGTGCGGAAGGGGAGAAAGTAGACAAGTTTTATGATCATAAAAGAGCATGCAAGAATTTTCAGGTTGGCCTTCCATCAGAGACTGGAATGCCAAAGTCAGGAAACACCGCTGATTGTAAAGCCTAGAAAAATGCAGTGAAATAGGAGAAGATCTTAGTGTCTACAGAGATTCTCAAGTCATCCAGGTCATGGTTGTCCCAAAGGTGATTTTTTTTCCTCCAAAGAACTGAAGGAAGCTTCTTGGATGAGAAGCAAAACATCTTCAAGGGGAAAAAAAAAAGACTGATTGCCCTTTGAAAAAGCACCTTTGGGAGAAAGTCTGAACAATCTCAACCAATCCAATGAGGACTTCATCGGTTAAAGAGTCTTCCAGTAACAAAAATAATGCTTATGTACACACACATCAACAGATGGGAGTGGAACAACTCAGTTAACAGTGAAGGGACTTGAGTGTGGAACAAATCACAAACTGTTCATGTGCAATTTCCAAATTAAGCTGAAGGAGAAAGAGAAGAAGAAAGCCAACCAGTTTCACAACATGATCTTGACCTTATAATCATCATTTCAGAAAAGAACATCAGGAATCACTTTGAAGTCCTGAACTTCATGGGTGGAAAACCAGAGAAAACTATGGAGAGGAATCAAAGTTGTTCAAGAGGAATGTGGAGGGGGAAAAAAGGAGAAAAAAAAAAAAAAGACTGCCGGAGATGAAGGAACAGAAGAAAACGGATATCAGAACAAACCGTGAAAATTGCCAAGCAGAGAAGAGAAGCTACAGCCAAGAAAGGCAACATTTCAAAAGGGAACTTAAGCTTGTTAGAAGAGCGAGGGGGGGGGGGGGGGGAGAAGAGATCTTATATCAACAGCTGCAGAGACACTAACGATGGAAACGGAGACAGAAAAACTATCTTCTTAAAGATCCTAGAAAGAGCATGGAGAAAAGCCACAAAGATGATCAAGGCCCTGGATGCTAAATCTTATGGAGATTTGTTGAGAGAGCGAGAGCCAGGCATGTTTAGCCTTTCGAAGAGAAGGATTGTGGATTGATGACAACTTTCCTCCAAGACTTTTGAGGGGCTATCATAGAGAGGAGGAGGTCAACCTATTCGACAAAGCATCTGAGAGCAGGACAAGAAGTAACAGACGGAAGCTTATCGGAGATCGAGAGACATTGAGGCCCTAGAAAGAGCACAGAGAAGAGCCACAAAGAGGATGAGGAGCCTGGAGGCTAAAATACGAAGGACAGGTGTTGGAATTGGGTATGTCTAGTTTAATGAAAAAAAGGAATAGGGGGGACATGATGAGAGCAGAGTTCCAATGTTTGAGGGGCTGCCCCAAACAAGAGGGAGTCAAGCTATTCTCCTGAAGCCCTTGAAGGCAGGACCAGAAGCAATGGATGGAAACTCATCCAGGAGAGAAGCAACCTAGAACCAAGAAGGAATTGCCTAACAGTGAGGACAATTGACCAATGGGACAACCTGCCTCCCAAAGTCGTGGCTGTTCCATCACGGGAGGGTGGCAAAAACAGACTGGACAACTCTTTGACCAGGATGGGATAAGATGTCCTTCCTTGCTCCAACACTGGAGGTGTTTAAGAAGAGATGGGGCAACGAGTTATCTGAAATGGGGGATGTGCGCATATATTGCATTTCGGGGATGCCCACCTGTGCTCTGGACACTCGGTGCTGAAAGGTTAGCCATCGCTGTTCTATGATCTTCAGGCTGTCAAGGAAGTTCCAGCAGGTATGCTGAGGGAGCCCGACAGACCCGTGGAGGACAACTCTGAAATTCTATACAGGTAGTTCCCTTAGTGATTGTTTGAAGTTGCAACGGCACTGAAAAAGTGACTTGTGACCATTTTTCACATTGACGACCATTGCAGCATCCCCACAATCAGGTGATCAAAATTCAGACGCTTGGCAACTGACTCCCAGTTATGACGATTGCAGCCCTGGGATCACATGATTCGCCTTTTACGACTTTCTGACAAGCAAAGTCAATGGGGAAACCAGATTTGCTTAACAGCCATGTCGCTAATTTAAGAAAGGCCATGATTCACTAAACACATGTGGCAAGAAAAGTCGAAAAACAGGGCAAAACTCGCTTAACAAATTTCTTATTTTAGCAACATAAATTTGGGCTCAATTGGGAGTTGTAAGTTGAAGACTACCTGTATAGAAGAACTGTCAACATCTAAGAAAGCTTAGAAGACATTCCCGACTTCAAAGAACCTCTAGTTTGGTCGTTACCATGTCAGAAAACTACAGGAACTGTCTGGGGTATTTCTGGAAACAGGGCAAGCACAGAAGAGAACTATACCAAATCATACCAGCAAATCTGGAAAACAATATAGAGATCAACTGTTGGAAGAGGCCAATCTCTTCTTAAAAGCCTCCAGTGATGGAACACCCATACAACCTCTGAAGGCAAGTCGTCCCTCTGGTTAATTGTGGTTGTTAATTGTCAGTGTTCATTAGGGGAATTTAGACACAAAAAGTTTAAATTGGCTCTTCCCATCTATACAACTGTTTTGGGTCACAGAAGGACGAGTTCAGCATTTCTCAGCCGTAACACCTTTAAGATGAGTGGACTTCAACTCCCAGAATCCTGCATAGCTGGCTGGGGAATTCTGGGAATTGAAGTCCATACATCTTAAAGCTGCTAAGGTTCAGAAACGATGGGCTAGTTTGTTGGCCCTGAAACTGACCCTGAATCCAGCTTGACCATCTCATCCAATGACCAAAAAACAACAACCCCATATCGGGGTGGGATTAAATCAGTCCAAACAATGAAATAGAAACCAGGCTGGCTCTAACAGGTGCAAGGAAGTTATTTCTTATCAGATATCTATTAACCATTTCCTTTACCATTCCCCCCCCCCCCGAGAAGACAAATGAGGACAGTGCCAACAATGATTCATTCGTGGTACAATGGATCCCCTTTCCCCATTGAAAAAAAAAAAGGTTTGTCTTGCACAAGTAAACAATTTAGAGATGGCCCGAGAATAAAACATTCCATGCCGACTTGAATGCACCCAGAAGACAAAAGGAAGAAGGTGGGGGAAAAAGAAAACATCATAGGGACATCCTGACTGGGTCTTGAGATCGTGGTTCTTGGGATCCAAGACTTAAGTTGGAATGGCAAGGTGACTTGGCATCAGCCCAACCTCTGATGGGCAAAAGGCCAGCAGCTCTTCCGAGTCTCAGGACACAAAACAGCTGTCCACGGAGGCCAACATCCTGTTTCCCAGAATGGGAACCAAATGCCTCCAGGAAGAACACATCCAGGGCAGGAAGACAAAGGTTTCCTTTGGGCATCAGCAATCAGCATGACAGCTATATAACCGCTGAACATGGAGGCTCCACTCCTCACATCCATGAGCAATAAGAACTTGCAAATTGCCTTTAATGGATCTTCTCTGGTACTGGAGACATCCTGTCCGGCATCCTGTTTCCAAAAGCAGCTAACAGTAATTTTGGTGAAGACCAAGAATCATTTATCCATTTTCGATTTCTTTACACTATTTATATCTCACGGTTAAACTAACTTGATCGTCTCTTGATGGTCCTTGGATCTCTTTATCTAGGACCTCCATTGAACCAGTTTTGGTCACCATATTATTAAAAAAAAGATGTTGAGACTCTGGAAAGAGTGCAGAGAAGAGCAACCAAGAGGATTAGGGGACTGGAGGCTAAAACATACGAAGAACGGTTGCTGGGATTGGGTAGGTCTAGTCTAGTGGAAAGAAGGACCAGGGCTGACATGATAGCAGTGTTCCAATATTTGGAACAGTAAATCGGTCGGTAAAATGAGGACGCAGATTATTGGGGACCATATGCTGACTCTGTAAACCACTTAGAAGGGGCTGTAAAGCCCTGTGAAGTGGTATATAAGTCTAAGTGAGATTGCTTTTTGTAGGGAATATTTTAACTTGGATTCTTGCACTGACTGGGTATCTGTGTGGAAACTCAGACAAATGGTTGTCTAGTCTCTTCTTAAAAACTTCCAGTGTTGGAACATTTTCAACATCTGGAGGCAAGTTGATTCACTGATTAATTAACTAACTGTCAGAAAATTTCTCTTTAATTCTAGGTTGCTTCTCTCCTTAATTAGTTTCCATCCATTGTTTCTTGCCCGGCCTTCAGGTGCTTTGGAGAATAGCTTGACTCCCTCTTCTTTGGGGCAGGCCCTCAACTATAGGAACACTGCTATTATGTCACCCCTAGTCCTTCTTTTCATTGGACATACCCAATTCCAGCAACCATTCTTTATATGTTTTAGCCTCCAGTCCCCTAATACTCTTTGTTGCTCTTCTCTGCACTCTTTCCAGAGTCTCAACATCTCTTTTACATCATGGCAACCAAAACTGGATGCCGTATTCCAAGTGCGGCCTTGCCGAGGCATTATACCACTTTAACACTTCACGTGACCTTGATCTATCCCTCTGTTTATGCAGCCTAGAACTGCATTGGCTTTTTTGGCAGCTGCTGCACAGGGCTGGCTCCTATTCAAGTGATTGTCCACTAGGACTCCAAGATCCCTCTCGCAGTTACCATTATTGAGCAAGGTACTACCTGTACCTGTACATTTGGTTTTTCTTGCCTAATATAGAACCTTACTTTGGCTTAAAGGCCCCTTCCAATGACACAGTCTATGAACTATCTTCTTGCATAGCTTCTACCGATTTTGCAAGGGCCCCCATTCCACCCCTGAAATGTTGGATCACGTTAATCAAATCCAAACAAAACCTTCTCAGTCAAGTCTTCAGTATCCAAGGATTACATCTGTTTACAAAGTGTTTGGAAAACCAATAAAGGCAACAAATTACTGTACTTCCCCTTGAAGGAAAGCAGATCCCACCATGGATGAAAGCTGAAGACACTGATCCCTCCCCTCTGTCCACTATGATGTCAGGACTAAAAAATTATTGGATGTGTTAAAATAACCTTCTGCCTGTTTCAAGTATGTCACACTTTGAGGGCTGAATTGTAATCAATTGTAACGACTATTTGGGATAAACCAGAGAACGGAGAGCTTGTTGAATTACCTTGAAAAGGGATCCGTTGACTCCTTTAATACGTCAAAAACAATGCAGCCTCCGCTGCTGATACTTTTAACATGTAAGTTTTGAGATTTGGGAGGTCTGTTTTCTAATAGTAAAACTTAAGGTCCAGCCCATTTAAGCAGCAGCCTCCAAGGTTGTAAATGATCCAACACTGGAAGCTTTTAAGAAGAGATTAGACAACCATTTGTCTGAAGTGGTGTCGGGTTTCCTGCCTAAGCAGAGGGTTGGAGTAGAAGGCCTCCAAGGTCCCTTCCAACTCTGTTATTCTAAACAAGATGACTTCACTGATTTTAGAAGCAAAAAGCGTTTCAGATTTGGTTAATACCTGGGTGAAAGGCAACCAAGAGCTTTCAGCTAGACTGGAAGGCAGCAGTCATACTAGAACAGAGGTCTCCAAACTTGGCAACTTTAAGACTAGTGGACTTCAACTCACAGAATTCTCCAGCCAGCTGTGCTGGCTGGAGAATTCTGGAAGTTGAAGTCCACAAGTCTTAAAGTTGCCAAGTTTGGGGATTCCTGTACTGGAAGAAGGAAACGGTAAACCGCTTCAGCTCCAGGGATGTAAAACTGAATATAAAGATGGCCATGAGGTTACTTGAAGGACAACATTCATCGACAAACTACAAATAGTACAAATAGCTCAGCAAAGTGATTAGACTCATGGAATGAAGTTAGCTGAATGGAGTAAATTTTGTTCTCGGCATCAGAAATGACTGCATGGACCCGGATTTTAAATTGTGCTTCGTCCTCTGTCTGGTGTTCACAATACTTTGTGCTCACATTTTGGAAACCTAGGCATATTTCTTCATCATCACTGTTAGAGTACCTTTCTTCTCTGTCTCTCTCTCTTCCTCTCTCTGTCTTTCTCTTTCTCTCTGCTCCTTCCTGTTTCTATCCCTCTTTCTCTCTTTCTTCTTATCTCTCTTTCTCACACACACTTTCCCTCCCTCCCTCCCTCCTTCCCACCACTCTCTCTCTCTTTCTCTCTCTCTTTTCCCAAATGAAAATACCATTTCATACATCTGCTATAGTGGATTCTAGTCTACAAAGCTTATCCCAGAACATCCCAAAGGTGCTTTTTCTTCAAGAGGCCACTGGACTTTCTAGTTTTTCTTTGAAGACATTTCGCTTCCCACGTTTCATTTCCCACCATCCAGTCAGAGCTGAAGAAGCTTCTTGGATGAGAAGCGAAACACCTTGAAAGAAAAACCAAAAAGTCCAGTTGCCTCTTGAGGAAACAAAAGCACCTTTGGAACAACCATGACCTGGAGGACTCAGAAGCTCCATAGACACTTATGCCAGAACAAAAACAAACACAAAAGCCATGTTTTGCAAGCGAACCAGTTTGTTTAACCAACCAGAATCTATTTTTATTTTATTTTATTAATAATATACATGGCACATTAGGACAAACAGCAGGTCCTTGTGTGAACAATCCAGCATTTGAAAAAGAGAGGAAGCGGAGATAAATTATTTAACAGTAAAGTTAAATAACAGAATATGTATATATTATATGGGTAAGAGAGGAATCCCTGCAGCTATTGTTATCCTTCTCCACAAATAGCAAAAGGCAGAATAAAGTATATAAATGGGAAATCCTGTATCTTGGCACAATTTATATATAGCCTTGGCTTATGGTACTTGAAGTGGAATGATAATTCTCGAGCAAGTGGCTGCATTCAACCAAAGCTATCCAGAAATAGTCCCATTGTTCAATCACACTATTTTGAAAGCAATCCAGGTTTAATAACGATAAGAATGACTGAACAGATCCAAGTGGTCCTTTGCGTTCCATCTTTTTCTTTGAATTGTCCTTCAAGTCTCATTGCAAAACGAGGCCCCTTTATTTACAGGAAGTTGCTTAAACATCCATCTTTGACTGGCAAGCAATATGACTATGAGGTAACCCACCTGAAACATGCTAACAAAGCGGCCAATAAAATAAAATCTAAGAGAAGGCTCTCGATATCTATTTTATGGATGGCAAATTAATGTTTAATGGCATCTATTAAGAACATCTACATTTCCTAAGCGAACTTCGATCTAGTTGGACAAAAGAACTTGAGGTTCTTCGTTCACTTCAATTAGCTTTTTTATTCAATTGTTTTTCTAATTTTAACTTTTTAAAATTATTTTTTATTATATATTTTCCTTTTGTTGGAAGTTAAAATCCATCCCTCTCCTAGAGAAATGGTGTGTTTTAGGATATGCTAAAAAGGCAGAATATTTCCCCTAAAAGAGAAATAGAAACTCAGAGAGGCAGAAACTCAGCCCCCCAACACCTTTTGGGAAAGGGCCGTTTAGGCCTGGGTCAGTCTATTCTACATAACAAAGATCTACCTCCTTCAAGCAGAGCCATTTCATTGCCCTTCATTGCACCACCCACCAAGTTTCAACCAAACTTAGCACACAGACAACCTACAAAGCTAGCTATGACCTCTGACAGCAACCAATCAGAATATTCTTTCTATGCCCCAGGAAGTTCAAAGCCAGAGAGGCTTTTAGGAGGAGACCGGACAGCCACTTGTCCGAAATGGTATAGGGTTTCCTACTGGAGCAGGAGGTTGGACTAAAAGACCTCCAAGGTCCCTTCCAGGTCTATTCTGATTAATATTGGCATGTAAAATTTCAAAATGAGTATGTACATATTACCTGTACTTAAGTACTACCTATACTTAAGACACCATTTTGGTCTCCGGTCTTGCTTGGTTGGTGGACCCTTGATTGTTTTAATCTGGGTTGACTTTGGGGTAGCATGTTTTTGTTTTGTGTCGTTGTTATGGTTTTGGGTTTGCCTTGGTAAAGCTGCCCAGAATCTATAGGAGTGGGCGGCCATCATAACTTTAAACAAAAAAACAAACAAACGAATGAAACTTTCGCATCTGTTTTCAAAGGGAGGCTTACCATGGAGAGGGGAACCAGACGGACTGCTGGAAAGGCCCGGCACGGGACTGCAGCGCCCTCCTTGTTTGGTGGTCAGCTCTTGCTCGATCTCCTCCAGCCCCGCACTCTTCTGGAAGCGGCTCATGCGGTTCACGACCCGGGGCGACAGGTGAGTCCGTACGCAGGGCTGCCCTCCGTAGGGGTTGATGGGGAAGACGTGGGAGGTGCCTCGGAGGGTACTGACCGCCACCCACCGGCAGTCGTGGCTGAATGCGATGTCCTGCACCTGGAGAAGGAACAGGGGCGGCAGGACGTCAAGCAGGGCAGGCATGAATTCAAAGGCAAATCGATAAAAAGAGGAATATTTGTAACGCAGGGTTGAAATGAGGGGCCCTAGGGGGTTCCCTGAGCTTGGTGATTTTCTTGCAGACGTTTCATTACCCAACTAGATAACATCAGTGCCAGAAGAGGAGGGGGAGGAGGAGGAAGACTGTGGGGTCCTTGGTGTTCTCTGAGCTTGGTTGCTTTCTTGCAGACGTTTTATGACCCAACTAGGTAACATTATCAGTGCCAGAAGGGGGAAGGAGGAGAATTGTGCGGTCCTTGGTGCTCTCTGAGCTTGGTTGTTTCCTTGCAGACATTTTATGACCCAACTACATAACATCAGTGCTAGAAGATGGGGGGGGGGAGGGGGAGGGGGAGAAAGAGGAGGAGGAAGAAGACTGTGGGGTCCTTGGTGATCTCTGAGCTTGGTTGTTTCCTTGCAGGCGTTTCATTACCCGACTAGATAACATCATCCATGCTAGAATCTATTCCACATCACCTACTCCACGCTAACTTGTTTCTCACAAAAAGTCTGTGTAGGTTACAAGGAGTCCTCAACCACAATTGGGACCAACATTTCTGTTGCTAAGCATGGAAGTTGTTAAGTGGGCCATGCTGAATTTTATGATCTTTTAGTGCCATGTTTGCTAGGTGAATCACTACAGTTGTTAAATGAATCACACAGTCGTTAAGAGAATCTGGCTTCCCCCGTTGGCTTTGCTGGTTGAAAGCCGGCTGGGAAAGCTGCAAATTTTAAATACATGCTGATGGCTAAGCTCTTGAATTTTGATCAGGTGGGGATCACCACAATTGTGCCCCAAATTTCCATGGTTCCGCAAGACTTTTAAGTGACTTTTGCCCCCATTTTACGACCTTTCTTGCCCCTGTTAAGTGAATCACTGCAGTTATTACGTTAGTATCCCTGGTTGTTAAGTGGATCTGGCTTCCCCATTGGCTTTGCTGGTCAGAAGGTCTGGAGTTGGATCACGTGACCATGGGGATGCGGCAACGGTCGTCAGTGTGAAAACCGGTCATAAGTCACTTTTATCAGTGCTGCTGTAACTCTGAACGGTCACAAAAGGAATGGTTGTAAGTCAAGGACTGTGTCAATTCATAAAGTATTCCTGGCCTGCTCTCGAGTTGCCATAGGCAGGAGGGTGGGAGAACTGATGGAGCAGCTCGGGCTGCTATGACTAGAATCACATTCCACACTTATCTTTCTCCAGGTTGTATCCCAGGTTACTAGAGTCAGCTGGAGAGACATGTTTTCTACAGCCCACAAAAGTGTACTGTTGGAGAATGTGTGTCATGTCTCTGTCGGAATGTGATCTGGAGGGGGAGGCCGAGCAGCTGACAGGGAGTTGGGTATGGCTCCGTTGGCTGTGGAAGAAACTGGGGAAGAGCAAAGTCCAGCTGGGCAGAGCAGGGGAGAGGTAGAGCAAGGCAGAGGAAATTCAGAGGAAGACTCAGGGCCACCCCCTATTCATCCTAGGGCATGCAGGGAGGAACAGAGAAGGGAGCAATGTGAGTTGTGTGGCTTACAGGGGAGGAAAGGGCCCTGATTCCCTTCATTAGCCGCAGCTGGAAACAGAGTGTTTAAAAAGGGAGCTTGCACACAGGAACTCGTGGGAAGCAAATCGTGAGTTATCTGTTATTATCGAGGCTTATCTGAGTTCCTGGCGTCTTCCCGACTACGTGTGTTTTGTTGGCCTTTGAAGTCTGCAATTCCTTCTCCTGCCCTATCCAATTAATTACTGCAGCCTGGTTTGTGTGGATTTTTATTTACAGTTTATATGTACTTTGTTTTCAGACTGAATTTCCTCCACTTAAAAACTGTTTTTGGGAGAGGTTTTTTCTCCAGCCGAAGGTAACTAGACATTGGGGGCAACGTTGGAGGTATTAAAGGGACTTTTCTTACTTATGTGACTGTGTTGCCTTTGTACCACATCCCTTTGGGTCATCACATTGTGATTTATGACATACCCTGCAAGGAGGGGGGAAACAGGGTCGTAAGTGAGCAGTAGATTACATGGGGCAGAGACGACTGCATTTGGGAAAGTGCCAACATGTTGCTCCTGATAAATAATTGGATTTCTTTTGAAACTTGGCTGGAGGCTCATTAATTAATTAGGGCATCCGTCAGAATCCTGACAGACTATCTGTATATAAAAAGGATGGAAAAGTTCTCGCAAAAGTTATCCTTGGAGATATGGAGCCAATAACGGCTGCTGAAGTTTCAAAACTCAAAAAGGAGTTGCAGGCATAAAGCATCGATACAGGAAGTCCTCGACTTACAACAGTTCAAAGTTACAACAGCACTGAAAAAAAGGGACTTAGGACCATTTTTCCACACTTACAACCATTACAGCATCCCCATTATGGTCACTGGATCAAAATTCGGACGCTTGAAATGTGACTCATATTTATGACAATTGCCGTGTTCTGGGGTCATGTGATCCCCCTTCTGACAAGCAAAGTCAATGGGCCAGATTCACTTAACAATCATGTTACTAACTAAACATCTGCAGTGATTCACTTAACAACAGTGGCAAGAAAAGTCACCAAATGGGGCAAAACTCACTTAACAAATGCTTCACTTAGCAACATAAGTTTTGTGCTCAATTGTGGGCCATAAGTCGAGGACTACCTGTACTCCATAGGAAACCCTTCCCTTCCTCCTGTGTAGAAAATATTGGGGTAGGAGGAACAAGGATTTTTTTTTTTTTTTGGTTAATTAAGAGCAGAAGGGGGTCAAAAGTTAAGGTTTAAACTTTGGGGTCAAAAGTTTTATTAACACAAAGCCAGGTTTGCGGGGAGTTTTAATACCGAATCCAGCAACCCAATAACTTTAGAAGGGCTTTAAAATGTTCTTTAGCTCAACCAAGGGCCCAGCTCGATAAAGCACATGGTTGTTGCAGCAACACAAATTGCCACCCAAAAAAAAAAAACAAAAACCCACAGGAGCCTGCTGTCATTTTTTTCAACTGAATTTGGCTCTGGGTGCTGGTTTTTACAGGACGTCTTAGCTTCTTGCTCATTTTTTCATCCCGAGAAAACACGAAGAACGAGAGGTAAATAATCACCAGCAAAAACAACAGATCTCTCCCCAAAGTTTTGGATGTGGTCTGAAATTAAAGGGGAGGGGAGATTCCCCTCTTCCCACAGGAGGAAGGACTTTGAACTTTTTTGTCCCCCCCTCCCCCCCGCGAATGAAATTGCATGAAAACATGCAGATCCTTCCCAAGCCAACCGTCTGAAAAAAAAAAAAATGAAGGTTTCTTAGAGGTTCAAATCTGGGAAGCTATAACCTGATTTGGAAAATGTGCCACTCGGAAAATAGCGAGGGGATGAGGAAGCCTTAAAGACTCCCTTCACTGAAGCCACATTTTCTGATGGATTCAGTGCCTGTCTTGACTCACACAATGAAATGCATTGGTTATCGTGAAAGATACCACTTTGGATATTATCTGGAAAAAGTGCAGAGAAGAGCAACAAAGGTGATTGGGGGCAGTGGTGGGATTCACACATTTTTACTACTGGTTCTGTGGGCGTGGCTTGGTGGGCGTGGCAGGGGAAGGATAAACTGCAAAATCCCCCTTCCCTCCCCACCCCACTCACCTGCTTTCCAGCTCCGTTCTCCTGGGCAGGGCAACCAAAGGAGACCCAACTGATCAGCTGGGACTCAATGGGAGGCAGAGAAGAGATTGGGGCGGGCCAGTCAGAGATGGAATTGGCCGATTCTCCGAACTACTCAAAATTTCCGCTACCGGTTCTCCAGAACTGGCCAGAACCTGCTCAATACCCCCTCTGATTAGGGGATTGGAGGATAAAACATGCGAAGAACGGTTGCTGGAATTGGGTCTGTCTAGTCCAATGAAAAGAAGGACCAAGAGGGGACATGATAAGAGTGTCCCAGGATTTGAAGGGCTGCAACAGAGAAGAGGGGAACAAGCTATTTTTCAAAGCACCTGAAAGCAGGATGAGAAGCAACGGATGGAAACTCATCCAGGAGAGAAGCAACGTGGAACTAAGGAGAAATTTCCTGATAGTAAGAACAATTAATTAGTGGAACAGCTTGCCTCTTGAAATTGTGGATGCTCCAGCACTAGAAGTTTTTAAAAAGAGATTAGACAGCCATTTGTCTGAAAGAGTCCCCTGCTTGATCAGGGGGTTGGACTAGAAGACCTCCAAGGTCCCTTCCAACTCTATTACTCGATTATTGTCAAGGCTGACTCATAACGCACTTCTACTCACAACCTGACAATCAGTAAAGTTATACAGGTACACCTCGACTTACAACAGTTCACTTAGGACCGTTCAAAAGTTACAAGGGCACGGAAGAAAGGGACTTAGGACCATTTTTCACAGTTGTGACCCTTGCAGCATCCCCCATGATCATGCGATCAAAAACCAGACGTTTGGCAACTGACTCACATTTGTGATGGTCGCCGTGTCCTGGGGTTACGTGACCCTCTTTTGTGACCTTCTGACAAGCACTCTCAAGTGGGGAGACAGATTCATTTAACAGCCGAGTCCCCAACTGAACAATGGCAGTGATTTCCTTAACAACTATGGCAAGAATGGTTGCTAGATGGGGACCACAGACCCTGCAAAGGGGGCTAGGAAGGAAAAGCTAGAACCAAAAAGAACAGAAAATCCTCTCGCCCCACGTTTGGCCATCCTGCAGATCGAGAATACTGGCCCTCTCTCTCTCTCTCCATGTGAGGGGAAAAATTGTGCAGTTGCCAAAACAACTTTCCGGAAAAGAAAATAACATTTTTGCAAAATACTTATCTTTTTTTTTTTTTTTTTAATTTAAGGGTATCCTACGATATCAAGGAGCCTTCCGGGTAGACAAAAAAAGGCAGTGGGGCCACGGATAACACTGCCACTGGCACTTATGGCTTTTCCACAGGGGTTATTTAAGAGAAAAGGGCATCCAAACCCTGAAAGAGGCAAAAGGAGAAGCTTCTCTCTACGATAAAGTGAGCCCAAGATGATTTTGCCAAGCCAAAATAGCGCCTCAATTCTACAGGCCCTGAAGCCATGCCACACCCCCAAAGGAATTATGAATATACAGTGTGTGTGTGTGTGTGTGTGTGTGTGTGTGTGTGTACTGTATGTATTATGAGTATACATATACATAGCAATAGCACTTTTATACCGCTTCACAGTGTTTTACATCCCTCTCTAAGCAGTTTACAGAGTCAGCATTTTGCCCTCCCAACAATCTGGGTCCTCATTTTACTGACCTCGGAAAAATGGAAGGCTGAGTCAACCTGGAGCCGGCTAGGATCGAACTGCTGGCAGTTGGTAGAAGTAGCCTGCACCACTGCATTCTAAACACATCTCCACATCCACATCCACATCCATCTATCCATCCACCCACCCACCCACTTACCTACCAACCAAACTAACTAGCTATCTATCTATCTATCTCCTGGATCTACCTACTGACCTACCTACCTACCTACCTACCCTAAAACTCTCCAAGCATATTTTAAATGTATAGCAATTAAATGAGAAACATATTATTGGCTTTGTGGCAAGGAAGACCCAAGGCTGAGATTGGCTCAAAGGGTGAGAGATCAAACGTTCTTCCTTTTTTAACAGCAGATACAGATGGTGAATGCCAACAGAAATACACCCTTGATAGACAAGCACCATCATGCAGAAAAGGAACCCCAGATCTGCAGAAATACAGGAAGATACTCGACTTAACGACCACAACTGAGCCAATATTTATATTGCTAAGTGAAATATTTTGTTAAGTAAGTTCTTGGCCCATTCTATGGCCTTTCTTCCTATGGTTTTTAAGTGGATCCCTGCAATCATTAGACACTGTTTTCAGTGCTGTTGTAACTTTGATCGGTCACTAAATGAACTGTTGTAAGTTGAGGACTACCTCTACACTCCCTAACAGACAAGCATCAGGATGCCGAAAAGGATCCCAAATCTGCAGAAATATACTGAAAGACATAATTAATGCTGAACATGATTACTACGCTTGGATTGCCACATCAATTAGATATGTTTTCTCTGCTTTAAGCCGTTTCACGCTTTTTAAGAGCAAGGGGATTTTTATTATCAAATAGTTTTGCATTTATCATGGCGCGTCTGTGAGACATTTTATCCATGCAGATTAGAAGGTTTATGTATGAAATAAAAGACTCATATTTACAGAAAGGAGAAGGAAGCTGTGACTCAGACGATCTTAAACTTAATTCCCATTTTAGTAACGGAAATGGTTGGGAATTATATCAGATGTAGTCTGGTATCATCCTTACGACCACAGCTTCCTCATCCGTGACATACAACTTAATCCCAGGCAAAGAATTTTCCCTTGGTTTGAATGTTCAAACTCTTAATTTAAAGTTTTATACATGATTTATGTCTCTGGGGTCTTTGATATTCTCTGAGCTTGGTGGTTTTCTTGCAGATGTTTCATGACCAAAGTAGGTAACATCAGTGCACTGATGACGTTAGCTAGTTTGGTAATGAAACGTCTGCAAGAAAACCACCAAGTTCAGAGAGCACCCAGGACCCCACAGTTCAACCCTGAGCTACAAATATTCTCTTTGGTGATTTATGCTTCTTTTTTGTGTCATCTAGGGATGACAAGAAATTAGGCTCATCAAGTAATAAAACATCATCTATCCTCCCATCTGGCAGAAAGGATACTTAAAGAGACTAAACTAGATAATTCTTTCCTGCAATAGTTTTCTTATCGAAACCAAGAACTTTTTGTTTATATAGTGATCTCTTATGTATCAAAGATGCTAAAGCAAAGAGAGGATTTAGCTTTTTTCTCCAAGAAGGAAAACCCATTTCCAGCCCTTTAAGGACAGACAAAACCACTTCAAGTACCTCAGGTCTAAGTGACTGGGCTCCACGAAAAGTCTAAAGAAGCAACAATCACATATTTTAAAATTAACCCAATCCAAGATGAATGGGTTTTCATAGCAACCAATGCAAACGTATCAGAAGAGCCAGGTTAGTTTTGTAGGAAGGCACCACCCCTCCCCATATTAAAATATTCTTTATTCTTAATATTAAAAAGAGTCAGGATAGACTATTTCCCCCAAAGGAGAAATGAAAAAACATGTTCTTAAAGGCAGAAAGGAGACCCAGTCTTTCTTAATAGCCTACAGCACATGCCTGAAAGTCTTTAGAGATGGATACTTTGTGCCCATTAAGAAATTCTGGCCTGCCTATTCATAAACAAAACGCCTTCAGCCCAGCTCTCCCAGAAGGGATTAAAAGTAGAAATGCAAAGACTTTTAAACTCTACATTTCCCCACCCAAATTCTACATGATCTTTAGGATGTGATAGGATAACCCACCACCATTAGAATAGCAAAAGGCACAAGGCTCAATACATTGCATAACCCCCTGGAGCATCTCAAAACCGTACAAAGCTCCATCCATTCACCCAGCCAAGGGATCAGCTGTCCCAGAACTGCATGCTGTTGTTGGTTCTGCTCATCAATAAACCTTCTTTCTTAAGGAGCCTCCATCTTATTCCCAGCTTGGAACTGGACTTGATTTTTCTTCCTACAATTTTCATTACTTTATTAAATAGGAGAGGGCTTAAGATCAACTTTAGCCACGTTTTCACAGTGGATGGTTTTTCCCAATTCTTTGGGTACTCTGCAGGAAAGAGGCCCAAAATCCAAAATTCAAAGTTTCAAGGGCATTGCAAAAAGGGACTTATGGCCATTTTCCACACTTACGACCATTGTAGCATCCCCCATGGTCACATGATCAAAATTCGGACACTTGGTAACTGGTCTGTAATTATGACGGTTGCAGTGTCCCAGGGTCATGTGATCCTCTTTTGCAATTTTCTGAAAAGCAAAATCAATGGGGAAGCTGGATTCACCTAACAACTGTGTTACTATCTTAACAATTGCAGTGATTTACTTAACAACTGTGGCAAGAAAGGTCATAAAATGTGGCAGAACTCACTTGATAATAGAAATTTTGGGCTTGATTGGGGTCATAAATTGAAACTGGCTGTATTTGAAACAAAAGCACAACTAAAGCATCTAAAATTTTAAAAAATTGTACTGAAACCCCACATGATTAAAAAAAACATAGATCTCTGAAAATATTGTGAAGAAAATCACCCACCCAATTGGATAGGGGTAGCCTCCATATTCTGGCACTTCTCCACTCCTCCACCCAATATTTATTCATTCATTCATTCATTCATTCATTTCCCCTTTAATTTTACAGATGGATGGATGGACGGATGGACAGATATTACAAATAACTGAAGGTGGAGAACAATATGTGGCCCCTATTCATTTCACAGAATAGCCCAACGAGTTGAATAAAACAGCTTGACCCATCCCAATGGCTAAGAGTCACTTTATTGGGAAGATGGGCAGTGTAAAAATTTCATAAATAAATTAACTGGCAATAGCACTTAAGACTTGTGCTTTACAACCATCTCTAAGCCATTTTACAGAGTCAGCCTCTTGCCCCCAACAAACTGGGTCCTCATTTTACTGACTGAGTCAACCTTGAGGCAGAACTTCCAGGCTGAGAGCAGAGTTAGCCTGCAATATTGCATTACAACCACTCTGCCATCATTGATTCCATTCCATTCCTTTCTTTCCTTTCTTCTTGCCTTCCTTCGCAAGCAAGGAAGTCTTATATCCCGCTTCACAGTGCTTTACAGTTCTCTCTAAGCGGGTTATATTATTATTATCAATCTTAACCTCCTCCAGAGTGATGGCAGAATTTCAGCCAAACCTCAATCTTCCAAACTGCTCTAAAAAGGATTCTATCAGAGCAGCGTTCCTCACCCTTGGGTACTTTTAAGTTGTGTGGGCTTCATCTCCCAGAATTCCCCAGCCAGCCATGAATTCTGGGAGTTGAAGTCCACAAGTCTTAAAGTTGCCACAGTTGGACAGCCCTAATCTAAATCTTAACGGATCAGGTGGGAACTTGTGTATTGTTTTAATCGTTTGCTCTTCTGGAGCTGGAAAAAAAAACCCTGCACAATTCTTTATTGCTCTCTGCTGTGAAGTCCTGCAGAGCAACAGGACTGTTGGAAGAAAATGAGCCATACACAATCCATTAATGGAGTTCTTAATTTGAGAGCCAACCACCTTACATCCCTTAAATTTGTTGGCTTTCAACGCTTTCCAGGCCACCCTCTTACATTCCCTAGATCAAAGGACAGGCGGCTGGCTGGTGGGCCAACTGAGACCACTGAAAGGTTCTTCAATGTTAAATTTGGTCCTCTGCTTCCTGCTAGGATGCCTTTGGAGCACACATGGTGAACATGTGTAAAGGGAGGGGCTGCTGGTCCAGAGTCCATGTGTACGGAATAAAGCGTGAAAGGGGCTTTTATGCGTATCTAACAACGGTGCACACGCACACACACACAGAGAGAGGCCGTTTTCCAACCATGCATTATAAATGTGTAGGTTGGAATGAAGCCAGCAGCCGTGATCCTCCTTCCTATTCATCTCCAGAGTAAGTGAACTCCTGGGAGGAATTGAAGATAAGCCTTCATGTCTTAAATGAACCGATCCTCAACTACTCAACAACAAACGCCGGATGAAGTGAGCCAAGGACAGAGTAATTCAGAAACCATATGAGTTCTCCTTCTGAGCTTTGGTCTGGGGTGTCATGGCAAGAGATTGTAGAAGCTTCTCTTTCTTTCTTTCTTTCTTTCTTTCTTTCTTTCTTTCTTTCTTTCTTTCTTTCTTTCTTTCTTTCTTTCTTTCTTTCTTCCTTCCTTCCTTCCTTCCTTCCTTCCTTCCTTTCTTTTTTCTTTTCTTTCTCTCTCTCTCTCTTTCTCTCCTCCCTCTTTCTTTCTTTCTTTCTTTCTTTCTTTCTTTCTTTCTTTCTTTCTTTCTTTCTTTCTTTCTTTCTTCCTTCCTTCCTTCCTTCCTTCCTTTCTTTTTTCTTTTCTTTCTCTCTCTCTCTCTTTCTCTCCTCTTTCTTTCTTTCTTTCTTTCTTTCTTTCTTTCTTTCTTTCTTTCTTTCTTTCTTTCTCTTTCTGTCTCTCCCCTCTTTTCTTTCTTTCTTTCTTTCTTTCTTTCTTTCTTTCTTTCTTTCTTTCTTTCTTTCTTTCTTTTTCTTTCTTTCTCACAAGCGATATGAGCCTTTTTTACCTACACCTCAAGGGAAAATATCACCAACAAGACAGAATAATGAAGTTGGAAGGGACCTTAAGGTCTCTGGCCCAACCCACTACTCAAGCAGGAGACCCTCCTATGCTATTCTGCACAAATGTAATATTGCAATATTTGAGAGGTTGACACAAAGTAGAGAGGCTCAATTTATTTTCCAAAGCACCAGAAGGGCCAGGACCAGGAATGACAGATGGAAACCCATCAAAGAGAGAAACAACCTGGAAGTAAGGAGAAACGTCCTAACAGTCAGGACAATTAATCAGTGTAATGGCTTGCGACCAGAAATTTGGGGGCGCCATCACTGAAAGTTTTTAGCAATAACACTTAGACTTATATACCACTTCACAGTGCTTCACAGCCCCCTCTAAGCAATTTACAGAGTCAGCCTCTTGCTCCCAACAATCTGGGTCCTCAGTTTACCCAACTCGGAAGGATGGAAGACTGAGTCAACCTTGAGCCTGGTGAGATTCAAATGGCCAAATTGCAGGCAGCCAGCAGTCAGCGGATGTAGCCTGTAGTACTGCACTCTAACCACAAAAATGATCAGTTCATTTTAACAAGAGACTGGAGGCAGCCGCTTGTCTGAAATGGTACAGGATCTCCTGGTTGAGCAGGGGGCTGGACTAGAAGACCTCCAAGGTCCCTTCCAGCTCTATTCTATACTGGACTGGACCAGTGCAGAATTCTATGCCGCTTGTGGCGTGAACCACCAAGGCAGGATCCTATTAGTGGCTTTTTCACGTTTATGCTCTAAGCCATCCAATTTCTGCTCATCTTGTGGGCTAATGGACTAAGCAGTGTATTTATTTATAACATCCCTCCGCATTTGTTGTTAAATTGTGAGGTTATGTTTGGAGAGCAAAAATGCAACAGGGCTTTTTATTCCCGTTATATTTACACTGATGCTTTGCAGGGGAAGATCGGACGGGAGGTCAAGCGGGCTTTTAAATACATCATTGGGATAAAATTCCTAGGATCAGCCGAACTCCCTAAACAGATTCAACAGGAAGGGGCCGAATGAATGGTTAAATAAAGCAGATCACTCAAGCAGAAGCGCTACCCCTCTCAAGCCACATGAGTGAGGCCACACGTGGAATATGGAGTCCGGGTCACCAGAATGCAAAAAAAAAAAAAAAATGCAGAAAGTGGACAGAGAAGAGCAACTAAGATGATGAGGTGGGGGGGGCCACAACCCTCTCGGACCGTGGACCATTGGGAACTAGACTGTGCAAGTGTGCAAAGTGAGTGTGGAAAGTTCCATTTGCACAAGTGGCGGGCATGCAAGCAAAACCATCCTCTTCTCCCCCACCACACAGCCAGAAAGATTGGGGACCGCTGTCATAACAGGTCTTATTCAGGGGTGGGATTCAGCCGGTTTGGGCTGGTTCGGGTGAACCAGATGTTAAATCTGCATCTGGTTCACTGAACCGGTAGTTGAACCGACTGGCTGGCATCACCCACCCTGCCCCTCCCCTCCCCGGAGTCCCCACAGGGCCCGTTTTGGATGCAGGTAAGTGTAGGGTCCACACGGAGGCTCTGGGAGGACACAAAAGGGCCCTCCTGGAAGCCCCAGAAGTCCAGGAACAGGCTTGTTTCCACTTTCTGGAGGGCCTCAGGAGCCCGGGGGAGGCCATTTTCATTCTCCCAGAGGCCCAAAGGAAGCTTCCAGACTCTGGGGAAGGGGAAAAACGGCCTTCCCGGAAATCCCGATAGGTCAAACCCACCATGGCCACGCTCACTCAATAACCGGGCCGAGAATCCCACCCCTGGTCTTATTAATTAATGGAACAGTTTGCCTCCTGCAGTTGTGGGTGCTCCATCAATAGAGGCTTTTAAGAAGAGATTGGACAACCTTTGGACCAGGAGGGTATCAGGTCTCCTGCCCACAGCAGAGGGTTGGACCAGAAGCCCATCCAATCCTTTGATTCTATGGTCCATGAATAGCTAAACATAGGGGGAAACCAAGTAGGTAAGGATATGTGACACAGGTACACACAGAAGTCAGGAGAAGGTTTGGATTCCACTAATCAGTGCGGACATTTTTAGGAAATGATTGCCTCTTTTGCAATTTCTCAGAAGTCCAAAGGCTGAAGGGGTGGGAGTTGAGAGCAGCCTCAGCTCTTGCCTCTATTAACAATGACTTGTCTTTTAAACAGCTGCAAACAGACTGGATGAATTTATTGTCTGGTCAGGTGAACCCAAGTTTGAGGTTGGAGCCAAGGAGATCCTGAAGCAACCCTATCTGATGATGGTTATTTTCGTAATCACTATCTTCTGAAGACTTATGAAAGGAGGCGATGAAGCAGCTGTGTCTTCTCATCAGATAATGGCCTTGGTGGTGAAGGAGCAGGAATCTAACCACTCTTTTAATTATTTTCAAAGAGAACAGCCTGGGCAGCCATACGTCGAAACTTCACAGAAGTCATTTTTCTAAGGCCTCTTCTGTTTGAAGACCTGCCCAGTTGGAGATCAAGAACCAGAAGGATGGATAAGATGTGTCTTAAACAAATGGCTATTTATTTATTGTTCAAAGCATGGGCTGCCCTATTCTATCGTGATCCAGGACAGCATATAAGACAATTTAAAACAATGCTATACCAAGTGGTACAAAATAAAAATGTCACCGATAGTGTTAATACCACTTTGTAATACCTTGGTAAGGCCACACTTGGAATATTGCATCCAGTTTTCATTGCCACGATGTACTGTATATAAAAAAAGATGTTGAGACTCTAGAAAAGAGTGCAGAAAAAAGCCACGAAGATGATTAGGGAACTGGAGACTAAAACATATGAAGAACGGTTGCAGGAATTGGGTATCACTAGTCTGATGAAAAGAAGGACCCAGGGTGACATGATAGCAGTCTTCCAATATCTCAGGGACTGCCCCAAAGAAGAGGGAGTCAAGCTATTCTCCAAATAGGCAGAAAGGACAAGAAGCAACGGGGGCCCAATTACCTTGTATCTTTCTTTGAGATTTTAGGCAATCTCCTCCTTTTTCCACTTCTGCTCCAATTTTTTTTCCTCTCCCTTTCCACTTGCAACATCAATTTTTAAATGATCAAAAATCCATACCTCTAATAAGGGTTTTCCAATTTCTTAAATTTTTAAGTCCAATGTCCAAGAACTCTTCTATCCCTTAACTTCAACTTTCAGAATAATTCACCTTCAGTGCCCAAACAAATTTCAAATCTTCATCTGCTGTTTCCATGGGGTGGGAGAATGAAGAAAAAAAAAGTTCCCTTTAACAGCTTCTCCGCCACTTTCGATCTTCTTAGGGATACAATGTATCCTCCAGCAATTCAGACAGCTCAATTCCAACAAATTTAAAAGATGTTGATTGACCCGGTTCAGCCAGCACTTTCACTTTTCTTGCTTCCTCCAGCACAATCTTACCCGGTTGCTGGCTTCTTCGTGGCGGCCATTGCTGACCGCCGCTCCACCGCTCCACCACCTTGGGAAAAAGGGGTTTTTCCGGACGAGGAGGGGGTCTGCGGCACCCCCAACCCCCTGTCCGGCTCCCCTCTCTCTTCGGCTGTCCCTACAGGGCAGCCATATCCCCCTGACCCCTTTGGATCGGGGGTACCTCGGCGGCAAGCGCAGCAGGAATCGCGAACAGTCGCGAATTCCTGCTGCCACCAAAGCCACGCGGAACCGGAAAAAACAGTAACCCCAGAAAAAGTAATAGAAGAAAGAAGAAAAATATAAACTTTTGGAAATTTTTTTGAATTATTTTTGATTAAAAATAGTTGGGTGGTTGTTTTGGGGAAAGTTTCTCTTTTCAGGATGGCATCGCTTGTGGATGAACTAAAGACTGAATATCAAAAATATAAAAAGGAAGAACAAGATGGAAAAGATACTTTGGGCACTTTATTTCAATTTTTAGAAATGGCGTTATGTACTTATGAAAAGTTGATTACGCAGCAGAATGACTGGGACAAAGAAGAAGAGGAACAAGAAGCCATCTTTGATGAACAATGGGTTTTTTCCGGGGAGGAGGAGAAAGAGGATAAGAAAAGGGGGATTTCAAGATTTCAAAAAACAACCAAAAAAGAGAAAAATGAGAGGAAAGGTGGATGCAAGGTTAGAAAGCAAAGGAAAGGGAGTAAGAAAAAGGAGGAGGAGAGACAAAGGAGTAAAAAGGGCAAGGAGAAGAATAAGCAAGAGAGAAAGGGGGGGAGGAGAAGCCTTAATGGTGGGAAGCAAGATCTAAAGAAAAAAAGCTTATTCAGAGACAATAGGTGAATTTAATTAAGGATAAAAGGGGGATTCTGGAAGGTATATAAGGTTGTGTTTTTATATGTGTATTTAGAGTATAAAATTTACTGTGTAATTTTAGAATCTACTAAACAGAATCCCAAGATAAATTAAGTGTTATATGAAGTACTTTTAAGTTAGGGTAATGAGTTAAAGGCGTCACTCCAATTAATGTATAGGAGAAGTATAGTAGAAGAAAAAAGATGAATGGATAGTTGGAAATAGAACAGACAAAGAATGTTATTGAAAATGGTAATAAGATATGGAAGGTTATATAAAGGTTTTGTTATTTTTTTTTTTTTTGTATATTGATAAAAGGCAATAAAATTTTAATTAACAAGAAATAATTTGGATGAAAAGGAGAAGCTGGGATAAGATATGAAGTTAAAAATATTGATATTATAATTTGGAATCATTATGTTCTATTGGTTTTCTTCTTTAATTATTATTATTATTTTTTTAGAAAAGAATTTATAAGCTGTTATGCCTTGATTGTTTGTGCACTGTTTTTGTAAAATTGATAAAATTGGTTTATTAAAAAAAAGAAAAAAAAAGAAAATGATAATAAGATATGGAAGGATATATAAAGTGAATATGATGTTTGAATTTGTGTCTGTGTGAAGAGTTTCAACCCGGGATCAGGCAGCCTTCAGAAAAGATGTTTTAGTTTTGTTTATGTTTTGTGTTTTGTATGTTTATGAAAGGCAATAAAATTTTAATAAGCAAGAAATATAATTTGGATAAAAGGAGAAGTCTGGATAAAATATGAAGTTAAATAGATAATGTAAATATTGACATTACAATTTGGAGTTATTTTATATGTTCTATTGGCTTTCTTCTTTAATTATTATTATTTTTTTTTAGAAAAGATTTTTCAAGTTGTTATGCCTGGATTGTGTATTGTTTTTTGTAAAATTAATAAAATTTGTTTAAAAAAAAAAAAAAGAAGCAACGGGGGGGAAACTCATCAAGGAGAGAAGCAACCTAGAATTAAGGAGAAATTTCCTGACAGTGAGAACAATTAACCAATGGAATCGCTCGCCTTCTGAACTTGTGTGTGCTCCACTACTGGAGGTTTTCAAGAAGAGATTGGACAGCTATTTGTCTGGAATAATAGGATCTCCTGTTTCAGCAGAAGGGTGGATGAGAAGAACTCCAAGGTCCCTTCCAACTCTTGTTATTCTGAGTAACTATCCAATAAGGGGCCTGCCAACCACTCAAGCCCAAGGCTCTGCGGGAACAGTCAGGATTTAAGGGCTTACTTACATTTGGATCCCTGGGGGAAAATCCTGCTCCAGTGCTGTGACACAGGAAGTCCATTTCTTAGTTTCCAGCATTTCATCACTGACTCTATCCAATCACATGGGACAGGCAGAAATTTGGTCCCTCTGAGCTTTTCACTGCTAGAGCGAGATACACTGGTTCCATTTTATTTCTCATTAAATGAACAAAATTTCATTCTAATGTTGGGTATATGCAAGTTAAAGGGCATGATGGCTCAGCATTAAAGACACTGAAAAGCTGACGGCCCGGATTTGAGTCCCACATGTTGTGCAACGGGTGAGCTCCTGTTTCCTCGCTCCAGCTCCTGCCCACCTAACAGTTCGAAAGCATGCAAGTGCAAGTAGATAAATGGTACCACTTTGGTGGGGAGGTAACAGCCTTCCATGTGCCTTTGCCGTATATCCAACTGATGACATGACCATGGAAAATGTCTTCAGACAATGCTGGCTCCCTCAGCCAAGAAACGGAGATGAGCCCTGGGCCTTAGAGTCGGACATGACTGACAGGGAAACTTGACCTTCACGTGCAAATTATAAACCCATCATCTTATTTTGATAATGCAAAACTGGCTTGGTGGTCAAGAAAGGGACCACTTTAAGTCAATCCGATGGTGAACTTCTTGAATCTGAGTTCAGGAAGGCCTCAACTGTATTCTGTAGTCCGGCCCTTGTATGACAAAGTATGAGTCATTCATTAATTGTAATATTTTGAACCTGTGGATAATGTTTTCCATTCGGAAGAACTCAGATTCCAATGTCTTCAGTTTCAAACTTCTTTCAATGAGAAAGTTTTATATGCCAGGACTTGACACTTCGGGACCAGCTGTATCAGATATCTGAATTGTTTTTGATGGGGCCTCACTACTCCTTGCCAGCTTTCATGGCTAAGGAAGGACTAGAACTCACAGTCTCCTGGCGATTGGTTCAAAGACACCTTGCTAGCTTCCATGCCTAAGGAGGGACTAGAACTCACAGTCTCCTGGTGATTGGTTCAAAGACACCTTGCTAGCTTCCATGCCTAAGGAGGGACTAGAACTCACAGTCTCCTGGTGATTGGTTCAAAGACACCTTGCTAGCTTCCATGCCTAAGGAGGGACTAGAACTCACAGTTGCCTGGGGATTGGTTCAAATTTTTCCACAGACCCCGGGAGGGGGACATGGTTTCATGCACAACCTAAATCCCATGCATGCACAGATAAAGCTTTGCTCTCTCGCCCGCTGCTTGTACGGCCCGGTTTCCAACAGGCCACGGCCCGATACCAGTCCACGGCCCAGAGGTTGGGAGATCCCTGCACTAGATCAGACTGGCTCTATTTTTAGAGTTTCGAAGAACTCTTGCTTACACCAACAAGCCAGCCAGCCTTTGGATTCCAAACAGCATCCCTGGTGTGACCAATTTGGTATTTCTTTTGGACAGGTTCCTTGATGCCTGGCTGCTGTTCTGCATCTGGGAGCAGTTGGAAGTAAAGGAAATTTTCCAGAACCAAATCAATATTTTCCACAGCCTCCAAAGGTGTTTGTGAAGAACCGTAGAAGGCATTGCCATTGACTGTTAGATCTCCAATCAAGACCAGACTGGGTTTTGTCAACATCAAACTCTTTTCAGTATTTGTTTAGTGGCAGGGCTTAAATACAGAGAATCCCACTGCCCTGAATACTTGTTGAGCTCATGTCAGCTTCTGATTCTTCCCAGAGTTTGGGCCAAATCACACTAATTTAGGCACTGGGAGTCCAGCTCCTCACAGCTTCATGCTCCAGTCAGAGCACAGGAATGACGATTGAACTCTGCTGACCATCCAGCAATTCCGATTTCCAGAAAGAAGACTAATATTTGAACAAGGCAGGAACGTTTTCTGAAGCCCTGTGATGTTTCCTGAGATACTGCATTAAATGGTGTGAATGCTTTTCAAGATCTAAAGGAATTTCTTTTCATCCTTTTTTCCCCCTAGGTATGGCTATTTTGGGACTGCTTAGGATTTTTTTTTCCCCCTCCGAGGATCTTAATCATACTCTTCATAGAAATGTATGAAAACCAATGGCTGAAAAAGACCTGCAGGTCCATTGAAGCTGCTCTTTGAGTTTATTTGTGTTTTTTTTTTCTTTTGAATTTGAGAAGACCTTGGTGCTCTCTGAGCTGGGTTGTTTTTTGACAGGCGTTTCACGACCCAAATTAGGTAACATCATCAGTCCTCCCTGCAGTGCTGCACTTAACCTAGTTTGGATCATGAAAAAAAAACCAGCTCAGAGAGCAACAAGGACCCCACAGTTCTCCTCCTCCTTCCCCCCCCACCTCCCCGAGCACTGATAATGTTCCCTAGTTGGGTCATGAAACATCTGCAAGAAAACAACCAACCCCAGAGAGCACCAAGGACCCGACAGTTCAACCCTACAAACATTCCCCTTAATTGGTTGGTTTTGCTTTTAACTATTATGTTTATATTTTAAGATGCTACCAAGTCAATGGAATAAAATTGCATGCCAATGTTACCGAGATCAACCCCAAAAGCCAATGGGCTTTAGGCAGGTCACACCCGTGACTGGAGTCCCAAAGGGTTATCGAATACTGAACACCTCTAATGTCTATTGCACCTTGTGGAAGCAGAATACGGCAATTGTTTATTGGTTCATCAGACGTGTATCCCACCTTTATTATTCTTATAAATATTTCAAGGATAGGAATCTAGCCAACATGTCTTCTTCCCCTTCTTTTCCCCATGACAACAACCCCGTGAGGTGGGTTGAAATGAGAAAGAGACTGGCCCAAAGTCACCCAGCCGGCTTTCATGCCTAAGGCGGTACTAGAACTCCCAGTCTTCCTGGTGATTGGCTGAAAATCACCCAGCTGGCTTTCATGCCTAAGGCGGGACTAGAACTCCCAGTCTTCCTGGTGATTGGCTGAAGATCACCCAGCTGGCTTTCATGCCTAAGGTGGGACTAGAACTCCCAGTCTTCCTGGTGATTGGCTGAAGATCACCCAGCTGGCTTTCATGCCTAAGGTGGGACTAGAACTCCCAGTCTTCCTGGTGATTGGCTGAAGATCACCCAGCCGGCTTTCATGCCTAAGGCGGTACTAGAACTCCCAGTCTCCTGGTGATTGGCTGAAAATCACCCAGCTGGCTTTCATGCCTAAGGCGGGACTAGAACTCCCAGTCTCCTGGTGATCAGCTGAAAATCACCCAGCTGGCTTTCATGCCTAAGGCGGGACTAGAACTCCCAGTCTTCCTGGTGATTGGCTGAAGATCACCCAGCTGGCTTTCATGCCTAAGGTGGAACTAGAACTCCCAGTCTCCTGGTGATTGGCTGAAAATCATCCAGCTGGCTTTCATGCCTAAGGCGGGACTAGAACTCCCAGTCTTCCTGGTGATTGGCTGAAGATCACCCAGCTGGCTTTCATGCCTAAGGTGGGACTAGAACTCCCAGTCTTCCTGGTGATTGGCTGAAGATCACCCAGCTGGCTTTCATGCCTAAGGCGGGACTAGAACTCCCAGTCTTCCTGGTGATTGGCTGAAGATCACCCAGCTGGCTTTCATGCCTAAGGCGGGACTAGAACTCCCAGTCTTCCTGGTGATTGGCTGAAAATCACCCAGCTGGCTTTCATGCCTAAGGCGGGACTAGAACTCACCATCTCCTGGTGATTGGCTCAAAGTCACCAGCTGGCTTTCACGTCTAAAGCGGGACCAGAACTCAGAATCTTCTGGTGATTGGCCAACCTCACCCATTCAGCTGTCATGCCTAAGGCTGGACTAGAACTCATCAAATCACTACATCAAATTGATTTGGTTCTATTCCCAGCTGGGAACCAACCTCTGGCCCCTTCTTTTCCCTAGAATTTCCAGAAGGATCAGGTTGACAAAGTCTCTTCCCCCTCCTCATAAATTGGGGTCTCAAAACCCAACAGAAAAGGCTCTATTACCTTACATAAATATGTTATCATTTATGTACCTCCCTGTGCAAGAAGGCCAAGACAGGTCGGTCCCCCCTTTTCAAGGCTTTTATTTCCAGAGCTAGAAAACTGCACTTTTCCTACCCATGGCTACTTTTCTTCTTTACTTTATTCCCCCATTTCATTATTTTTAATTTGGCCTCTCTCTGATTTCATTATGTTGAAGGGTGTCTGTGTGTGAGAGCATCAAACCTGCCAGCTCCGAAATGAAAAGGGACATCCTGTGTCCATAAACAAACCTGAGAAGCACAGTAGTGAGAAAAGTAGCCCGTTTGGAATTTCATCCCTCTGCCTGATTTGTAAACTGTTCTAGATATGTCAGCTTCTGATAACACAGTGATGGAGAGTCGGTTTACTAAAAAAAAAAAAAAAGCCTTTACAAATTCATCTACACTTCAGAATCCAAATGTTCCTCCTCCTTAGATTTTACACAGCAGAAGACACCTGCAGAACATAAAACCATCTTTGACAGCATGATTGTTTATTTTCTTTTTGAACGCACAATTTTTTTACCTACACATACCTGATTCGATTGAATAAAGACAGAAAGTGTTGGAAGTATCAGGTTTACCTGAAAGAAAACTAGTTTGAGCTAGTCGTTAAACCACTAGGCTAGAGCCCACTGTAACTACACAGCCAAAAAGGCATTAAGAGTTTTTAACCTAATCCTGCACAGTTTTTTTTCCGGTAATATCACACTACTAACTAGAGCATACAAAATATTTGCTAGACCAATACTTGAATACAGCTCATCAATCTGAAATCCACATTACATAACAGATATTAATACAGTCGAGAAAGTCCAGAAATATTTCACAAGAAATATTTCCACTCCTCTACTCATTATAGAATACCTTATGCCACCAGGCTTTAAATTTTAGACCTGGACAACCTAGAACTACGCCGCCTTCGGTCTGATCTAACTATAGTATATAAAATTACACATTGCAATGTCCCACCTGTCAATGAATACTTCAGCTTCAACCATAATAATACAAGAGCACACAATAGATACAAACTCAAGATAAACCGCATCAAACTTGATTCCAGGAAATACAACTTCAGCTACAGAGTGGTCAATGTTCGGAATACTCTGTGGTTTCTTCCCCAAACCCCAAAAACTTTAACCTTGGACTTTCCACTATTGACCTTACCCCTTTCCTAAGAGGTCTGTACGGGCTGTGCATAAGTGCACCAATGTGCTTACCATCCCTGTCCTATTGTTTCTTTTTTCTTATTTGTATCCATTTCACGTATTCATAACCATGCTTATACATATACTATTATCTAATACTTGCTTGACAAATAAATAAATTTAAAAAAAGCAAGAGATCATGAGTTTTAGTCCTGTCTTAGCCACGAAAGCCAGTCCTTCTCTCTCAGCCGATCTACCTCACACAGTTGCTGTTGTTTGGGAAAACAGGAGGAAAATGTGTTGGGTGTGTTTGCCACTTTGAGTTATTTGTAAGAACAATGAAGTCAGGATATAAAGAAATAAATCAAGCAAACATTTAAAAAAAAGGGCACAGAGCTGGACTCTGGAATGTTCTCAGGGAGGTTGAAAAACTCAAGTTGGCTTTAGTGACAGCTGAAATCCCACCCTTTCCCACATGTGTCAACACCTATAAAACCCACAACCTTTGCATCTGCCCCAGTCTATGAACTACTCAGGTCAATGGGTGTCTGGGGTTTTTGACTTTATACATGTTCAGCAAAATAGCCAGAACAACAGCTGATGTTCTCTGGCTGACCTTGTGGAGGCTTGGTTCTAGATGTCACTATTTCAGGTAATCTTCTGCAGCCATCTGTAAAGCCTAGCAGTAGAGCCCTTTTCTTTTCTAGTGCACTCAGGAATAGCTGGCTTCCGATGACACAATGCGCAACCCAGGTCAAGGGATGCAATTTACTGATGTCCTCAGCCTAGTCCCTCTGAAACGCTGCAAAAAAATTTAGCTCAGGGCCGCAACTGATATTTTCAGGTATAAGTACTTCCTTTTTAATTCGGGAATGTGGGGAGGGGGGAGATAACAACAACAACAACAACCACCACCACCCTGTGCATCAGCTATCAGGAATTCGGGAAATGTTTATTTTTAAATCGTCCGGCTTTTTTCTATGTTACTGAAGACGCGCCTTGGCCCAAACAGCTCTGCCTATTTGAGAACCACCTTTTCCGTTAAACATCAGTGAAAACATACACTTGGGTAATCACAGACTGATTGAGTAACACAACCCTGAGTACACTGAGGAACCACTATTTAAAATTTTATTCCCATGTCAATTACAAGAAAGACGACACCCAAGGGAAGAAAAGACGGACTAACGGACCTGTGGCACCAAAGCAGGGCTGGGGAGATTGATTTGCTGGCACGGCTAATGGGTTATATGGGGGCAGAGGGACAGCGTCGCTTAACCCTATCTCAAATATATAGGCAAACAATTAAATAAATAAAAGCATGAAAATATCAACGAGTGGTTCAGGGGCTTCATCCAAGCCCACGGACTTCCCCCTGGCCTCAGTCACTCAAAAGCGACAGCGATGTTTCATTTCCGCTCAGTCTCTAGCTCCAGGGTGTCAAACTCAAGGCCTTTGGGGCAGTGGTGGAATTGAAATTTTTTTACTACCGGTTCTGTGGGCGTGGCTTGATGGGCATGACTTGGCTTGGTGGGCGTGGCTTGGTGGGCGTGGCAGGGGAAGGTTACTGCAAAATTCCCATTCCCTCCCCACCCCACTAACCCGCTTTCCAGCTCCCTTCTCCTGTGCAGGGCAGCCAAAGGAGACCCAGCCAATCAGCTGGGACTCAAGAGGCGGAGAATAGATGGGGGCGGGGCCAGTCAGAGGAGGCGGGATTTGCCAGTTCTCTGAACGACTCAAAATTTCCACTACCGGTTCTCCAGAACCAGTCAGAACCTGCTGAATACCACCTTTACCATGGGGTGATTAAATCTGGCCCATGGGGCCGGCCTGGAAATAGCGAAGGACTGTCCCGCAGTGCCTCTGGCAGCCAAAATGGGGTGTGGGGGGCATTTTTGGACTGGACGGCCTCCTGCTGTTCAAAACAGGGTATGGGGGGCGTGCATGCCCCCCCCCATTCCTGGTAGGGTGCTGCAGGAGGTGTCCATCTCATCTCCCCACCACCACCCCACCTGCCCCCCCCCCGGCAGGAGTACTACAATGCTGACTTGGCCCTCGGAGTAATCCAGTTTGATACCCCTGCTCTAGGTGCATTTTTCTAGTCTTTTCCTGATGTAAAATAAAGTTTTCAAGGTGTTTTCAGATGGCAGTCCAGAGGAGATCCTGGGTTCAACCCTCAGCATCAGCGCTGACCATCCTGGCCTGGAGTGAAGCAGCTCCCAATAAAATGCAACAGGACAGAATCGGGAGTCATCCCCATCTCACTTCTGGTTCTTCCCCCACCCCCCACCCCCCCTTAAGGCTCTCTACCAGTGTTTCTGAAGCTTGGGCAGTTTAACTCCATGCTGGCTAGGGAATTCTGAGAATTGAAGTCCACCTTTCTGAAAACAGCCAAGGTTGAGAAACAATGCTGAATGCATATCTAAAACTGGTCTCAATACCTTTTCTTAAAAAATATAAGTCAACTGAAACTTATTTCTGATGAAACTGTGCTAGGGAAAGAAAAGGCCTAATGCACCCCACCACCCTTCCAACACCCCTGATGATACCTAGTTATGAAATGTCTGCAAGAAAACTACCAAGCTCAGAGAGCATCAGTGACCCTCAAAATTCTATGTAACGTGGAAAACTACTTTTTTTCTGTTGGATAAAAGGAGAACAGTGCTAGCTCTGATAAGAAACAAGGGCTGGTGAGTTTGGGTTGTGCGCATGTTTGTGTGTATTGGGGAGGAGGGGGAGAAGGGAAGAAAGGAGAAGACATGGAGGGGTACATACATAAAATTACTTTGATAGAATAACAGAATTGGAAGGAACCTTGGAGATCATTCTAGTCCAACATCTTGCCTAAGCAAGAGATCCTATAACATTTCAGACAAGTGGCTGTCCAGTCTCTTCTTAAAAATCACCAGTGATGGAGCACCCACGATTTCTGGAGTCAAGCCATTCCACTGGTTAGTTGTTCTCACTGTGAGGAAATTTCTCCTTACTTCTAGGTTGCTTCTCTCCTTGATTAATTTCCATCCATTCTTTCTTGTCCTGCCTTCAGATGCTTTGGACAATAGGTTAACCCCCTCTTTTCTGCTGCAGCCTCTTAAATATGGAAGAATGTTATCATGTCATCTCCTCTAGTCCTTCTCTTCATGAGACTAAAAGGTAAAGGTTCCCTTCGCACATCCGTGCTAGTCATTTCCGGCTCTAGGGGGCAGTGTGCTCATCTCCGTGACAAAGCCGAAGAGCCAGCGCTGTCCGAAGACGTCTCCGTGGTCATGTGGCCGGAATGACTAAACGCCCAAAGGTGCATGGAACGCTGTTCCCTTCCCACCAAAAAGGTCCCTGTTTTTCTACTTGCATTTTTTTAATGTGCTTTCGAAATGCTAGGTTGGCAGAAGCTGGGACAAGGAACGGGAGCTCGCTCTGTAACATGGTGCTCGGGATTTGAACCTCCAAACTGCTGACCTTTCTGATCAACAAGCTCAGCATCTTAGTCATTGAGCCACAGGATCCCTTCATTCATCCCCAACTCCTGCAACTGTTTCAGCCTCCAGTCCCCTAGGCATCTTGCTTGCTCTTCTCTGAGCTCTTTCCAGAGTCTCAACATCTTTTTTATACTGTGGTGATGAAAACTGGAATGCAGCATTCCAAGTGTGGCCTTACCAAGGCTTTGTAACATGGTGCTAATCCTAATTTTTGAGTAGAAATGGAAATTAAAATAACATCCGTCTTTGAAGAGCTAAGAATTATAGACTATGGAACGTGAAAAATCCAGGGCTGATAACTAAGGGGTTGCAGACTGAACACACGCCCTAAAAAAAAAAACCTCCAACAACAAAGAGCAATTTACGCAAGCAGTTTTTGGGAACAAAAGATTCTCCAGACATTGTTTTTCTCACTGCTGAAATATAGGTACCTCTGTAACATGCAAGAGCTAAAAACACATCCGTGCAATTACGGAAATGTTCAAAATGATAGGGTAGCCTTGGCAACTCCAACCACCAATTTGGCCTTTCTCTTAGTCGGCTTCGGGATGTCAAGGGGCTGTAAAACCCAGGCGATGCTTAGTGTCCAAGGGTGCCAACCTGGCTGGGTCATTTTTTTAAATTTATTTTTATTTTAGAGCAGTTCAGACATTTTTGATTCCATTGTTTGACTCTGTTATGGTTATGAAGCTTGCTTTCTGCTCCAGAGTTGGAGCCAGCTTAAAATTGCATAGATTTAAATAAATTAGAACCAAGCCAAACCCACCATAACTTTTGTCAACCCAGGCCAATAAATCTCTCTTCCCCTTGTTGATTTTTCATCCTTTCTTCAGACATGCGTTGTCTTGTTCACAGGCAACCTCAGTTGACTTTGTTTGCTGGAAGTGACCTTACAGTGATGTTCACTAAAAGTTCCTGACTGGCCACGGTTAACTATAATGACTCGACCAACATCACAAAAGAAAGTTGCGGTAGCCAAGCCAAACACTAACAATAAACTGGGTGTTTTTTTAAGGTAACTGTTCATATAAGAGGTCACACCCAAATCTAGCATTTTCAAAGGCTTTCCTTGATACCCTCTGAGCTTGGTTGTTTTCTTGCAGACGTTTCATGACCCAACTAGGTAACATCATCAGTGCCAGAAGAGGGGAGGAGGAAGAGGAAGAGAATTGTGGGGTCCTTAGTGCTCTCTGAGCTTGGCTGTTTTCTTGCAGACGTTTCATGACCCAACACGGAAACATTGTCAGGGTTACAAGGGAGTGGGATTTGCTCTCTTTTTATATATTAGTGGCTTACTCTGTCATTTCACCAGCAACCAACACCCAGATAAGCAGAGATTGATACTACACCAACTATCAAGAAGTAAATGCATCTCAATCAAGGAACTATCAACTCAGATAAACAAGCTAACATCCAAAAGGCAACTGGACTTTCTTTTCTTTTTTTTTCTTTGAAGACTTTTGCTTCTCATCTAAGAAGCTTCTTTGTCTCTGACTAGATGGTGGGGAAGGGAAGGATTTATACTCCTTGCAGACAGCTTGTCATTTACGTTCTTTTTAGTGAGTCGTTGAGGCCGCTTGGAGGTTTGTCTGTGTCCTCAGGGTCACCTGAGTGGTGCAGATGGATATGGAGCCTTCTTGGCTGGTTTTCTGCCTTGTGTCCCTTTACACATGCGCAAGCTGTTGGGGATGAATCTCTATTGTCTGTATCTCAAACTGAAGCACAAATGGTTCCAGTAGTCTGCAAACATCAGGTGACCCTGAGGACACAAACCTCCAAGTGGAAATCAGAATATAATAATATGATAAAACTTCAGAAGTTGTGGATGCTTCATCACTGGAGGCTTTCAAGAAGAGACTGGATAGCCACTTGTCAGAAAAGGTCTCCTGCTTGAACAGGGGATTGGACTGGATGACCTACAAGATCCCTTCCAACTTTTTTGTACTGTACTGTACTGTATTCTATTCTATTCCATTCCATTCCATTGGATTGTCTTGGTCAGCAAAACGAAACAAAATAAAATGTTCTTCAATAAAGCACGAAGTGCTTTCAACCCCTCCAAGTGGGTATTTTAGGACTGAATTCTGAAACAAAAAACTCTTCTGTACAACTTTAAGTTATACCAGCTTCCTTCCAGCTGGTCAAACATTGTGCTGCCCACAGGTTATGGGAATTAAAATTCCAACTAATGGAAAGAACATAAGGTTAAGGAAACTCGAAGATGGTTTATAACAGAGAAGAAAATTATTAATGCACTTCTGAAGTGCAATGTTCAGAAATGCAATTAGCATGCTCTCGGCATGGCTTAACTCCCAGAGAGGTTTGTATAGATTGCAATGTATGATAGAAGCAGTAAGGGGTTACAGTAGCACTAGGGGTGACATGATGACAGTGGTCTGATATCTCAGGGGCTGCCCCAAAGAAGAGGGAATCAAGCTATTCTCCAAAGCACCAGAAGGCAGGACAAGAAGTAACAGATGGAAACTGAACAAGGAGAGATTCAACCTGGAAATAAGGAGAACTTTTCTGACAGTGGGAACAATTAATCAGTGGAACAAGTTGCTTCCAGAAGTTGTAAATGCTCCTACACTGGAGATTTTTAAGAAGAGACTGGACAACCATTTGCTTGGAATGGTACAAGATCTCCTACTTGAGCAAGGGGTTGGACTAGAAGACCTCCAAGGTCCCTTCCAATTGTGTTATTCCCTCCATGTTTTTCCTTCAAATATTTAATCTCTGCCTACTTTTGTACAAAGTATGGGGTGCTATTAAGGGTCTTAGCTATTTGTAATCCTCGGATTATGACCACAATTGGGACCAGAATTTCCAGTGCTAAGCAAGGCAATTGTTAAGTGAGTCAAGTTTGATTTGATCACCTTTTTTTGCCAGGGTTTTTAAGCAAATGATTGCAGTTTTTAAGTGATTCACATGTTTGTTAAGCAAATCCAGCTATTCCTATTGATTTTGCCTGTCAGAAGCCGGCTGCGGAAAGATGCAAATGGAGATCACATGACCTTGGGATGTTGCAACCATCACAAATACAAGCCAGTTGCCAAGCACCCAAATTTTGATCATGTGACTGTGAAGATGATGCAGTGGTCATAATAGCAATAGCCCTTAGACTTATATACCACTTCACAAAACTTTACAGCTCTCTCTGGCCGGTTGACAGAGTCAGCATCTTCCCCCAACAATCTGGGCCCTCATTTTACCAACCTTGGAAGGATGGAGGGCTGAGTCAACCTTAAACTAGTCAAGATCGAACTGCTGGCAGTCAGCAAAGTTAGCCTGCAATACTGCATTTTAGCACTGGGCCAGCAGGGCTAAGTTTGAGGAATCAAGTCGCTTTTTTCAGTTGCACATTAACTTCAAATGGTTACTAAACGAATGAATGTTGAGGACTACCTGTAGTCCTCAACGTATGACCACAATTATGCCCGCAATTGATGTTGCTAAGCGAGACATGTGTTAAATGAGTTTTGCCCACATTTTATGATCTTTCTTCACACAGTTGTTAAGTGAATTGTTGCTGTTGTGAAGTTACCACTGGCTTCCCCACTAATGCTGCTTGTCGGAAGGTCGCTAAAGGGACACAGGGACACAGCAACGGTTATAAATGTGAACCAGCTACTAAGCATCTGGGTTTTGATCATGTGACCATGAGGGTGCTGCAATGGTTGTAAGTGTGAAAAACGGTCATAAGTCCCTTTTTTTCAGTGCCATTGTCAATTTGAACGATCACTAAACAAACTTCTATAAGTCGAGGACTATCTGTATTCAAGGATGCTGGTCAATTTCTGTCAAGCTGTCCAAAAAAAAAAATCCTCCACAGATTTTGTACCTACAGTTTGCACTCTCTTCCTTGTTCCGGTTAGCTCTCTTGTTCTTTAGTCCTTCAAGGGCCCAGCCAATTCAATTAATAGCAATCGCACTTAGACCAGTGCTTTACAGCCCTCTCTAAGTGGTTTACAGAGCCAGCCTATTGCCTCCCTAACAACCTGGGCCCTCATTTTACCAACCTTGGAAGGATGGAAGGCTGAGTCAACCTTGGGCCAGTCAGGATCAAACTTCCTGGCTGTGGGCAGAGTTTGCCTGCAATAGTATTATATAGACTATAACTTACCACTTCACAATGCTTTCTCTAAGTGGTTTTTATAGCCAGCTGATCTGAGTCCTCATTTTATCGATCTCGGAAAGGATGGAAAGCTGTGTCGACCTTGAGCCCGTTGAGATTCAAACTGCTGAATTGCAGGCAGCCAGCAGGCAGCAAGAATTAGCCTGCAGTCCTGCACTCTGGCCATTGCGCCACCATGGCTCTTAACATTTGGCAAAGTGTTGGCTCCTTCATTTAAGATGGAATGCCTTTTATCCTCTTGTTTAAAAAGAAAGAAAAAAGAAAGAAAGAAAGAAAGAAAGAAAGAAAGAAAGAAAGAAAGAAAGAAAGAAAGAAAGAAAGAAAGAAAGAAAGAAGGAAGGAAGGAAGGAAGGAAGGAAGGAAGGAAGGAAGGAAGGAAGGAAGGAAGGAAGGAGGAAAGAAAGAAAGAAAGAAAGAAAGAAAGAAAGAAAGAAAGAAGAAAGAAAGAAAGAAAGAAAGAAAGAAAGAAAGAAAGAAAGAAAGAGAAAAGGAAGGAAGAAAGGAAGGAAGGAAGGAAGGAAGGAAGGAAGGAAAGAAGAAAGAAAGAAAGAAAGAAAGAAAGAAAGAAAGAAAGAAAGAAGGAAGGAAGGAAGGAAGGAAGGAAGGAAGGAAGGAAGGAGAAGAGAGAAGGAAGGAAGGAAGAAAGGAAGGAAGCAAGGAAAGAAAGAAAGAAAGAAAGAAGGAAGGAAGGAAGGAAGGAAGGAAGGAAGGAAGGAAAGAAAGAAAGAAAGAAAGAAAGAAAGAAAGAAAGAAAGAAAGAAAGAAAGAAAGAAAGAAAGAAAGAAAGAAAGAAAGAAAGAAAAACCACATGCAGATGAAATCTTTTACAGGAACACATGAACCTTTGCTAAGTGGCTTTCCTCTGACTTGACTGCAAAGACCAGCAGTTTCCATGGACACCCACGATGAATCTCCGATTGCCGTGCCAAGTTGAGACAGAAGCCTCCTGCTTTTTCCCCCCTTCGGCAACTTACTTTGGCTTCAGTCTCCCCGCGGTGTAATGTGTACAAATGATGGACGGCGCTTTGAGAAGATGACCAGGGGTGGGTAAGGATTTGGAAGATGTGGAAATCATGGCCCAGGGTGTCTGCCGTGACCAGGAGCATGCCTGAAGGGAAAATAAAGAGAGAAAGGTGAACACATGAGAGATAAAGTATGGTGTGGGCCTTGTTGTTGTGGAGTGGGATGCCAAAAAGGTAGGGTCCAGTTCCGTCTCTCTCCTATGTCTGAAAAAAAAGAAAGGAACACGAACAAAAATCTACTTTCAAATCATTGGCATGAGGTTATTTTTATATATAATATGGTATTAAAAAGTTATTATCATTCCATTGTTCATATGGGAGGTAGTCCTCTGCTTATGACCACAATTGAAGACAAAAATTACTGTGACTAAGCCATTAAGTGAATTTTGCCCCACTTTATGACCTTCCTTGCTACAGCTGTAAGGCAAATCACTGCAGTTAGTAACATGGTTGTTAAGAGAGTAGAGTAGAGTAGAATAATGGAATGGGAAACCAGAATAGAGTAGAGGTAGAATAGAATAAAGAATATAATAGGAGTTGGAAGGGAGCTTGGAAGTCTTCTAGTCCAACCCCTTGCTCAGGCAGGAAACCCTATACCATTTCAGACAAGTGGTGGTCCAGTCTCTTCTTAAAAACCTCCATGTTGGAGCACTCTCGCTACTTCTGGAGGCAAGTCACTCCACTTTTTAAATGTTCTTACTGTCAGGAAATTTCTCTTTCGTTCTAGGTTGCTTCTCTCCTTGGTTACTTTGTTCTGCCTTCTGGTGTTTTGGAAAATAGCTTGACTCCCTCTTCTTTGGGGCAGCCCCTGAGAAATTGGAGCATTGCTATCCTATCACCCTTTGTCCTTCTTTTCATTAAACTAGCCGTGCCCAGTTCCTGCAACCGATTTTTGTATGTTTTAGCCTCCAGTCTCCTAATCCTCTTTATTGCTCTTCTCTCCACTCTTTCTAGAGTCTCAACATCTCCCCCCATCCCAGATCTGTCTTCCCTTTTGACTTGGCTTGTGAGAAGGTCACAAAAGAGGAACACACGACCCCGGGACATTGCTACCCTTACATAAATGACAGTTGTCAAGCATTTGAATTTTGATCATGCTGCAATGGTTGCAGTGGGAAAATAGTCCTAAGTCACTTTTTTCAGTGCCATTGTAACGGAACAGTCACTAAAAGAACGGCTGTAAGTCAAGGTTGTAGAGTATCCTTAGGAGAACTTTCTGCAGCATATAATAATGGAGGGAATAACCAAGAAACATCCTTTGTTTGCAAATCGTTGGAAATCAGGAGCTACGTGCACATTGCCATTATCTTCTGCAACTTGTTCAAAGGAGAGATCCTTCCCTTCATCTCATTTATGATGTATATTTTACTCAGAAGTTAAGAGCCATTATGTTAAATGAGCTTCTCCCCAGTAAAAGAATGCTGGAGGAAAAACACCCTAATAAAGCTGATTTAAAGCTCGCAGGCCTAACTTCTTTTGTGAAGGGAATGAAGTGGGAGTACAAGAAAAGAAATAGCACACCCATTAGACTTTCATAAAATGTGAAAGCTGCAAACACAGAAAGCTTTGTAGATGATTTATTGGCCACAGCCTTGTACAGCTCCATCCTGCAGCCAAGACTGAACTTTTTTTTATAAAAAAAAAGAATCATGGCTTGGAAGCACATCTCCAGGCTACCTGAGCAAGGACAGCTGGATGTGTTCAGACGAACTTGGACTACAGCTCCCATAAACTCCAGTTGAAATAGCCACAGCCATGGAAGCCAAGGATTTTTTGAAGTAAATCCAAGAACTTCCTCAATGACATCCATCATGATAGGCAAGTTAGTAAGAGAAATACTGCATAGCAGTGCCTATTAGGGAAGTTTGGAGAGTTCTTGTTATTTATTCAAAAGTAACCATATAGCAGAATTGGAAAGGACCTTGAAGGTCTTCTAGTCCAACCCCCTGCTCAGGCAGGAAATCTTCTACCACTTCAGACAAATTGTTGTCCAATCTCTTCTTAAAAACCTCCAGTGTTGAAGCACCCACAACTTCTAGAGGCAAGTTGTACGACTGGTTAATTGTTCTGTCAGGAAGTTTCCCCTTAGTTCTAGGTTGCTTCACTCCTTGGTTAATTTCCAAGGACCAGGGGTGACAGGATAGCAGTCTTCCAATATCTGAAGGGCTCCTACAAAGAAGTGGGGATGAAACTATTCTCCAAAGCATCTGAAGGCAGGACAGGAAACAATGGATGGAAAATAATCAAGGAGAGAACCCATGCAAAACTAAGGAGAAATTTCCTGACAGTAGAACAATTAACCAATGGAACAGCTTGCCTTCCGAAGTTGTGAGTGCTCCATCTCTAGAGGATTTCAAAACGAGACTGTCTGAAATGGGTCGAACAGTGGGGCAGTGGGTCGAACCAGAAGACCTCCAAGGTCCCTTTCAACTCTAGTATTCTATGTTCCGTGTTCTATGAACATTACCTGCCCTTTCCAACCCATACCAAAATTCACAACGATACCTAAGAATCTTCTATAAAGTGCAGGCTTTCCATGATGGACCAGGCAATGAAGAAAGGACAGACATGAAGTGGACACTTTGTAAATGGCCGACGGTAGAAATTTTATGCAATGAGCTAGCCCGGGAATAATTCTCACATAATACCCACACACCGATGCAACCAGTTAATGAAGTATGTTCCTTCATTACTGCCAAGGGGTTTGGTGATTCTGCCAAGATGTGCTGCTTCTTTTTACCCGTTGGTAAACCATAGGAAGTTTGTCTGGGCATTAACTTTCCATCTGCAAAGTGCTTCACGCTGAGTTTGGCAGGCCATTTAAAAACTGCACCCTCTCCAGGGCCGCCTTGCTGGAATGCCACCCACCAGGCAGGCTTTTGAGTTCTTCAAATTTTATTTTATTTTTTTAATAAAAAGATCATGTTCATATGGGCACAAGTTTAGCTTTGAGTTAAGCAAAGTGACAGAAAACCTGGTGAAAAACATTTTGGGGACAGGACATTCGAAGTCCTTCAAAATAGGATTAAAAATAGGGGGAAATTTCTAGCCAGAAGAATTTGAGAATGTCTGACAATTCCAAACCTGTTTTGCAACTAAAATATTACGACTGAATGATATAATATTAATGTCAAATTATTTCCCAAAGGTTTTTTTTCTCATTCCCATTGTGACAATCTTCATAGTGTACAGGTAGTCATCAACTTACGACCACAATTGAGCCCTAAGTTGGTAAGCAAGACAGTTGTTAAGTGAGTTTTCCCCCATTTGATGACCTCTCTTGCCACATTTTTACATGAATCACGGCAGGTTAGTATTTAGTTTACTTTATTGTCATTGCACCTCGTACAACAAAATTAAATGCCATCTTCAGTATACATTGTAACTATAAAAATAAAACACAAAAACATCTTTCACATTTTATACAACTGAACTGCAAACCCGTGATATTGCATTCATATTGCACTATACAGTAGAATTCAACAGAGCTACTGCCCTGGGATAGAAGCTGTTTTTTCAGCCCATTTGTCCTTGTTTTTATTATTCTGTACCGTCTGCCAGATGGTAATAGTTCAAAAAAAGGGCATGCCCAGGATGAGATGGATCTTTAAGGATGTTTTGAACTTTCTTAAGGCAGTGGGAGCTATAAAACTCTTCCAAAGAGGGGAGAGGGCAACCCAGGATCCTCTGGGCAGTGACATTAACCCTCTGGAGGGCTGTCCTATCTGCCACTGTGCAATTGGCAAACCATACAGAGGTACAGTAAGTTAAGATACTTGTTGTTCAGTCACTAACACGGTTGTTAAGTGAATCTGGCTTCCCTGTTGACTTTGTTTGTCACGAGGTCACAAAAGGAGATCACGTGACCCCGGGATACTGCAACCGTCATAAATATGAGACCATTGCCAAGCATCTGAATTTTAATCATGTGACCACCAGGATGCTGCAATGGTTGTAAGTGTGAAAAACCATCATGAGTCACTTTTTTAGTGCCACTGTTAACTTCAAACAGTCACTAAACAAATGGTTGTTAAGTCAAGGATGTTACCTAAAACAATGGGACCAACCTGCCTTCCATGGAGGACCTGTACACTGCACGAGTCAAAATGAGGGCTGTGAAAATATCTACAGACCCCTCACATCCCGGACATAAACTGTTTCAACTCCTTCCCTCAAAACGACGCTATAGAGCCCTGCACACCAGAACAACTAGACACAAGGACAGTTTTTTCCCGAAAGCCATCACTCTGCTAAACAAATAATTCCCTCAGCACTGTTCAACTATTTACAAAGTCTGCACTACTGTTACTGTTCATCTTCTCATCACTTCTTATCATCCCTCCCCTCCCACTTGTGACTGTAGGACTGTAACTTTGTCGCTTGTATCCTTACGATCTACATTGACTGTTTCCTAGTATGATTTGGTTGCTTATTATTGTACCCTATGACTATTATTAAGTGTTCTACCTGATGAGTCTGGACTCTTGACAAATGTATCTTTTCTTTTATGTATACTAAGAGCATTTGCACCAAAACAAATTCCTTGTGTGTCCAATCACATTTGGCCAAAAAAAGAATTATATTCTATTCTGTTCTGTTCTATTCTAATTCCCATTCTATTCTATTGCTACGAAACTGCCTTCCATTGAGGACCTGTATACTGCACGAGTCAAAAGAAAGGGCTGTGAAAGTATCTACAGATCCCTCAAATCCTGGACATAAATTATTTCAACTTCTACCCTCAAAATGAGATTGTAGAGCATTGCACACAAGAACTAGACACAAGGACATTTTTTCCCCGCATGCCATCACTCTTACTAAAAACTAATTCCCACAACACTGTCAAACTATTTACTAAGACTGTATTACTATTATTCTTCTCATCCTTCCTATTACCTATCTCTCCTTTCCTACTTGTGACTATAACCTTGTTGCTTGTATCTTTATCATTTGTATTGTTTTATTTAGTTTCCTAGTATGGTTTGATTGCTTACTTAATATCCCATGACTGCCACTAAGTGTTGTATCTTATGATTTAGGATGAATGTATTTTATGATGATTATGATCATGATTTATCACTTACACCTTTTATGTACACTGAGAGCTTATGCACCAAAGACAAATTCCTTGTCTGTCCAATCATACTTGGCCAATAAAGAATTCTATAGAAAATGGAAGGGAGGATCTATAGCAGGGCTGAGCATTTATGGTCCCTTTGCCACCTGTGAACTTCAACTCCCAGAATTCCTGAGCCAGTGTGGAATTCTGGGAGTTGAGGCCCACAGGTTGCAAAGAGGCCACAGCTGCCAACCTTTGCTGTATATAGTTAGTGGTGAAATGAGTCTTATGTTGAATAGGCAGAGTCAATAGGTTGAATCTAAGAGAGAATTGAGAATCAAGAAATGGGATCTTTTAATGAAACCACTCAATCTATCCATATCAATCCTCTTTCCTAAGTACCATAACAAAATGGGATTTTAGCTTATCCATAGAAACTAAGAGAAACCGGCAGGCTGTCAATCAAATGCAAATGGATGCAGTTATATTTGATGTGCTCTCAATCTAGTCAGAAAAAAATAAATTATAAACCTGGTTCATTTCCTTTTTTTTTTTTTTAGATACATAGTAAATAACATATACCAGAGCAATTAAAGTATAACCGCCTGCGTTAAAAGACCAAGAATCTCTAAGATCCCAGATAGTGATCCATCCAAGGTGGGCTAGAAAGAAAGAATATATTTCTAAGGGAAAAAAGAGCATTGATCCTCTTTATTTTTTTTTTTTAAAAAAAAGACTGGACTTATAAGAGAAGGAATAGAAAAGACCTGCAAAAAATAATACTGCCTCTAATTCCTCTCACCCCAAAGCATCCTCTAAATTCACATTTAAAACTCTTCTTTCCTCTCCTCAATGTTTTCCTGGCATCTTAAACTTAGCGCTGGGAAAGGCTGTTCTGTGTGTTTTTAATTTGTTGTGTCATCCAGAGTTAGTGTCAATTTGGACAGCCTGGTAAATCTAAATGATTGATTAAAACAAAAAACAAAAGTCAGTTGCTGTTGTCCAATTCATGGGGGTTGAAGTTGATGTTGAAGGCTACTACAAAGAAGAAACTGAAAGATAGGATCTAACTCAAGAGGTATTAACATTGAGGTACCAATGGTGTAAATGTCTATGGAGATTCTCAGTCTCCACCTGTCCAGACCACCCATGTACAACACAGTCCTTTCAGCAGTTCCAAAAAGGTTCAATACCCATTTGTATTCTGATTCAGGTGATCCTGAAGACACAGATAAACCTTCAAGTGGCCTCAGCAGCTCTCTGAGAGAGTGCAAATGACCAGATGACTGCAAGGAATATAAATCCTTCCATTTCCCACCATCCAGTCAGGGCTGAAGAAACTTCTTCAAGGAAAAATAAATTCCAGTTGCCTCTTGAAAAAACACCTTTGGGACGACCAACGGGGTAACGTATGAGTGACACTGAGGGGCCAATGATTCCAAAGGATAATTCATTATTTTGCCAACAGTAAATCTGGGGTGGTGGTCCTTATCTGTAAGTTGTTCTAGTGAACCTCTCCTTCCTTCTCCTATTTTTCTTTGATTGCGGTCAGGCAGAAAAGACCTGGACCACACATACATTTCCAATTAAACTGATTTATTACTATTCATGGCCTACGCACAGGAATTTACTTAGCCAAATTTACACCACTGTTTTGGTGCCAGATAAGGATCAACGGAATTCAAGAGGGATTGGACTTAGTCCATCTGTGCCTACGTAGGGATTCTAGGTTGATCCCTCCTTTGACTCTGTCCCTAGATTCTGACACTCCTCCTACAGTTACCATTGTAATATTTATGGGCCCAAAGTGAAAGTATGTAAAAAGCAAGTAAAAAGTAAAATAAAGTAAGCTTTTCTCCTTTTTGTCTTGTTTTACTTGTCTCTGTCTTTAATATTTTAGTTCCAATTAACTCTCCATAGCTACAATCACAGTCTGGCTCATACTACCCTAATCTTATTTTGTAAAATCCATCAATTATCTACTTTCCTTAATAATAAACAGTCAACATTCTCCTGAAGGTCCAGCCTGTTTGTCTCGTTAATTTTACTATTTTCAAAGGTACTTACATGAAAGAAAAAAAAATATTCTGCTTTCTAAAAATCACTGTCTCCTTTATAAATTTAAAACTTCCTTAAAACCCAATCCTGTTAATGTCAGGCGCAGGAAATTAGGAGTCAAGGCGGTTCAAATGAATACAAGTTTATTGCTTACTAACACTCTCTACAGGAATCTAAATGACTAACAGTCCAAGCAAATTCAGCAGTAAATAAGACTCAAGGTGGGCTAGACATAGATCTCTTGTGGGAGTGAAGAGACTCTGAGACCGATTACCTGCTTGACCCTTCCCTCAGGCACTGCTTGGTCATCTCCTACATCCAAGTATTTTTGCTTTTAAGTCAAAGATAGTAATTGCAAAAAAATAGGAAACTTACCAAGCGGTCTTTCCTGCCTGTTGAAAGATCGCTCTTAAGTTCATAAATTAATTGTATAAAATAATTGGGCCAAATGTCCGCAAAGGCTGCACAGTGGTTTGAATGTGACGGAAATCCCTCAGTTTGCAAGCCGCTCAACCCACAGTCGACCACAAGAAACTCAATTCCTACGGTTTCCTCACAAGCATAGCTATCCAGAGCACAGATGGACGATCTTCAATCTCTCCTTTTCCAGAGAGAGAATTTCATCAGCCAGAACATTTTGCTTGGCTTCCAGTCTTCACCATGATGCTGTCCCTGCTCACAGAGACGCTCACAGGGACGTCCAACCTGCCTTAGGTTCTCACTCGGAAGCCTCCTCAATAGGAAAACATTGAAAAAAAATATAGGTATTTGGTGCCCATTTATGGCTCTTGCTAGTCTTATTATCTGTTTCATTTCCACCTACTAGGCTACCTCTAACAAATTACTCATGATGGAATATGGCCCTTGTTAGAAGAAGTAAAAAAGGACACTACTGGTGTTAACAGTATAAGTCACCTATTGAATGAATTCACCCCCTTCCTGCTGCATAAATCACAATTATCTGAAATCTACCTGATGTTTCCTTCCAGATGCCTTTTTAAACCTTCCTATACTTCAAGAAAAAGGACTGCATGAGGGGACAATTAAAGGCCTATTCACATATGGTATTGTAGCAGTAACAAATAAGTTGCAAACTGTAGACCTCTAAGCATAGATAACCCTTCTCAGTTATCAATCAGAACAGAGCTGGAAGGGACCTTGGAGGTCTTCTAGTCCAACCCCCTGCTCAAGCAGGACACCCTATATTCCATTTCAGACAAGTGAGTCTCCAGTCTCTTCTTAAAAACCTCCAGTGATGAAGCACCTACAAGTTCTGGAGGCAAGCCGTTCCACGGGTTAATTGTTCTCACTATTAAGAAATTTCTCCTGAATTCCAGTTTGCTTCTCTCCTTGGTTAGTTTCCATCCATTAGCTGAAGTACAAATTTTCCCTTGACAAACTTATGGTACCAAAAGAAGAGACCATCTGTGGTTCAGATATTGAAATGTGGAATCTTTGGTGCTCTCTGAGCTTGGTGGTTTGCTTGCAGATGTTTCATTACCAGACACGGTAACAACATCAGTGATAGTGGGTGCAAGAGCACAGATAATATTATTTAATCTGGTAATGAAATGTCTAATAAAGGAGAGTCTTTGTAGCTCAGGGTTGACATGAGGGGTCCTTGGTACTCTGAGCTTGCTTGTTTTCTTGCAGAGATTTCATTACTCAAACTAGGTAACATCATCAGTGCTAGTGATGTTACCTAGTTACCTACTAGCACTGATGATGTTATCTAATTTGAATAATGAAACGTCTGCAAGCAAATAACCAAGCACCACAGTTATGGCATTTAGCTCTAGGGGAACATTCAATATACAATCTTGCAAACTCTGTCTAATATATTTTTGTTCTAATTGTATGGATCTTTTTCTTTTTCCCTGTTGTTACATCCATATGTGCACTAGATAATTTGCATCCTGGGAAAATCAAGAAACACGTACATGCTCCATTCCTAAAAACAGTACAGGCAATCCTCAACTTACAACAGTTCACTAAATAACCATTTAGTTACAATGGCACTGGAAAAAGTGACTTATGACCATTTTTCACACATACACACACGTTCCTAAAAGTGTCCCCCTTGGATCAGCAAGTGACACTTTGCACAAGCTCCTCTATAAAAATCTGTTGCTATACCCCAATTTCTCTGCAGCCTGCCCCTAAATGCAAACTGTTTCGTTGTTAGGAATAAATATTTCTTCTTTCCTTGCAGCTGTCTGGATCTCATTTTTATTTATTCTTGTGCAGCCCTGACTTGAATTGGAACCCCAAATTCTTCTTCTTCTGACATGGTGATAAAGGGACTCATCCAAATTCAATCTCTTCTCTTTCTTAATCCCCCCCCCCCCCCAAAGGAGCATTTGTTCCATCCTAGCCGATAACATCTGCAGTCAGCCTAGATTCTTCCGTGCATCGTGTAAGAAATCAGTTGGTAAGAATTGATGAACCAAGTCCATCTTTTTCGCACGGACACATTTGATGCTGTGTGCGGCTCTTATTTTTACCCTTCAATCCCCAGAGGAGATGAAAACTTTCCGTTTGGGAGGCCAAAAAAACCTGTCCTTTTTGTGGATGCAAAAGATAACGCAATCTCTTTCCCACCCACCCACCCTAACCCTTGTCCAAAACCCCCACTCAATATCCCATTTGATAAGAGTGAGACAATTGACTTGATTTAATTGGCAGCTTCCTCTTTTGTCTCAGAGGCACGTGGAAGGTTAACTGTATTTAACTTGGGGAGGGGGGCAAAAGTGCCAAAAGCAACTTTATAAAAAGAGGGGAGGGGGGGTGTCAAAAACGGTACTGATGTCGATTTGTGGCTTCAGAGCTATTTCGACAGCATCCGAAGACTAAACCAGACTCCAAGCTGGCCATCAACTCAAACCCACGCCCTAAACGAGGTGCCAAGCCACAAGAGGAATTTGCGTCAACTGGGGAATACAACCAAGGAGAAGAACTTCTAATTATAGGGTCTGGAAGCGGAAGCTGTGAGTGAGTGATTACCGAGTTGAGGCCCCTGCTCTATGTTTACTCCAAGGCTTCCTCTCTTCTTCTCCTTGATGGATGAGGTTGCCCCCCCCACCCATCCCAAGGGTGGGGATGGAAGTTGCTGATGAGACACAGAGAGGCTTCCAGGACCGGGCGGGCGGGAGATGGTCTGGCTTCTGTGGCCATGTAGTAACATAAGTCTTTTCAACTAGGCGTCAGTTGGTTAGACCGAAGAAGGCCAAATTAGAGGGTAGGAAATCTCAGCTGGGCCCTTGTCGTCGAAAGTAAAGAGCAAGAGTGCGGGAGAGAAAAGAGAGGAAGCCCACCCCAGCTCCAGACTTCTTCTCTGGGACATCCTATTTATAACACCTCTCTAACTGCCGGATGGACTGCGGAGGAGAGATCTCGGTGTCAGCAGGAGGAGAAAGGGCCTCGCCCTGGATTTACACTGCCGAGAACCTGGTCATTTGGGGAAGAATTACATAGGCTACTCTGCCCTTTGGTGGCCACTCAGGGAGAGAGTCAAGAGTTCAGTGTGTCCAAGCTTTCTGGACAGAGGCATCTCAAAGCGATCCCCTTCAAACTCTGCCTTGGGACACAGAGGAACATGGAATCATGGGGCTGGGAAGGGACTTTAGAGGTCTTCTAGTCCAACCCGTTCACCCAAGTAAGGGGTCTTTACAAGTGGTCCTCAACTTACGACCACAGTTGAACCCAAAATTTGTGTTGCTAAGCAAGACACTTTGGAGTTTTGCCCCATTTTACAAGCTTCCTTGCCATGGGGGTTAAGGGAATCACTGCAGCTGTTAAGTTCGGAACACGGTTGTTAAGTGAGTCTGGCCTCCCCAGTGACTTTGCTTGTCAGAAGGTCGCCAAAGAGGATCACTGCGACCGTCATAAAGATGAGCCAGTTGCTAAGTGACCGAATTTTGATCATGTCACCATGGGGACGCTGCACCGATAGGAAATGTGGAAAAAAAATGGCCCTAAATCACTATTTTCAGTGTCATCATAACTTTGGTCACTAAACGAAGGTTTGTAAGTTGAGGACTACCTGTATACCATCCTAGACAAATGATTGTCCATTCTCTTCTTTAAAACCCTCCAGTGATGAAGCACCCACAACTTCCAGAGGCAAGTCCTTCCACTGATTAATCGTTCTCACTTGTCAGGAAATTTCTCCCTCGTTCCAGGTTGCTTCTCTCCTTGATTCGTTTCCATCCGTTGCTTCTTGTCCTGCCCTCAGGGGGTTTGGAGAAGAGCTTGACCCCCTCTTCCTTGTGGCAGCCCTTCAAGTGTTGGAAGAAGAGCTATCGTGTCTCCTCTATGCCTTCTCCTCCTTAGGCTAAACTTTGCTAGTTCCCTTAGCTGTTCATCGTACGAGTTAGCCTCCAGACCCCTCGTCATCTTCGTATGTATGCTACGGAAGTACTCAAATTAACTGCGTTAGCAATGAGAGGTCGCCCTCAGCCCCCCAAAATTCTCACCCACAGAAGCCGACGCCTCCTGAGGAGTGGCTGTTTTTCGCCTGGCTCGCTGTAATCTGCCACATTTCTGCTCTTGGTGCATTGGGGACACCGAGAGGATTTCTGATACAGAATTATCTAATTTCGGGGGGGAAAAAAGAGCAGGTTGATGAGTGGATTGTGCAAAGGGCAGGCAGCTCTTCTCCCAAGATATGATTAATTTAGGGCCTTGCCTTGCAATGTAGTCAGACTGTTTTGCTGGTTTCAAGTGTGGCTTGAGTATAAAGAAAGACCAAGTCCAGGTATTTTACCCAGGGTGGGCTTCAAACATTTTAGCAACCGGTTTCTCTGCCAGGTTGCTGGGTGGCCGTGGCCTGGTCAGCCTCCTGCACCATGGCAGGAGGGGGTGCCTTTTTGCCCTCCCTGGCTCCGGAGGCTTCCTTTGAGCCTCCAGGACAAAAACAGGCTCCCCGGCAACGGCGGGGTGGGATTCAAAAAAGTTCACTATTGGTTCTGTGGGCGTGGCTTGGTGGGAAGGATACTGCAAAATCTCCATTCCCTCCCTACCCCACTAACCTGCTTTCCAGCTCCGTTCTCCTGTGCGGGGCAACCAAAGGAGACCCAGACGGTCAGCCGGGACTCGAGAGGCAGAGAAGAGATGGGATTGGCAGGACCAGTCAAAGGTGGGATTGGCCGGTTCTCTAAACTACTGCATATTTCCACTACCGGTTCTCCAGAACTGATCCGAACCTGCTGAATACCACCTCGATTCCCGGGCTCCAGAGGCTCTCTGGAAGCTGTAACCCTGTATTTACCTCGATAAGATTGACGTGTTTATTCAGCTGAATAAAGATGGGCCTCCCTTATACAAAGGAGAACCCTGAAGACACTTTGACACTCTCATTTATATGTTTGCTACGTTGTCCATTTCTCCACCCGGAAGGATTGGCACCTTCTACCCAGACAAGCAGGCATCCTCTAATCTAGATTAGAAAAAGAACAGATTTCGCCATTCACCATCCTTGGAGGTCTTCCAAGGACACTAGGTTTCATCTTGGGGACTTTAGGTGCTTCCTGAGGGATTTTTCGTACCCTTGAAGGCCTGCAGAGGCCATGGTGACATTGGCACATATGCTCCCTTCAAGACTTTCAATAGAAACGTTAAATTCCTGGCCAACAAGACTGAGGTGTGAAGATCAAACCAGAAGATGAGAAACAGGCTAGTCAGAGGTACTGGAAGAACAGAGTCGGGAAGGGACCTTGGAGGTCTTCTAGTCCAACCCTCTGTTCAAGCAGGAATATTTCAGACCAAATATTTCATTGTAATATTTCAATCCAAATCATTGTCCGATCTCTTCTTAAAAACCTCCAATGTTGGAGCACCCACAACTTATGGATACATGATGGGTTTATGGAGTTCCACCTCTGGATAGGTTTTCCATTGATCAATTCTTCTCACAGTTAGGAAATTTCTCCTTAGTTCCAGGTTTCATTTTTCTTTACTGATTTTCCAACTTTTACTTCTTGTCCTTCCCTCAAGGCTTTGGAGAATAGGTCACCCTTCTCTGTGACAACTTCATATAGTATTCATATCAATTCATATAATAGCAATGGCACTTAGACTTATATACCACTTCACAGTGCTTCACAGCCCCCTCTAAGCAGTGTACAGAGTCAGCCAATTGCCCCCAACAATCTGGCTCCTCATTTTACCCGCCTCAGAAGGATGAGAGGCTGAGTCAACCTTGAGCCTAGTGAGATCCGAACTGCCACATTGCAAGCAGCTGGCAGTCAGCAGAAGTAGCCTGCAGTACTGCACTCCAACCAGAGGTGGTATTCAGAATGTTCTGACCAGTTCTGAGAGAACCGGTAGCAGAAATGTCGAGTAGTTCAGAGAACCGGCAAATCCCACTTCTAACTGGAGATTTTACAGTATCCTTCCCCTGCCACACTCAGTAAGCCACACCCACAGAACCAGTAGTAAAAAAAAATTGAATCCCACCATTGACTCTAACCACTGCGCCACTGAGGCTAATTCATATACTAGGTTGGAGGTGGGGGAATGCAAGTATATTATTTGCAGGTAGGTAGTCTTTGACTTACAACCATTTGTTTAGTGACTGTTCAAAGTTACAATGGCACTGAAAAAAAGGACTTAGGACCACTTTTCATACTTACAACTGGTGTAGTGTTCCCATGGTCACATGATCAAAATTTGGACGCTGGGCAACTGGCATGTTTCATGACAAGTGCAGTGTCCTGGGGTCATGTGATCCCCTTTGGCAACCTTCTGCCATGCAAAGTCAACGGGGAAGCCGGATTCACTGAACTACAATGGTACTAGCTTAACAACTGCCGTGATACACTTAGCAACCAGGGCAAGAATGGTTGTAAACTGGGGGAAAATCTCAGTTAACAACTGTCTCACTTAGCAACAAAATATTTGGCCTCAGCTGTGAGTGTCAATCAAGGGCTATCTGTACCCTTAGTAACGCTGAGCATATTCACTTTCCATTTCTGCAAAGGCACATCGACACCAATCCAAAACAATGAGTTCATTACAATGTTAGTTTTATACCATGCAATATGAACGAAACACAGCAGAAGAGAGGTTATTAAATCTGTGAGGCTCCTCAACAGTCATGACGAGGTATTCCCCTCCCCCCCCCCGCCTGAGGACTCGGATAAATGAGAAAAGACTTCCAAGGGAGAAAATTCCAATTTAGATTTCTTTAACGATTAACCCTGGACCACCATCGTATTTCAATAGACCACATTTAACTAACCAGAGGAATTTCGGCTCTGTTAAAGGTGCAGTCAGCCATCCTCAGGGGGCACACAGTTTAATCTGTTTTACTGCAGGCCGAACATTAATTTTCCCTGTTATTAATGGATGGAAAAGCCCGCTCTCTTGGAGCCAAAGAAGGAATTGCTGTTTAAAATTTAGATGTGTCACATTTCACAAGTCTTGGCCAGCGGGGTGACGCCTGTAGATGGGAAGATAAATTATTGACCAAATTACAATGAAGGGGCATTCCTTGAACCTTGGGCTTTTCGGAGGGTCTTTCCAAGTGCATTTTAATCTCCCAGTCCTACGAGTTGCTTCACCTTTGCAACAGAGTAAAGCAGGCATAAGACAGTTATTCTAAAAGTTTCCATGTCAACCCGGCTCCAAACCCAAATCCCACACAGCTTTTTAAACACCTCAAGTTTAAATAGCAGCCTGAGGAGTTGGCGCAAGAACAATTGCAAGGGAACATATGATTTAATGCCAAGCTTAGGACTTACCCATTGTCCCCCAACTCACCCTTTTTCTTCCCTTCCACCTCCGATTCTTGGAGAATGCCTGAACAAGTCCCTGCTATTTTCTTGGCAATTTTTTTTTCAGAAGTGGTTTGCCACTGCTTCCTTTCTGGGGCTGAGAGAAAGGGGCTGGCCCAAGGTCTCCCGGTGTAGGAGATGACCAGGCTGAGCCCGAGGGAGGAGTCAAACGCATCATTAGTCTCGAGTCCCTTCGTGTCCACAAGAGTTCTAAGTCCAGCCCACCCTGAATTCCACTGACTCTTATCGACCGCCAATTTGCTTTGACCATTAGTAGTTCAGATTCTTGTAGACAGCTTAAGCCTGCAATAAGCTTATACAGGTAGTCCTCAGATTATGACCACAATTGAGCTCCGAATTTAGGTTGTTAAGTGAGACATTTGTTAAGTGAGTTTTGCCCCATTTTACAACTTTTCTTGCCACATTTGTTACTGCAGTTCTAAAATTAGTAACCCAGTTGTTAGTTGAATCTAGTTTCCCCATTGACTTTGCTTGTCAGAAGGTCACAAAAGGGGGAGTCATATGACTCTGGGACACTGCAACCGTCATAAATGTGAATCACTTGTCAAGCGTTCGAATGTAAATCACGTGACCCTGGGGATGCTGCAATGGTCATAAGTATGAAAAATGGCTGTAAGTCTTTTTTTTTCAGTGCTCTTGTAACTTTGAATGGTCACTAAATGAACTGTTGTAAGTTGACAACTACCTGTACATTCATTGGAACTGCCTGGAAGCCTGATTTCCCAAGCTTGACACTTTAGGTTTAAGGCAGGACTAGAACTCACGACCTCCCAGTTTCTAGTCTGATGACTTAACTGTTACACCAAACCATCTCTCATCATCAACCCCTATCAGGTCCCACTGTTACCTGCGGATGTTACAGAATAACTCCAGCACCTCGACAATATATTGGTAAGTGCTCTGTATCAATGGTCCTCTGGGGAGAAAAGTGGCAGAACCTCAGGGCCGCGTGAAAGGGGGGGTCAGCCTAGAATCCCTATGTAGTCGAAAATCTTGTGGGGAAAACAGGAGGAGGAAGGAGCATCAGGTATGTTTGTTGCTTTGAGTTATAAAGTAGTTAAAGGTGGGATAAAAATCAAATCAATAGACCCATGACTTGTTGGATAATTTGTTTCCAATATACTGCATTCTCTTACCTAAAGAGAAACAGAAGAACGACGACAATGGTGGGATTCAAAATGTTTTACCACTGGTTCTGTGGGCGTGGCTTGGTGGGTGTGGCTAGGCGGGCATGGCCATGTGATTGGGTGGGTGTGGGGTGCTGTTTTGGTTTTTTTTTGCTTTTTTACAGCCACCACCACCCCCATTTTGAGGGGCCTTCTGGGCCTCAGGCAAGCTTCATGGTGGGGGGCGTTTTTGCTCCCAGGAAGCTCCCTTGGGGCTCAGGAAGGCAAAAAATGGAGAGGGGGGCTGTGCCTCTCTCTCCATTTTTTCCCCTTCCTGGGTTTCAGCAAGGGGAATCCTGGCACAGCTGATGAACAGGAGGGGGGGAAACAAGAAATACCTTAAGGGGCGAGCGTCAGCCAGGCGGGATGAGCGAGCATCGGGCAGGCGGGGTAAGCAGGCCAGCAGCAACTGGATGACCGGGTCGGGGGCATGGCCAGCCAGAACTTACTTCCCGTTCGGCGACCCACGCCAAATCCTTGCTACCAGTTCGCTCAAACCAGTGCAAACCGGCTGAATAGCACCACTGAACAACAAGCAAGCAAAAAACTTCAGTGAGAACAGGAGCGATTCCCGACTTTCCGCTGTCTTCCCCATTGACTTTCCTAGTTGGCAGAGAACATTGAAAATGTTCACCATGTGACTGAAGCAGCCACAACTTTGTCAAATTTCAATCCTGTGGAAGTCACGGGTCTAGGATTTTGGGCACATTCTGTAAATTAGCCCATTTGTGGTCCATTGGTTCAAAAACTGTTTGCTCTCTGGTGCCCCATTTTGTCCAACCAAAGATTACAAACAATCAAAGAGACATGAGAATTTTATTAATATTTAGATTCTGCTGACCAACTGTATCTCAACCCTTTTACAATAATCCTTTCCAACATTCCACTGGCTTGGAAAGAATAAAAAGATTATTATTTTTCCAGAAAGGGGAGAAAAAGAAACACAAGAGAATTGTTTCTATTCACACCAGTGCAGTTGAGCGAAAGAAACTATGAAATAAATGCTAGTGGCAAACAAGAACTTATGTTTATCTCCTGCTGTACTAATGTTTAACTCACATCGTAACATTTATAGCTCCGGGTTAAGCTTTGGCATTAAAAATTGAAGGTTGAAATATTGCTTCTGCCACTGGAAGTAGTAATCAGCCTACTCCAGCAGCAGTTCCATAACACAAGCACAAAGAATTTACAAGGAACCTCTCCATTACACTGTCAAATTCACCCATAGTTCATTGAATGTGAATAATCATGACTGGCTTCAAATTGGCATTTAACCACTGGCCTACAACAGCTAGGATAATGATTAAAAAGTTGCTTCTTTTCACGCAGGGATGTATCTCACAGCACAAATAGCCACATGAAGCCCCCCACCTCTTAATCTTAACTTTGTTCTCGAGAATTATGGCATAATGCCAGGCACAGAGAAACAGGACCATTCAAAAGGTTGCAGTATATAAGATTTATTCAAGCCTTTACACAAGAACCTGGTTGACTAAAGTTCAATATTGAATTGGCACCAGATAAGGGTCAATGGAAGTCAAGAAAGGTTGGGTTATGGGAACACAGCAACTCTAAGCTGATGACAAGCTTAACTCCACCCTCCTTCTACACATAACTTGCCACCTTTGATGATACAGATGGGAAAAATAATTTGTTTTTAAAGTTCGAGTTATACTTTGCTAACTGAGCTCTATTTTAATGTATGTTATGCTCTGTCAACTACAGTAGTCTTCGATTTACGACAGTTGAGCCCAAAGTTTCTGTAACTAAGAAAGAGAGTTGGTGAGTTTTGACCTATTTTATGACCTTTCTTGTCACAGTTGTTAAGTGAATAATTGCAGTTAAGTTAGTAACACAGTTGTTAAGTGCATCTGGCTTCCCCATTGACGTTGCTTGTCCAAGGGTTGCAACAGGGAATCACATGACCCCAGGACACTGGAAGCATTATAAATACATGCCAGTTAGTAAGTCTCTGAATTTTGATCAAGGGACCACAAGGATGGTACAATGTTTGTAACTTTGAAAAATGATCATAAGCCATTTTTTTCAGTGCATTGTAACTGTGAACCACCACTAAATGAATGGTTGTAAATTGAGGACTATCTGTCCTCTCCTGACTTTTGGAGGTCTTCATTTTAACTCCACTTGCTTTGTTAGGTAGAAACCCAAGCATGTCTCTCAAAAATGAAGTTGTAGTTCTGGAATCTTTAGGGATTACACATACCAGCAGTCCTCAACATACAACCATTCATTTAGTGACCCTTCAAAGTTACAATGGCACTGAAAAATGTGACTTGCAACTGGTGCTTGTATTTACAACTGTCGTAGCATCCCCACAATTATATGATGAAGATTTGGGCATTTGTTCATGATATTGCAGCATCCAAAGTCATGTGATCCCCATTAGTGACCTTTCCAGCTGGCTTCTGGCAAGCAAAATTAATGAGGGAGACTGGATTTATTTAACAGCCTTGCGAGTCATTTAACAACTGCAGTGATTTTTCTTAACAACCATGGGCAAAAATGGTCATAAAATTGGGCCTAACTTATTTAACAACTGCCTTGCTGAATTACCAAAATTCTGGTCACAGTTGTAAGTCAAAGACTCCCGGTATTCATGGACAACAGCACTAGATTAGTGGCAACCCAAAGTGAATTGGAGCAGGGCATCTAACTGCTGAATAATTTAGATCAGGACGAGGCTTTCATTTCCCATACTACCAAAGAAGATACATCGCTGTTATCAGTCAGGTCATGCTTGCTATATTCTTAATTAAGTTCCTTGTCACAAGTTCCATTTTTGAAAAATATTCAAAAGCTAGTAGGCGTACCCGATAACTCTGAAGGTGTTTCTGCAACTGCAGTTTCAGCTTTCGTCAAAAATTGAATTCATTCAAAAGCCAATCAATCAATGAGCCACAGAACCTCTGTCTCTCCGCATGTGAGGTTCTCTGATATTGATCAGACTGAGACCAATTTTGCTGTTTAGTGGCTTGTGTCACTAAGGGGCTGACTTTCAGATTTAGGGACATCCCTGCCCAAAGTCAGTTTTCACAAATTAAAATGGCATTTATCTAAAGAGAAAGGTTCCTCTCGCACATCCATGCTGTCGTGTCTTCGGAAATGATGCCAGGAGTCGGTGACTTCAAATCATGCTCTTTTAATTGTGTAGGAACCGAACTGGCGCTATAGAAAAGGTTCGCGGCTTTTATTCCTTTAGCCGCGGCGGCCGCGGCCAATGGCACCGCTTTGAATCTCCCGCAATTCGAATAGACCAATCGCGGGAGATTCTTAGCGAGCTAATCGGCGCGGCTCGCCTGACCAATCAGAGTGCCCCGCGCTTTAGCCAATCAAAGTGCGGGGATCTCAAGAATGCTAATGAGGGGACAGAACCCCCCTCCCCTCTTGGTTTAGTCCTTACGTAGCGTAGTCCCGTAGGTAGGCGGGGCTCCGTCTCAGCCTACTGGACCTGCGCAGCTCAGTCGTAGGTTGGATCCCGGCCGGTTCGGTCGGGGTCTCTGCTTCTCCGGATGCTGTCGTGGGAACTGGCTGGTCGGTCGGGCCGGGCCGCTCTCTGTAGCTCCCTCCTGGGCTTCCCGGGTTGGTTGAGCTGCGGGTTTCGCCGCTCCCGCTCGGTCTTCCCGGGTCGGTCGAGCTGGCCTGGCTGTCTCTTCCTGGCGAGGGGTCGTGCTGGCTGCTTTCCGGTAAGTATGGCTGGTTTATTCTTCTTTGGTTTTGGTCCCCTGGGTATTCCCTCCTCCCTTGGTTTGTGTTCTGGGGGTTGGTTTCACCTGCTTGTTTGTCGGTGGTCTCTTGGTTGGTCGTCCTCGACCTTAATTGGTCGATGTGGCATTTCCATGCTCGTCCGTCTGCTGTTTGTAGCCGGTACGAGTGTGGGCCTGTTATTTGTGTGATGACGGCCGGTACCCATAATGGGTCTCCCGTCAGGTTTTTTGCGTACACGGGGTCGCCTGGTGCGAAAGTTCGGTGTTTGCTGGTTGAGTCTGGGGGCTTCTCCGGGTTATACGTGGGGTGTAATCTGTCAAGTGGGGACCTTAATTTCCTCCCCATTAACAGTTCGGCTGGGCTCTTATTCGTTGTGGTATTTGGGGTTATGTGTTGGGTGAAGAGCAATTTATTTATTTTCTCCTGGATCTCCCCGTGGTCTATTTTCCGGATGGTTTTCTTAGTGAACTGCACCATCCGTTCCGCCCTACCGTTCGCCACCGGGTGCGCCGGTGCTGTCAGCGTGTGTCGGATGCCCCTTTCCGCTAGGAATTTTTCAAATTCTAGTGAGGTGAATTGGGGCCCGTTGTCGGAAACGACGACGTCTGGGAGGCCGTGCGTTGCAAAGAGTTTGCCGAGTTCCTTGATCACGGCCTCCGTGGTTGTTGTCCTCATGTTGCTTACCTCCAGCCAGTTGGAGTAAGCGTCTACTATTATAAGGAAGGTGTGTCCTTTTGTGGGCCCGGCAAAGTCTATGTGGATCCTAGACCAAGGTCCCCTTGGGGTTTCCCACTCTAGGACGGGTGCTGTGGGTGGGCTTGGCCTAGTTTCCTGGCATCGTTGGCACTTTGCTACCCATGTCTCAATCTGTCTGTCCATCCCTGGCCACCAAACGTAGCTTCTGGCCAGGGCTTTAGTCCTAACGATGCCAGGGTGCCCCTCGTGTAATAGTTCCAGAACCTTCCCTTGTAGTTTTTCTGGAATGACCACCCTATCCCCCCATAGTATGCACCCTTTTAATAACGAGAGTTCCGTTTGCCGGTTCCGGAATATTTTGACGGACTCTTCGTTGTCCCTTTCCGGCCACCCTTTCTCTACCCAATGCAACACCCACGCCAGACGTTTGTCTTTATTAGTCTCTCGGGCAATGTCTGACGCGGTTATGGGTAGGTTGGGTAGAGTCTCTTTGCTGAGGGTGGTCGTCGTGGGTGCTGGGTCGGTGTCAGGTTCCGGTAGCGGCCAGCGGCTTAAGGCGTCTGCATGGGAGATCGTCTTACCCAGTCTGTGTACGAGTCAGTAGTTGTAGGCCGCCAGGAACTCGGACCACCTTGTCATTCGGGGAGACAGAATGTTCGGGGTGGCCCGGTTTCCTGCAAGGATTCCCAGCAGCGGCTTGTGGTCGGTTATGATGGTGAATGTTCGGCCGTAGAGGTACTCGTGGAATGTTTTTACGGCGGCAACGATAGCCAGAGCCTCTTTGTCCAGCTGGCTGTAGTTCCGCTCTGGTTTGGTGAGGGTCCTTGAAAAGAACGCGATGGGCGCTTCTTTTCCGTCGGGGAGGGTATGGCTGAGGACAGCGCCGATGCCGAAGGGTGATGCGTCGCATGTGATGGCCAGGGGTAGGGTCTCGTTGTACTGTATAAGGACGGCGTCTGAAGTGAGGAGGTCCTTTGTTTTCTGGAAGGCGGCTTGCTCGCGTTTCCCCCAAGTCCAGGTCGCCGCCTTGTCCAGGAGCCTATGCAAAGGCTCCGCCACCGTCGCCTTTTGGGGCAGGAAAACATTGTAAAAGTTAAGTAGCCCCAGGAATGCCTGTAGTTCCGCCTTCGACTTGGGTGTGGGGGCTTCTTTGATGGCCTTGATTTTTTGGTTTGTGGGGTGAATGCAGTGACGGTCTAGGAGATATCCTAGGAATTCAACCCATTCCGTGTATAATTGGCATTTCTCCCTCTTTACCTTGAGCCCGGTCTCTTTGAATTTGGTTAGGACCTCCCTTAGGCGACCCTCTAGTTCGGCTTGGTTGGTTGCCGACACTAAGACGTCGTCGAAGTACGGTACCATCCCCTTGATGCCTTGTAATAGTCTTTCCATTAGGCTTTGGAATATTCCCGGTGCCACGCTGACTCCGAATTGGAGCCGGTTGCATTTAAATGCTCCCCGGTGGGTGACTATGGTTTGCGCTTCTGCCGTTTCCTCGTCGACTGGCAACTGTTGGTATGTCTGGGCGAGGTCGAGTTTGGCGAAAACCTTGCCCCCTCCCAGTGAATGCAGTAGGTGTTGCACTACTGGGACAGGGTAGGCGCTTTGTTGCAACGCGCCATTTAGGGTGGCCTTATAGTCCCCACAGATCCTCACCGACCCATCGGGCTTGATCGGGGTGACTATGGGGGTCTCCCACCGGGCATGGTCTATTGCCTGTAGGACCCCTTGCTTGACGAGCTTGTCAATTTGCTCGTCTATCTTGGGTTTAAGTGTGAATGGCACCCGCCTTGGTTTTAGGCGTTTTGGGGGAACGTTTGGGTCTAGGTTGAATGATATAAGGGGCCCTCGGTACTTGCCTAGGTTTCCATCGAAGACCTCTTGGAATTCCCGGGCCAGTTGTTGCTCCCAGCTGTCGTCGGTGACGTGGTCGATTCCCGTGACTGCGATGCCGAGCGGGGCGAACCATTGCAGTCCCAGTAGGCTTGGGCGGTCGCGATCGACGATTGTCAGGGGAAGCTTTTCGGTGCGCTCTTTGTATGTTATGTTGAACTGTCTGGTTCCGACTACCGGGATGCGGTTTCCCTGGTAGTCCTTTACGATTAGTCTCTGGCTGTCTAGGCTTTTCCTTTGGATGGTAGGCACCAAGCGCTTTATTTCTTGCCATCCTATCATGGAGAGGTAGGACCTGGAGTCCACCTCCATTTTGCATGGCTCGCCCTCGATGCCTACCTCCACGTAGACCTTCCGGGCATCATTGGTTGTGGCCTGGCCGATGGTGACCGTCTGATGGGTCTCCTCTCTTCGCCGGGTCTCGCCGCCTCGTAGGGATCGTCCGTTCCGGTCCCATCTGTTGTCAGAGGGGCGATCTCTGGTCCGGGGTGGTGTGCTCTCTCTCCTCCGCTCGCTCTGGTCCCATCGGGGCAGGCTGCGGTTCTTTTTGAGGCAGCAGACACGGGCGATGTGTCCCTTCTTGTCACAATGCCGGCAGATCGACTCGAAAAACCGGCATTCGGACCTGGGGTGGTCGCCTCCGCAACCGGCACAGTTGGTCCTCGACTTACGACCCCGCCGGTTCCGTGGGTCGCGGCCTGCCTGGAGGCGATGAATCTCCTCCTCTTCGTCAGAAGTGCCCGATGCCGAGTGGAAATCGCCCTGGTGGGTGGTCGTCTCGGGTTGGGCCTTGGCCGACCTTGCAGGGTGGTTGTTTCCGCTGCGGTCCCCAGCGTTCAGTCGGCGCATGCGGTCAGCGGATGTTCGGGTCGCTTCGGCGGCTGCGGCTGCGGTGAGGTGTCTGCAAGGCTGATGTCCTTGGCCATCAGCCGGCTCTGGAGGACGGGGTCCCACAGGCCGAGCACGATTCGGTCTCGCAGGGCGTCGTTCAGGTTGTCGAATTCGCACAGCCCCCCTAGGCACCGTAGTTCGGCGACAAAGTCGCTGAAACTCTCACCCGGCCGTTGGTCCCGACAGTAGAATTCGTTGCGTCAGATCAGGATGGGTACCTCTGGAGCATAGTGCCGCCGAAGTATTGGCTCGAGGACGTCCCAGTCCATCGCAGTCGCGTCGGCGGGTTTGGCAAGTGCCTTGGCCATCTTGAATACCTCGGTCCCGCAGTGGGTCAGGAAGACGGCGCGCTTCATGGGGCCGGTGGCGTCCTTCAGATCGCTGCACTCGAGGAACATGCGGAATCGGTCGGAGTACGATTCCCAGTCCTTGGTGGCAGGGTTGAAGGGTGCGGGGGGTGAGATTTTCGCCATCGTGGAGATTCGTCTGGCCTCCGTCGGACACGTGGTTCGGTTCAGGGTCTGGATCCCACCTTCGTCGCCAGTGTCGTGTCCTCGGAAATGATGCCAGGAGTCGGTGACTTCAAATCATGCTCTTTTATTAGTGTAGGAACCGAACTGGCGCTATAGAAAAGGTTCGCGGCTTTTATTCCTTTAGCCGCGGCGGCCGCGGCCAATGGCACCACTTTGAATCTCCCGCGATTCGAATAGACCAATCGCGGGAGATTCTTAGAGAGCCAATCGGCGCGGCTCGCCTAACCAATCAGAGTGCCCCGCGCTTTGGCCAATCAAAGTGCGGGGATCTCAAGAATGCTAATGAGGGGACAGAACACATGCTAGTTGTTTCCGGCTCTAAGGAATGGTGCTCATCTCCGTTTCAAAGCCGAAGAGCCAGCGCTGTCCGAAGATGTCTCTGTGGTCATGTGGCCGGCATGACTAAATGCTGAAGGCACATAGAACACTGTTCCCTTCCTACCAGAGGGGTCCCTATTTTTCTGCTTGCATTTTTACATGCTTCTGAACTGCTAGGTTGACAGAAGCTGGGGCAAGTAACGGGAACTCACTCTGTTACGCGGCGCTAGGGATTTGAACTGCCGACAAGCTCAGCATCTTAGCCACTGAAGCCACCGTGTCCCCAATGAAGCTTTAAAGAATAAAAAACAAGGATGTTCATATTTTCTCAACTGAATGTTATGCCACAAAGACTAGACCCAGATAATAACGCCTGAATGGAAATCTTTTAACAAAAATATTAAAAAAAGTTTTGGCTACTTACAGGTTTTCAAGGAAGGCTGGAATTTAGTGGCTGAGTGTATGGTAAGTAGATAGCTGGGATTAAGTCATCTCTCCCAGCTCCCTTGCTGAATAAGATTTATTTAAATATATTAAGGGTGTGTATAGGGTTCTAGAAGGCAGTATTTTCAACATGAAGCCAAAATCAAGAACACACAGAGGCATAACCTCAAACTGACAGGAGGGAAGTTCAAAAGTATCATTAGAACGTATGACTTCATAGAAAGAGGAGTGGAAGCTTGAAACCAGTTTCCAGCGGAGGTCGTGGGCCAACTGTCAGTAACTGAGTTTAAACATGTTTGTGATAAACACATGTCCACCTGAATCTCACCAGCTAGTAAATAGATACCGGTATAATGTATTACCATATTTTTGTCTTATTTCTCATCAACAACTGTTGGAGAGCAACCATCCCACTCAGGAAGAGGATGAAATGGGGAATTACCTGAGAACTGTTAGGTAAACACAAGAGGGCAAGATCTGACTCACCATGCCTTTGAGCCTTATCTAGTCTTTCCCGAGAGAATCTGCCAGTCTGGAAAGATTAAGCATAGCACAATAAAGTAGCTAGTTTGAACTCTACACAGGTGGAGTCTGCTTGTTTGTGCCTGACACAACATTAACAGAAGGTGCAATCAATGTCAAGTGAAGGACTAATACTACTCTATAAAGCCTTAGTAAGACCACACCTAGAGTACTGCATCCAATTTTGGTTACCACATTATAAAAAGATGTTGAGACTCTAAAAAGAATGCAGAGAAGAGCAACCAGGATGATTTGATACGATGAATGGTTGCAGGAACTGGGCCTGGCTAGTCTAGTGAAGAGAAGGACCAGGGGAGACATGATAGCATCTTCCAATATTTGAGGGGCTCCCACAGAGAGGAGGAAGGGGTCAAGCTATTCTCCAAGGCACCTGATGGCCAGACAAGGAATAATGGATGGAAACTGAACAAGGATAGATTCAACCTGAAAATAAGGAGAAATTTTCTGACAGTGAGAGCAATCAACCAATGGAACAGCTTGCCTTCAAAAGTTGTAGGAGCTCCATCACTGGAGGCTTTCAAGAAGAGACTGGACTGCCATCTGTCAGAAATGGTGTAGGGTCTGCTTGGGCGGGTGGTTGGACTAGATGACCTACAAGGACCCTTCCAACTCTGTTAATCTGTAAAACCATTCAGATATTGAGAGAAATCTAACTACTTCTCCCTTCCAGAAAGACGGCAACTAAGTCAATCCCAGTTTACATAAATCAAAAATGAAAATGTCAGTAAGTTTGTGGACTCTGCCAAAAAGCCTGGACTCTTCTACGATCTGCTCCAGATGGAAAATTTGCTTTGGATACCAAGTTGATGTTTTCACCCTCGTTTACAAGACCATGCAACAAGTCAGAATGGCTGGAAAACTAAATGAGTATATTCCATTTGCAATGCAAACCACATCATGTGTTCCAACTCTCCAGACCTTCCTTCCTTGCCAGGCTGGATCTACAACGCTCTGCTACATACATGCAGACATACAAAATGTTGAAAAAGCACTATACAATCTAAAACAATCTCTATCTATTGGACCGGATGGAATATGTGCCTACTTAAAAAAGCTTTCCACTGCCATAGCCAAACCTCTAAGCATAATCTTTGAAAAATCTTTCAGGACCAGCTCCTTGCCTAATCTATGGTCACAAGCCACGGTCATCCCCATCTTCAAAAAGGGAGACCCCAGCCTAGTTGAAAATCAGAGACCAATATCTTTATGCTGCGTCACTTGTAAAGTCATGGAATCAATTATTAACCAATCCATTATCCTCCACTTAGAGACAAACAACCTACTCTCTAATAAACAATTTCATTTCAGAAAAAAACTATCCTGCAATCTGCAACTCTTAAACTGCAAAAACATATGGACTACACAACTCGATCAGGGCAAAGCAATAGACGCAATCTACACAGACTTCTGTAAAGCCTTTGATTCAGTGGTACACAACAAACTACTCCTAAAACTAAAATCTTATGGTATTTCTGGACACCTGCATAACTGGATAGAAGCATTCCTGTCAAACAGACAACAAATGGTCAAAATTGGGAGCGTCCTATCAAATTCTGTACCTGTCAATAGTGGTGTCCCCCAAGGCAGTATTCTAGGACCAACTCTCTTCATACTCTACGTAAATGACCTCTGTGATCATATTAAGAGCAACTGCGTTCTCTTCGCTGATGATGAAAAGCTGTTCAACACCACAGGCAATACTGCTACCCTTCAAAAAGTTCTTGACTATGTATCAGAATGGTCAAAAAAATGGCAACTTCAAATCTCAACAAATAAATGCTCTGTCTTACATATTGGCAAAAAAAAATCAGAAAATAAAATACAGGCTGAATAGTCAAGATCTTGCTGATGATCCAAACTCCGTCAAGGACCTTGGAATACTCATCTCAAATGATGTAAGTGCTAGAGCCCACTGTAACTACATAGTCAAAAAGGCGTTAAGAGTTGTTAACCTAATCTTACGTAGCTTCTTCTCTGGTAATATTACACTACTAACTAGAGCAGACAAAACATTTGCTAGACCAATACTCGAATACAGCTCATCAGTCTGGAACCCACATTACGCATCTGATATTAACACAGTTGAGAAAGTCCAGAAATATTTCACAAGAAAAGTTCTCCGCTCCTCTACTCATTGCAGAATATCTTATGCCACCAGACTTGAAATTCTAGACCTAGAAAATCTAGAACTACGCCACCTTTGATCCGATCTAAGTATCATATATAAAATCATCCATTGCAATGTCCTACCTGTCAATGAATACTTCAGCTTCAACCATAACAATACAAGAGAAAACAATAGATACAAACTCAAGGTTAATCGCACCAAACTTGATTGCAGGAAATACAACTTCAGCAACAGTCAATGTCTGGAATACTCTACCTGACTCTGTGGTTTCTTCCCCAAACCCCAAAAACTTTAACCTTAAACTGTCTACTATTGACCTCACCCCTTTCCTAAGAGGTCTGCAGGGGGCGTGCATAAGCGCATCAATGTGCCTACCGTCCCTTGTTTCTTTTATTTTTCTTATATGTATCCATAACTATGTTTTTACTTATACCTATTATCTTGTAAGCAATTGACAAACAAAAATGCTGCTTTAGTCTTTGACTAGGTGGCCTTTTGCACTGAGGTGGCTCCTAATTTTGGAGGCCAAACATTTTGCTTCACCTCTTCAGGTCTCCAAAATATGACTCTACAAGGGATACAGGTAGTCCTCAACTTACAATAATTCATTTAGTGACTGTTCAAACTTACAATGGAACTGAAAAACTTGACTTACAACTGGTCCTTGTATTTACAACCATTATAGCATTACCACAATTACTTATGACCATTTCCAACGCTTACAACCACTGCAGCATCCCCATGGTCGCCTGATTTACATTTGGATGCTTGATAAGTGGTTCATATTTATGACGGTCACAGTGTCCCAGGGTCATGTGATCAGCTTTTGCGACCTTTGGACAAGCAAAGTCAATGGGGAGGCCAGATTTACTTAACAACCGCGTAACTAATTTAATACAACTGCGGTGATTTACTTAAATGTGACAGGAAAAGTAGTAAAATGGGACAAAACTCACTTTATAAATGTTTACGTTAGCAATATAAACTTTAGGCTCAATTGTGGTCATATGTCAAAGACTACCTGTAATAATAACATAAAATAATAACATAAAATAAAGTAGCATGGTTTTCTACAGTTGGGCAACAATTTCCTGGGGTTTAAGGCAGGGGCAAGAATCTTTCTTATCATTTGCTGCCTTAATGGCTGATTATGTTGCTTAGGATAAATCTGAACTCAGGACATCTATTGGTCTCTCTTCTCAAGACTGCCTTGATTTAAAGCTGTTCCTGGCCTTCCTACTCCAACCACCATCTTCAAGGATGTTTGCCCCATCATAATAGAGAGACAGTTTTTGTCTAGTGGTCAAGACATCAGGCTAGAAAGCAGAAGACAGTCAGTTCCAGTCATCTATGGAGATTCTCAATCATCCACCTCTTGGTTGTCCCAAAGGTGCTTGTCAAGAGGCAACTGGACTTTCTCATTTTTTCTTTGAAAATGTTTCACTTCTCATCCAAGATTCTTCTGTTCTGACCAGATCGGGGGGGGGGGGGAATGGAAGGATTTATACTCTTTGCAGATAGCTGGTCATTTGCATCCTTTTTAGAGTGTCGTTGAGGCCACTTGGAGGTTTATCTGTGTCCTCAGGTCTTTTGAAGACATTTCACTTCTCATCCAAGAAGCTTCTTCAGCTCTGACTGGATGGTGAGGAATGGAAGGACTTATACTCCTTGCAGACACCGGGTCATTTACATCCTTTTAGAGCATAGTTGAGCCCACTTGGAGGTTTATAGGAGTTCTAGTCCCACCTTAGCCATGAAAGCCAGCTGGGTGATTTTGGCCAATCACCAGGAGATGGTGAGTTCTAGTCCGGGTTTAACTGTGAAAGCCGGCTGGATATCTTTGCGACAGTCTCTCTCACTCTCAGCCCAACCCACCTCACAGGGTTGCTGTTTTGGGGGAAATAGGAGGAAGCTGTGCTGGATATGTTTGCCACTTTGAGTTATTTGTAAAAATGATACAGGTGGGATACAAACCAACAATTCCTCGGTGATGCATATTGTTCTGCCTGACAGTCTTGCAACCCTAAAATCTTCAGATATGCAGTCAGCTAGTTAAATACACAAGAATTTGATAGAAAAGAGCCTTTTCTTGGCCCTCTCCCTTCGACTGCAAGTGCCCAGTCCCCATGGAAAACAGGCATCCACCTTTTAATAGCCAACCGTAATTGGGATTTTCACTGCAAAGCCACAAAGCAAACTCCCCCATTTTTCTAATTTTGGTTACTTGCGCCTATAAATCTATTGAAATCTGGATTGTACAAAATGGCTTCTTGGGATTTCAACACAGGCCTGCAAAAAGCTTTTTTAAAGAGTTCTCATTTGGACATGAAATTAAACAGAATCCTTTCCGGGTTTATGACAAAGGGGCAGTTTTGCTCACAGAAAAGCGAGGAAATTCAGTTCAATTTCCCTCATGTAAGGCTGAGGAAGAGCCTTTGGAGTCAGTCCCAGATATGCTTCCCCGCCTAAGCCACAAGTAATCCTCAACTTACAACTATTCATTTAGTGTCCATCTGAAGTTACAGCAGTACTGAAAAAGTGACTTGTGAGTGTTTTTCACTCTTATGACAGTTGCAGCATCCTTGTAGTCACATGATCAAATTCCAGTTGCTTGGCAACTGGCATGTATTTATTTTGCAGGGTCCCGGAATCATGTGACAGACTTCTGAGAAGCAACGTCAATGAGGAAGTCAGATTCATTAACAACCCTGTTACGAACAATTAGAAGAATAGAATAACAGAGTTGGAAGGGACCTTGGAGGTCTTCTAGTCTAACCCCCTGCCTAAGCAGGAAACCCTACACCACTTTAGACAAATGGTTGTCCAATCTCTTCTTAAAAACCTCTAGTGTTGGAGCATTCATAATTTCTGGAGGAAAGTCGTTCCACTGGTTAATTGTTCTTACTGTCACTAAATTTCTCCTTAGTTCCAGGTTGCTTCTCCCCTTCATTACTTTCCATCCATTGCTTCTTGTCCTGCCCTGAGGGGCTTTGGAGAATAGCTTGACTCCCTCTTTCGGGGGGCAGCCCCTCATATATTGGAAGACTGCTACCACATCTCCCCTAATCCTTCTTTTCATTAAACTAGACACACCAGTTCCTGCAACCCTTCTTCATATGTTTTAGCCTCCATTCCCTTAATCCCCTAAACTGAAGTCATTCACTGAGCCATTGTGGCAGGAAAGGTGGTAAAAGGAGCCAAAACCCACTTAACAACGGTCTTGCTTAGGGACGGAAATTTGGGGCTGAATTAGTCAAATGATGAGGATTGCCTATCACTGGCACATGGCGAACCTATGGCATGTGTGCCAAAGTGGCACGCAGAGCCATCTCTGCGGGCACACGAGCCGTCGCCCTAGCTCAGTTCTACTGTGCATGCGTGCATGCCTCCCGCCAGCTGATTTCCGGGTATCTGCTGCATATGCGTGAGGGGCAGGGCACATGCGGGAGATGTGTACCCATGCGCAGGGCCGGGGGGAAAGCATGGGCATTGCATTATGGGTACAGGCACGCATGCTCACTTTCAGCAGGTGACGACAGGAAGGTTAGCCAGCACTTGCCTCTCACATTAAAACAAAGTTAATTCACAGGCATTGTCCACATTTTCCTTCAACACACAACAGCTCACAAGGCATATGCAACTCCTGTGGGAACCATTGTGTGCAGCGTATTTAATGGACTAAAAATGGCAAATGCGCCAGGAACTTGGGGGAAAAAATGATAGTACACGGAAGACGGCAATGTGAGGCTAAATTACCCCATTCTTTTCCCTGGTTGACTGATTTGCAAAGACAAGGGGGCAATCCTTACCAAAGGATTAGATTTTATATCAAGCTGCCAATGGTAGCAGAGGGGAAAACAAACCCAGTGAGAAGATGGATATTTGGGAAGGTAAAATGTCTGCCCCTTGGTTGACACAGAAGTTAAAACAAAAGTTTTTGAACCTGCAATCAACATCAGACTGTTAGTTCTAGTTCTGTCCTGACCATGAAAGGCAGCTGGGTGACTTTGGGCCGGACACTCCCAGCCCAACTCACTTCACAAGGTGATGGTGGTTGTGGGGAAAAGAGGAGGAGGAAGGTGTGTTGGATATGTTTGCCACTTTGCGTTATTTGTAAAAATTATAATAAAGGCAAGATACAAATAAATCAATAAAATACATAAAAATAAAATATTCCAAAGCAAGCCATGGAGATGCCTATGCTTTTTCATGTCCACATCCCCCTTTATCCTTCTCCGTCCAGGGCCCCTTTCAAAAACGGGAGCCAGTTCTGCTAACGTCATCCCAAAGTCCAATGTGAGATTTATTTATTTTTAATCAGTTGTGTGATTGACAGATGTTGTAGTCATGGTGAGAGGAAACAGGGGGCAAGGAGATTCAAGTAACAATTGTACTTACATAATGTCTGATGGGGATGTTCTGCACCATCCATACCATCCCCTGGTCCAGTACATGGTGCTGAGCCAAGAGTTGCCAGTGTTATAAATGCTGCCATTAAAATGTTTGTTTTAATTCTGACCTCGGCGTCACAGCTGAATGTGAACTAAATGTGAACTAAACAAGAAAGGCAGTGGGAAATTGAAAAACATACTCCATGCAGCTGTTGGACTGGCTGATTCACAACAACATACTTTAATTTGGCACTAAGAATAGATCCATACGCTGCACCCTATGTGACAAGAATAACAGAACAACAGAGCTGGAAGGGACCACGGAGGTCTTCTAGTCCAACCCCCTGCTCAAGGAAGAGACCCTATCCCATTTCTGAAAATGGGTGTCCAGTCTCTTCTTAAAAACCTTCAGTGATGGATCACCCACAACTTCTGAAGTTAAAAGAGTTGAGCATCCTGCCTACAACTGAATTTGACATGAGTGAGCCTGACACACAGAATAGCGCTTAGACTTATATACCGCTTCCCAGTGCTTTTACAGCCCTATCTAAGTGATTTACAGAGTCAGCCTCTATTACCCTCAACAACCTGGATCCTCATCCTGGAAGGATGGAAGGCTGAGTCAACCCTGAGTCGGTGAGACCCAAACTGCCAAACTGCTGTCAGCTGGTGATCAGCAAAAGTAGCCAGCAGTGCTGCATTTCAGCCACTGCGCCACTGCGGCTTACATCTGGCTTACGTCATTTCCCGCAGAACTTAAACCAGGTTTGGGACAGACTTTGGCGAAACATACTATAAAATGCTCATTGGATTAATTAACTGGGGTATCAAAAACCAACAGGTTCATATCCTACATAGCATCCCTGCAGGAAATTAAAGTAGAACTTTCTAGATCTAGGTCTATGCGTGGGGTCCTTGGTGCTCTCTGAGCTTCGCTGTTTTCTTGCAGACGTTTCATGACCCACCTTGGTAATATTATCAGTTCTTGAAGGGAGTGGGGTTACTCTTTGTTTACATACAAATGGCTTGCCCTTTAAGTCAAGGAAATAGCAACTTAGACATACAAATTAACAACAGATGACAGCCTAATAAAGGAAGCAACAATAACATCCCTACCAACACTAACAGGGCGAGCCAACACTAACAGGGCGAGCGCAAACCCCACAACCTTCTAGAAATAACAGGTACCGACTCCCTTCCCTGGGAGGGTGGGAGCATGTCTCAATTTTGGTGGCAGAACGTTCCAAAGGGCAGGGGCCACAGCGGAAAAGGCTTTTTTGAATCCTGCCAAGCTGGAATTCCATGGCTGACAGGGTCCGCAGCAGGCTCCTTCCGCTGGAGCAAGTAGGGCAGACTAGTCCTACTTGGGCAAGATGGTTTCTTAGATACCCTGGACCCATGCCATTTAGAGATAGGACAATGTTTTAAATTAAAAAAAAATAAATCTCAAAATATTTTCAGCACTATGGAGTGGCACAACCTGGAGGTGGAGTCAAAAGAAGAATCAGCCTAGAATCCCTAGGTAGTCACAAGTGGACTAAGCCCAACCTCCCTTGAATTCCAGGGACTCTCATCTAACGCCTAGCAAGTGCTAACCCTTAGTTGAGAAGGTTCCTGTGCATGGTTTTTTTTTAGTAATAAATTCATTGAATAAATGAATTAAAGAAATGGAATCTTAACGTGTAGGGCTGGTCTTTTGGGCCTGTCAGTATCATCGCAACAGCTCTTCAAAGCAAACCAGCATTAATTACTCCTAAATTGCAAATAAGAACAGGTTTACTGAAGATCACTGTATCTGTTCTGTACCTTCATTTGCATTCTTGAAACCCCGCATTTTGATTGGTCAAAGCACGGGGTGATCTGATTGGTTTAGCGAGCCGCGCTGATTGGCCCGCTGAGAATCTCCCGCGATTGGCGGATACGAATCGCGGGAGATTCAAAGTGGTGCCATTGGCCGCGGCCGCCGCGGCTTGAGAATAAAAAGACGAAAGTTTTCCCTTGGAGCCAGATTGGTTCCAGGGGCCTAATAAAGAGCTGAAACCACAGTCACTGCCTCCTGGTCTCCTTGCTGAACGGACATGACACTGATGACAAAGGTGGGATCCCAAGGCTGAACCCCATCGAGCACGTGTCCGCCGGAAGCAAGACCGACGAGATGGCCAGCATCGCTCCGCCCGCGCCCTTCAACCCTGCTAGCGAGGACTGGGAATCCTACATGGACAGATTCCTCATGTTCCTCGAATGCAGCAACATGAAGGACGCCACCGGGCCGAAAAAACGAGCCGTTTTCCTGACACACTGCGGGCCCGCAGTGTTCAAGATGGCGAAAGCCCTCGCGAAACCCGCCGACGTCAAAGCAATGGACTGGGATGACCTCGAGCCCTTGCTCCACAACCACTACGCCCCCGCCTTGCCCACCCTCATCAGGCGGCATGAGTTCTACCGGCGGGACCAGAGACTGGGCGAAAGCATCAGCGACTTTGTTGCCGAGTTGCGGAACCTAGGAGGCATGTGCGGATTCTCTGACATGGACGAGGCCCTACGGGACCAAGTCGTGCTCGGACTTCGGGATCCAGTCCTCCAGAGCAGACTGATGGCCAAAGGCGACATCACCCTTGCCGACGCCATCGCTGAAGCCACCACAGCTGAGGCTACCCAGAAGTCGGTGAACCGCATGCGGAGATCAGACACCGGGGACCGCACCATGACCACTGACTCGGGACGGGCGACTGAGGCCCAACCGGAAGCAAGTCACCGCGAGACCACCACCCACCATGGCGAATTCCACTCCACCTCTGACACCTCGGACGAGGAGGAGGAAATCCACCGGCTCCAGGCGGGCCGCGACCAGCGCTATCGGTGGGGTCGTAAGTCGGGGACCGCGTGTGCCGGTTGCGGAGGCGACCACTCGAGATCGGAATACCGTTTCTTCGACGCAGTCTGCCGGCATTACGACAAAAAGGGCCACATCGCCCGCGTCTGCCGACTAAAGAAAGCCTACAGCCCCAGACGGCGGGACCACAGCGAGCAGAGACGGGACAGCACACCCCCCAGAGCCAGAGATCGCCTAGCCGACAGCCGATGGGACCGGAGCGGGCAAACCCGACGAGGCAGAGAGACCCGGCGGAAGGAGGAAACCCACCAGACGGTCATCATCGGCCACGCATCAACCACCGACGCCCGAAAAGTCTACGTGGAGGTAGGCATCGAAGGCAAGCCATGCAGGATGGAGGTGGATTCCGGGTCCTATCTCTCCATGGTCGCCTGGCAAGAAATCAAACGCTTGGTGCCTACCATCCACAAGAAGGGATTGGAGAACCAGAGACTAATCATCAAAGACTACCAGGGAAACCGCATCCCGGTAGTCGGAACCGGACAATTCGAAGTAACATTAAAGGGCCACACGGCAAAGCTTCCCCTAACAATCGTGGACCGAGACCGGCCCAGCCTTTTGGGACTGCAATGGTTCGCGCCGCTTGGCATCGAAGTCACGGGCATCAACCACATCGCTGAGACCGATTGGGAGCAGCAACTGGCACGGGACTTCCAGGAAGTGTTTGACAGCACTCTAGGCAAGTACCGAGGGCCCTCCATCTCCTTCAGCCTAGACCCTAACATTCCCCCGAGACGCCTAAAACCATGGCGGGTACCTTTTGCACTCCGGCCAAAAATTGACGAGCAAATTGACAAGCTCGTCAAGCAAGAGGTCCTACAACCAAATTGATCATGCCCGGTGGGAGACCCCAATAGTCACCCCAGTCAAGCCCGATGGGTCGATGAGAATCTGCGGGGACTGTAAGGCCACCGTAAATTGCGCCTTGCAACAAAGCGCCTACCCCGTCCCAGTAGTGCAGCACCTTCTACACTCACTGGGAGGAGGCACGGTTTTTGCGAAGCTCGACCTGGCCCAAGCATACCAACAGCTGCTGGTCGACGCAGAAACCGCGGAGGCGCAAACCATAGTCACCCACCGGGGAGCTTTCCGATGTAACTGACTCCAGTTTAGAGTCAGTGTGGTGTCTGGAATTTTCCAGAGCCTCATGGAGAGACTCTTGCAGGGCATCAAGGGGGTGGTGCCCTACTTCGACAATGTGCTGGTATCGGCAACCAACCAGCGAGAATTAGAGGGTCGGCTAAGGGAGGTGTTAACCAAATTCAAGGAAACCGGGCTAAAAGTGAAGAGGGAAAAGTGCCAACTTTACACAGAGCGGGTCGAGTTCTTGGGATACCTCCTAGACCGGCACGGCATCCACCCCACCGAAACTAAAATCAGAGCCATTAAGGAGGCTCCCAAACCCAGGACTAAAACAGAACTGCAGGCGTTTCTGGGACTGCTTAATTTTTACAATGTTTTCCTGCCCCAGAAGGCGACCGCGGCGGAGTCTTTGCATAGGCTCTTGGACAAGGCGGCTACCTGGACTTGGGAGAAACGTGAGGAAGCCGCCTTCAGGAGAACCAAGGACCTGCTCACTTCGGATGCCGTCCTCATCCAATACAATGAGACCCTACCACTTGCCGTCACATGCGACGCCTCACGCTTCGGGGTCGGCGCCGTCCTCAGCCACACAATCCCGGATGGAAGAGAAGCGCCCATCGCCTTCTTCTCCAGGACACTCACCAAACCGGAGCGGAACTATAGCCAGCTGGATAAGGAGGCCCTAGCCATCGTCACAGCAGTGAAGAGGTTCCACGAGTACCTCTACGGCCGCACCTTCACAATCATCACGGACCACAAGCCGTTGCTGGGCATCCTGGCAGGAAACCGGGCCACCCCGAACATTTTATCTCCCAGGATGACAAGGTGGTCTGAATTCCTTGCCGCCTACAGCTACCGGCTCACACACCAACCCGGTAAGACTATTACACATGCAGACGCTTTGAGCCGCTCACCGCTACCCGACCTAGACACCAACCCAGCACCCACAACGAGCACCCTCAGCATAGAGACTCTGCTCGGTCTACCCATAACCGCGTCAGACATTGCCCGAGAAACCAATAAAGACAAACGTCTGGCGCATGTGTTACATTGGGTAGAGAAAGGGTGGACGGAAAAGGACAACAACGAAGCATTCAAAACATTCCGGAACCGGCAAACGGAACTTTCGCTGCAAAAAGGGTGTGTACTGTGGGGGGATAGGGTAGTTATCCCAGAAAAACTGCAAGGGAAGGTATTGGGATTGTTACACGAGGGGCACCCGGGCATAGTTAGAACGAAAGCCCTGGCCAGAAGTTACGCTTGGTGGCCAGGGATGGATAAGCAAATCGAGGCCTGGGTGGCAAGGTGTCAATGCTGCCAAGAAACCAGACCGAGCCCTCCCGCGGCACCAATCCTGGAATGGGAAACCCCCAGGGGACCCTGGTCTAGGGTCCACATAGACTTTGCCGGGCCCACCAAGGGACATACATTCCTTGTAACCGTAGATGCTTACTCCAACTGGCTGGAGGTAAGCAACATGAAATCCACCACCACAGAGGCCGTAACCAAAGAACTTTGCAAACTATTCGCAACCCACGGCCTCCCGGATGTCATCATGTCGGACAACGGGCCCCAATTCACCTCGCTGGAATTTGAAAAATTCCTAGCGGAACGGGGCATACGACACGCACTGACAGCTCCGGTGCATCCGGCAGCGAACGGAAGGGCAGAACGATGGTTCAATTCATGAAAAAAACCATCCAGAAAATCAAACACGGGAAAATCTAAGACAAAATAAATAAAATGCTTTTTATCCAACATATAACCCCGAACACAACAACGAACAAAAGCCCAGCAGAGCTACTGATGGGGAGGAAAATAAGGTCCCCACTCGACAGACTGCACCCCACATACAACCCGGAAAAACCCCCAAACTCCTCCAGCAAGCACCAGTCTTTTGCGCCAGGCGACGCCGTCTACGCAAAAAACCTAACCGGAGACCCACTATGGGTACCAGCAACCATAACCCAACTGACAGGTCCCCACTCATACTGGCTGCAAACAACCGATGGATGAGCGTGGAAATGCCACATCGATCAAATAAGATCGAGAACGGCCACAAGAAACACAACCGACACGCAACCAGACACAGAAAATCCCCTTAACACAAGCCAAGAGGGGAGGGAATACCCCGGGAACCAAAAACCCAGAAGAAAACCAACCATACTCACCAGCAAGCAGCCAGCTCGAAGCCTCACCAGGGAGAAGCAGCCAGGCCAGCTCGACCAGCCCAGAAAGACTGGGCGGGAGCGGCGAGAACCGCAGTTCAACCAGCCCAGGTAGACCGGGAGGGAGCTGCAACAAGCGGCCTGGCAAGGCCTACCAGGCGGTTCCATCGACGAGGCCGAGAGACACAGAGAACCCGACCGAACTGGCCGGGAGCCAACCAACGACTGACCTGCGCAGGTCCAGTAGGCAAGTGTGGAGCCCCGCCTTCCTACGGGACTACGTTACATAGAACCAAACCAAGAGGGGAGGGGTGTTCTGTACCTTCATTTGCATTCTTGAAACCCCGCGTTTTGATTGGTCAAAGCGCGGGGTGATCTGATTGGTTTAGCGAGCCGTGCTGATTGGCCTGCTGAGAATCTCCCGCGATTGGTGGATACGAATCGCGGGAGATTCAAAGTGGTGCCATTGGCCGCGGCCGCCGCGGCTTGAGAATAAAAAGCCGAAAGTTTTCCCTTGGAGCCAGATCGGTTTCGGGGGCCTAATAAAGAGCTGAAACCACAGTCACTGCCTCCTGGTCTCCTTGCCGAACGGACACGACAGTATCCATCGAAGAAGTAAAGCTATGCTTTTTACCACTTGACTATCTGCAGCATAGCACTTCTCAGGCAATTTCCTTAAAAGCTCAAAGCATCGTTAGAGACCCCACACACCTACTTCATGGTCTGATTCTGTTGCTCCCCTCTGGGAGGAGATTTCCAAGTATTTCTAGCAGGACTACTAGATCCTGTAACAGCTTTGTTCCCTAGTCCGCCCATCTGGTAAACTCGCAAGATTTGTTTTTCTTGCCGTGTACATGTATACATCTGAACTATGTGTTATTTCTCTGTGTCATATAATATATAGTATGTGGCTATATGCATAATACTGTATTTATTTATTTATTTAGTCGTGTTTATGTAATGTATATTGGAGGTGGTAACTTTTTGAGAGCTGTATGCAATGACATTTCATTTTAATGTATGCCGATTAGTATACATTTAAAGTACAATAAAGTTATTCTAAGTTTAATTTTTGCCTTGATAATGTTTCTGATTTTTAGCTGCCCCAGCCTATTTTATAAACAAACAAACAAGTAATCAGGCATAATAAGGTATGTCTTATTTATGGACTTCCCAAAAGTCACTTGAAAACCATTTTAACAAGCAACCCCACTGTTTTGGAGAGCGCTATTATACAATCTATGAAAATAGTCTTTAGAGCCTGTATAATTGCTGACGGCTAAGTGCTAATGACATTAGTTAAACAGGCATCAATAGTGACCACTTCATAAATGCCACATTCCCAGATGAAAATACATCCTATCAGATTCAAGCAGTTAGGATAGTTAAAAGGCAGGAGTTTCCAGAACATTGGCAAAAAGATAGGATAAGACTAATAATCTATGTTGAAATGGCTTCATGAGTCAAAATGTATTTCTTTTATTTATTTAATCATTTTATATATATTTGACTTACCCAGCTCCCTGAGAGAGGGACTCGTTCACTCATATGGGACCATTTCCGGTAAAGGAACAAACGTTTGGATGTTCTAATATACAGAGAAGAAACTCTGATGGGAATCTGTGCTACTTCCCATGATAAAGCTCGCACACTAACTGATTAATACCCAGCTCCATCTTGGCCAGTGTTTCTCAATGTGGGCCATTTGAAAATGCGTGAACTTCAATTCCCAGAATTCCCCAGCCAGCACAGCGGGTACACAGTGTCTAGTTTCATTTACCTAGTTTGGTAATGAAACTTCTGCAAGAAAACAACCAAGCTCAGAGAACACAAAGTCTTCCTCCTCCTCCTCCTCCTTTCTACAAACTCCTCTCCCTTGTAGCACTGATGATGTTACCTAGTTTGGTAATGAAACATCTTCAAAAAACAATCAAGCTCAGAGAGCATCAAGGACCCCACAGTCCTCCTCCTCTCTCCCTTCTCCTCCCCCCCACTCCCCCCCCCCCCGCTCTCTTCTAGCACTGATGATGTAACCTGTTCTGTACCTTCATTAACATTCTTGAAAGCCCCGCATTTTGATTGGCCAAAACGTGGGGCGATCTGATTGGTTAGGCGAGCCGCGCTGATTGGCCCGCTAAGAATCTCCCGCGATTGGTGGGTTCGAATCGCGGGAGATTCAAAGCGGTGCCATTGGCCGCGGCCGCCGCAGCTTGAGAATAAAAAGCCGCTGTTTTTTCCCTTGAAGCCAGTTCGGTTCCAGGGACCAATAAAGAGCTGAAACCTAGTCACCGCCTCCTGGTCTCTTTTCCCGACGGACACGACATTACCTAGTTTGGTAATGAAACATTTGCAAAAAAACCAACAAGGCTCAGAGAACACCAAGGACTCCACAGTTCAACCCTGAGCTGCAAATATTCTCATCTATTGGTACTTCCAGAATTCACACATACCCCAAATTTAGGGGGTGGCCTAGATTAACTGGGGGTGCAAGCTTGTCATTGTCATTCGACACATCACCCAAGGAGAAACTGTGATTTTTAAGAGGGAAATGGAATTCTCTTGATGCAACGTAGCCTCCTCTGCTGAGAAAATGAAAAGATTACCACTGATAGAGTAGCACCAGCATTTAGAGCAAGCCTTAACTGGCTCATTCTTCTTGGGAAGGCCAAAGCCTACTTGGGAAAGTAGCAGACTTGTGAAGAATTGCTAGATCTGCAGACTTGGCAAACCACACAAAACCAACAACTCATTCAGCCACACAGATGGGACCAGCCGATCTTCAGCTTGTTCGGTTCCAGTTTTAAAAAGTCTTCGATAATGTATATATATTCAACAACTGCAAAAGTCATCTGTCCAGTTCCTGCAGACTGGAGTCTACACCAGTTTAATCTAGCCTGGTTTCAGATAGAACGTTTGATTCTACTTGGTAGGCATTCTTTCTTGTTATCAAGATTACAGAGAGAGAGAGAGAGAGAGGGAGAGGGAGGGAGGGAGGGAGGGAGGCAGAGGGAGGGAGAGGAAGAGAGAGAGGGAGGGAGGGACAGGGAGAGAGGGAGAGGAAGAGAGAGAGGGAGAGAGGGAGAGGGAGGGAGGGAGAGGGGGAGGGAGGGAGAGGGAGGGAGAGGGAGGGAGAGGAAGAGAGGGAGGGAGGGAGGGACAGGGAGAGAGGGAGAGGAAGAGAGAGAGGGAGAGAGGGAGAGGGAGGGAGAGGGAGAAGGAGGGAGAGGGGGAGGGAGAGAAAGGGAGGGAGAGGGAGAGGGAGAGGGAGGGAGGGAGAGGAAGAGAGGGAGGGAGGGAGAGGGAGAGAGGGAGAGGGAGGGAGAGGGAGGGAGAGGGAGGGAGAGAGAGAGAATATTCTGGGCAGATCATTGCCTACAACATTAATTGCTTGGAGGCCAGTTCATAAACTCCTAAATCAGCCTTCTCCCGCCACCCTTCCAACCCCCAATGGGGCAGATTCCTTCCGTCTGTGAGAATCTCCCAATCTGCAGTCCAAGGCGCCTCTGCCTCTGACGAAACGCTTGAGGATTTACATTTGCAGGTCAGATGTGTTTTTATCAAGGTCACTGTAGCATCCTCAATGTTTGTAAACTGTTTGGACCATTTTAAATAAGGGGGAGGTTTAAATTATTTCTTGCAAAACTTCAAGTAGGAGAACATTCTTGGGAACTTTAGATGGGCTTCTGGCACACCATGAGCTAAAGCACCTTTCGACTCACTAGGTGGTCTAAGCCAGCATTAACAGACTACTAGGAGTAGTAGGAACTTCAGCCTCAAGGGAACTGGGTTCTGATTCCCTCTCCCCTCCCCTACCAAAGCACAGAATGATCTTGGCCAACTGCCTTACCTAACCAATTCTATAGGCTGTTGTGAAAATAATTGGCTTTATTATACTATCTTATTTGCTTTTTTTTTTAATATCCTCCTCCTCCTCCTCCATCTTTTGGCCCTTTTGGCCGAAGTAAAGTTGTTTGACTGAATTTCGTAGCAATTAAATTCTTCTAGTCACTGTGAGAGTGGCCACTGCAGGAAACAGCAAGTTAAAATCGTTTGAATTAATACATTAACTGAGATCTTTCTGCATTCTGCTGGGTTCACTTCCCCAAGCCAGGATGCACTTAACATTCGTGATACTAACTTAAAACCTACAATCGTTCACTTAACAACTGTGGTAAGAAAGGTCGTAAAATGGGGCAAAACTCACTTAACAAAAGTTCCACTTAGCAACAAAAGTGTGGGGCTGAACTGTGGTTGTAAATCAAGAATTATCTGTATGACATAGGAAGCCAATCAAGAAGTTAGCCAGTCCATGTGAGAACAGTATGGAGACTCCTTGCCCACAAGCCTTATCCAGCTGAGAAGGGAAGGGAGGGGAGAAGAGAGAGGGAGGGGAGAGGGGAGAAGAGTGAAGAGAGGAGGGGAGGGGAGGGGAGGGGGGAGAGGAGGGGAGGAGAAAAGAAAAGAAAAGAAAAGAAAAGAAAAGAAAAGAAAAGAAAAGAAAAGAAAAGAAAAGAAAAGAAAAGAAAAGAAGAGATAAGGCAAAACGACTGTCATTGAGGCTTTAAGGACCACTTTCAGATGGCTTCCCCCTCACTCCCACCTGGGGAAAAATGGGAGTAGAACAGACATCTGAGCTACATCTCCAGGTTAAGCCTTAAGTGGAAAAGGATAAGTGGTATTAAATTTAGGAGAATATTCACACAAACCTCAAAAAATCAAGTAAATTTTTCAAGGGAGGCAGGCATATTGTTCTTCAAATGGGAAATGACAGAGAAGAGGAACCTTCAATTACCTGACTTTTCAAGTACATTAATGGCCATTTCCTACATTTATTGGTGATGACATCTTGACCCGATGTAGTTAATGCTGCAGTTTTCTAAATGTAGTTGGAGAAAATGGGTGCCCTCAGAAGGATCGTTCCCTTTTCTCTTGCTTAATAGCTTTGGTCAAGACAGATCAGGTGGTTCCCAATATAGTAGCTTTTCCCAATGTTTGCAAACATACAGCTAGTGCTAGACTTGCAAGTGTTCATTGAGTGACCATTCAAAGTTACAACAGCACTGAAAAAGGCGACCGATTACTGCATCCCACAATTATGGCCATTGCAGCATCCCTGTGGTCACATGATCAAATTTCACATGCTTGGCAACTGGCATGTATTGAGGGCAGTTGCAGTGTCCTAGGGTTATGTGCAGGGGTAGGATTCAAATTTTTTGAAATCAGTTCTGTGGGTGTGGCTTAGTTGGTAGGCGTGGCTTGGTGGTCACGCAACTCGGTGGACATGGCTTGGTGGTCATATTATTGGCTGGATGTGGCCAACTCAATATCACTCACATCGAGGCACGGATCTCCTCACCTGGCCTCTCATGACTGTGGGGATGCTGCAACAGTCGTAATAAGGGTCAATGGAGAGGCAGTTTCTGTAAGCAACACCAGAATGTTTCCTTCCTGTCTTCCTTACAGGATTAGTCCAGTAATTTCTTCTAACAACCGGTTCTCCAAACTGCTTAGAATGTTAACAACCGGTTCTAGCGAATAGGTGCGAACTGGTAGAATCTCACCCCTGGTTACGTGATCCCCTTTTGCAACCTTCGGACAAGCAAAGTCCGTGGGGGAAGCCAGATTCACTTAACAACTGTCGGAACTGAAGAAGCTTCTTGGATGAGAAGCGAAACGTTTTCAAAAGTGCGGGGGGAAGTCCAGTTGCCTTTTGGAAAAAACACCGCTGGGACAACTGTGTTACTAAACTTAACAACAGCAACAAACAGCAACAGTTGTTACTAAACTTAACAACTGCGGCAAGAAAGGTCATAAAATGGGGAAAACCTCACGTAACAACTCTCTTGCTTAGCAGTGGAAATTTTGGGCTCTGTTGATGGTCGTAAGTACGACTATCTGCAATTAAAAGGAAAAGATGCTCTTTTTGGGATCAGGATGGAGTTGTAGTGGGTGGTCAGAACAGATCCGATAAGAAATGTGGCCTGTGTATTTAGAATCAAAGCAAGAGAGAAGGTTGTTCTGCTGCCAATGTACCATTTTGAACCACTGTTACAGCTGGCTGACAAAACAAACTCCATGAAAAATTTCAACCTGATTTCTAACAAGCAAAATGACCCATAATGCACTGCCAGAAAAAAAAAAAAAAGCTTACCGCTGGGGTTGAAAGCCATGCAGCAAATGGGCTTCTCATGGGCCGGGAAGTGGGCAACGATGCCGTCACTATCGGAGTCCTCGCTCACCAGCACCTGGGTATCATAGCACAGAAAGTGGAAGGTCAGCAGAGCAACTTACATTTGATTTCAGTATATTGGAAGACCAGGAATTCTAAGGATTAAAGCATCAGGCTAGAAAGTGTGAGTTCTAGTCCCGCCTTAGGCATGAAAGCCAGCTGGGTGAATTTAGACCAATCACCAGAAGATGGTGAGTTCTAGTCCCACCTTAGGCATGAAAGCCAACTGGGTGATTTTGCATCAATTACAGGAGACAATGAATTCTAGTCTCGCCTTAAGCATAAAAGCCAGCTGAGTGATTTTGGGCCAGCCTTTTTCCCTCAGCCCAACCTACCTCACAAGGTTATTTCTGTAGGGAAATAAGAGGAGGAAGGTATGTTAGATATCTTTGCTGCCTTGAGTTATTTGTACAAATAATAATGGTGGAATGCAAATATAACATACAAGCAAATAAATAAATAAAGTATTCCTTTCTTAAGCCATCCAGATAAGGAGTGACACCCTCCCATAAAGATAATTAGGCACAAGAAAACGACATCTGCTAGCAAAGAGCCTCCTTCCACCAGCTCAAGCATCTTCCACTGGAGTCAATTAGGTGTGCTAAAATACTAAGTAGAGTCAGGCCTGGGTAGCATTTCATATTGCCATGAAATCACCATAATTAGCTTTATTTTTTACAAAAGCCAAACCCACCAAGTTCCCCGATAGTTCTTACTAACTCAAACTTGTCGGAAGGAGGAATCTGACACCATGCACAATCTCTCCTTCAAGTTGGTGTTAACTTTTACTGACCGCATAAAGTTTCTCCAGGGTGAATGATCTCTAATCGAGACTTAAAATGAATTTTTTTATCGAATCTGTTCTATGGGCTTCTCAGTGCTTTCTGAGCTTGGTTGTTTCCTTGCAGATGTTTCATGGCCCAACTAGGTAACATCATCAGTGCTAGAAGGGAGTGGGGTTCGCCCACTGTTTACATACAAGTGGTTTGGCCCATCAGTGAGGGTGGGAGTGTTGATCTCTTGTGGGGTCCTTGGAGCTTCCTGAGCGTGGCTGTTTTCTTGCAGACATTTCTTTAATCAAATAGCTAATATTATCAGGGCAAAACCCTCAATTTCTTATAGCACTGTGCAATTGCCCTTGTATATGCAGTTGATGGGACATTTTGTGTGAAAAACAGCATTATCCACTTAAACATCCAACTGAGGTCGAATCTAATGGACCACTGTGGTATTGTTGATTGAACTGAGTATTCATTGAGGCCATAAATATTCATGGAACTAGTTGTCTTAATCGCCATGGCTAATCCAGAAATCTAATATTAGTGGGGGGTTTTCCCTAAGCCTCCTTCAAGTTAGACATGATACTTTTGGCCAACATTATGGCTGGCTATCCAGCCCAACACAGAGATATAATTATTTTGCAAGATGTATAATCACAACAAAGCAGTGGTGGTATTCTACTGGTTCAGCTGAACTGGTAACTCCAAGGATCATCTGTGCGCATACTGGTTTGCTCTGACAATCAGCTGCTGGGCCCACCCACCTGCCCCGGCTCTATTCTGACCTTTATTTCCTGATTTTGAAGCTCAGCACGGCAGATTGCCACGCACCAATTGTTGAATATATGGGGAGGGTGCAGGATTGCAGGAGAAGGTTAATAGCAAACCCTCTGCACATGCACAAAGCACGCCCACCAAGCCACGCCCACAGAACCGGTGGTAAAAAACAACTGAATCCCACCACTGCACAAATGACTACTCACAACACACACTCCTGACACACATAAAAGCACCTCTAACATATTCTAGCTAAGGTCAAATGTTCACAGGGAAAAGGCTAACTATCACCAATGGGTAACCTCGGTGGCTCTTCTCTTTTTAATGGAATCTAGCATCAAGCTAGCCTGATGTGAGCTTCAGCTCAGTCAGAGCCATTAATCTGCAATGAAAATTTCTACCTGAGAAAAAACGGAGCTCCTTTAATAAAAATTAAGGTAAGGTATTCTTATGTTCAGAGGGAATGGAGGGGAAAGGGAGAGGGGGAAAGAGAGAGAGAAAGGGAGGGAAAAAGGGAAAGAGAGAAATCTTCTATAATGTACAGAGGAAGACAAGGAAGAATCATAGGATCACAGAGCTGGAAGATACCTTGGAGGTCTTCTAGTCTAACCCACTGCTCAAGGCATACTTTACATGGTGTGGGAATATGAATGGATTTCCAGAAAAAAATTGGGCGTGGCTGAGGGTGGGCGGGACACAGGGCACCTGTGCTGACCAAGTGCTAAGGCAGGATTTCCCTGAGACCCTCCCCCACTCTCATTATAATCCCCTTCCTTCCTTCCTTCCTTCCTTCCTTCCTTCCTTCCTTCCTTCCTTCCTTCCCTTCCCTTCCCTTCCCTTCCCTTCCCTTCCCTTCCCTCTTCCTTCTCCTTTCTTCTTCCTTCCCCTTTCCTTCTTTTTCCTTCCTTGCTCTCTTCTCATCTTCCTTTCTTTTTCTTTCCCTTTCCCCTTTCCTGTCCCTTCTTGCCTGCTCAAGTGCCAAAGGGGAACCATTTCTCCTTTTGTTTTCTTTAATTTGCTTTGATAGCCCCTCTGCCAGTGAAAAGGGAGCTCCATTTTCGCTGGCAGAGGGCCGTGGGAGTCCGTCAGGGCCAAAAAACTGGGTGCAGGGAGGCTGGCCCACACGCAACTCCCCCGAGCTCCATTTTTGCTAAGAGAGGCACCGTGGGCTGGTCTGCTATTTCCAGGCTGGCCCTGTGAGCTGGATCTGGCCCTCAGGCCTTGAGTTTGACATCCCTGTCAAATCCCTAGAGTCTCAACATCCTTTTCTTTTTGTATTGTGTTGACCAGAACTGGATGTAAATGTGGCCTCACTAGTGGGGTGTAAAGCGGTACTCTCACTTTCCCTGATCCTGATGGCTTGTGAGGAAGTCAATGGCTAGGGCAGTCAGTTATCATTGTCTGTGAAAAGAGTGCAATCATAAATAAACAGCCAATAAAAGCCGACATTGGTAGGTTGATGTTTTATTGTTGGAAGGTCGTTTATCTGTTAAGTGATTGGCCTGAAGCCCAAAGGGTGGCTTTGCTCATAGATTCTTGATATTTGATAGGCCATCTTTGTTGGCTGTGGCTTTTTAAAATCAATTCTTAACCAAATGGGAAATTAAATACTGGTACAATCTGCCTCTCTCTTCTCCCTAATAGATTCTCAGCCTTCATTGTCACAAAGCAACATTTAAAAATTGGGAGTTTACAGGGGGAGTATCAAGACTTGATCTATAAATCTCTATTTAGGATGCGGCCCTTCCAAAGTTCAACCTTCACAACAAAGTAAAAGCTGCATTTTTAATGAATTCCAGTCCATTTTAAACAGAAACCTACTATTTTGATGCGCTGAATTGCTCCAGGCTACTTTACAAAATGGTGGAACAGTACAAGAAGAAAAGTTAAAGTGCCGTATATCTCTCTATTTTAAACATTCAAAGCATCTCACAAGTATTTTTATTTTCTCCCGAATTTGGAGGAGCCCATCTGCGGAAGTTTATCAAGCCTCCAAATTCAATTCTAACTCATGATTTTTATTTATTTTTAATTTTTATCTTTTTAAACCAGCAATTTCCCTCAGAGAAGGACTCTGGTTGCTGTACAATTAATTAAAAAGTTAAAATATAAAATTGGCACATGAAAGTTTAACATTGAGAAGGAGGCGAGGAGAATTAAACCCCATTAAAAGTCAGTTAAAAAGGCAAAGAGAGGGGCTCTCCAGGCGCTAACCAGCCCCTCCGCTGTGTGCTCCTCCATGTGCCCCAAGCAAGGGCGCAGAGCATGAGTTAATTCCTTTTCAAAGGCCAGGAGAGTGGGGGATATTCCATAGCAAGGGTGTCAAACTCAAGGCTCAGGGGAGGCAGAAGGCGGAGCTTCGTCGCTGCGTTACAGCTGCAATCTTGGGGCTCCGAGATCGCAGCTGATATCTTCGCCCCTGGTCGGTCCTAACGGACCTAAACCATCCCGTAGAGACGGTGACAGTAAGAGGTGCGTTCTGTAAATCCCAGGGACATCGCAAGTCCCTGGTTGATCCAGAAGAAGCCCTTTTATCATCGGTGGAGAGGCAGCCATTAAGCTGCTGAAGCTAGGACAGCTCCAAAAGGAAGAGATTGGAAGGGAAAGATTTGGTGAGGACTTTCTTTTATTATTATTAATATTTGTCTAAAGGACACCCTAAGAATGAGAAGAAATCTGTAAGATTTTTGACTAAACTGACTTAGCAGCGATTTTTAAAGAGAAATGTCAAAGTGAGGCTTGGCTTTTTACTTTTACTTTTTTTTTCTTTCTATTGAACTTCTATGGTGATCTAGTTAATCAGACTGGTTTTTTCTTTTAAACTTACTTCTTTTCTTTTTTTTTTCCCTTCTCCTTTTTGACTGTTTATATTTTATAAAATAGAGGCCCCCTTTAGAGATTTTTTTTTAAATTAAATATATATATATACTTTTTCTTTTTTTTTTAGGTTTTTTAGGGGGGAAGAAGGGGGAGTGGTTTAAGGAAATTTTGCAACACTGCCAACTAGAGGCTTGAAAATATTTGAAGTTGGGACCTGAGAAAAAAATTTTTTCTCAAGGCCACTGGAAGCGATAAGATAGAGGGAAGAGCACTGGAGGATGTTTATACAGGTGCTTCTATTATCAATTGAATATTTGAAGCTTGGCTTTGAAATGTGTGGAGAAGCCAAATAAGAGCCTTGGATAAATAAAAGGCAGTGGGTGCTTTTTACTTTTTATTTCTTATTAACTGTTCTATCCCTCCCCCTCCAACCCCATAGCATTTTGTAATATTGGTATATTTATTTTTTATTTTATCTCATTTTTATTTTTTTTTAAAGGGGAAGCCTCAGAATATTTATTTTTTCCTTTTTATTTTTTCTTATTGGGATATTTGCCTTTTTATTCCTACTTTTGACTTACTTTTATGGCTATTTTCTATTTTTGAGGTCTCTCAATTGGATTAAGGTGGGAAGAACCTGAAGAACTCTTTTTTTCTTTCCTTTTTCTTGCATATTATTTTTTTCTTTTCTTTTTTTAATATTGTTGGGCTTTATTTTGTCTTTTCTCTCTCTCCATTTTTAATTTTTACTTTTGAAATATAATTGAGTATTTCACAATTGGACTAGGGTCTTGAAGAACCTGAAGAATTTTTCTTTTTCAATTTTGGGCCTTTTATTTTTTATTGGCTCTTTTTTTTTTTCTGGTGTTTTCCTTCTTTCCAATTGGATTACAATTGGTCACCTTATTAATTGGATTAAAAGAACCGGAAGACTCTGAGCTACGGAATGAATAAGAGAATTCTACCTTTGGCCATTTCAACTTCTGCTCCTGTCTCCCCATCATATGGAGGACGACTTTCAACAATGGCGAAGGAAAATAAAGCACAAGTGGATTTAACGATGGTTATGCAAGGGATACAAGATCTTAAAATGAGTATGGAAAAGAATTGGGAAGATTGATGAAAAATTTGAAAACGTTCAACAAATGATGGTGAATCATGATGAGAGAATCCAAAAAATAGAAGAGAAAGACAAACAAAGAGATGACATAATTGGAAATATTGATAGTAGATTAGCAACAATTGAACAAGAAAAAAGTGGGATGTTGAAGTGGGAGATGGACAGGTCAGAATTTTATCTTAGATTCCAAAATATTGAGGAGGAAAAAGGACAAAATTTGGCCGCAGTAGTGATTGAAATATTGGCTGGAGCCTTGGAAATAACAGAGGAAAAGATGATGGATGGAGCAGATGAGATATATCGAGTCTTCCCAAGATATGCGATGAGGAACCAATTACCAAGAGAGGTTCATGTCAGATTCACCAAAAAAACTATTAGAACCCAAATATTACAAGTGGCAAGAGAAAAGGTGTTGTATAAAGATAAAGAGATTGTGGTCTTAAAACAAGTACCTAGAAAAGTGAGAGAGATTAGAAGAGAATATTGATTTTTGACTAAAATGCTATTGGAAAAAGAGGTGAACTATAGATGGCTGATTCCAGAAGGATTAATGTTTATGTGGCAAGAACAGAGACATAGAATTGATTCAATTGAGAAAGCAGAAATATTCTACAAGGAATTTTTTGAAAGAAGAGAAGGGGAGAGAGAAAAAGAGAATATCTCAACTGAATTTGAAGAGGTCCAAATGGAAATGGGAAGAGAGGAAGATGCAGTAGGTGGACAAGTGGAGATTAAAGAACAACATAAAGTAAGATCCATGAGAGCTGTTAGACCTAAATATAAAACATAACCATGGAGGGAAAAAAACTGATTTCTATGAATATAAATGGACTGAATTCAGCTATCAAAAGAAGAAAAACTTTCCACAAATTAGAGAAGCTAAAATTTGATATAATCTGCCTACAAGAAATTCACATTAAAAAACAACATGAACAATTACTGGCACGACCAAAATTAGGGAAAATATTTACTTCTTTGACTTACTGTAAAAAAAGAGGAGTGGTTTTGTATATTAAAGAAACCATTCCAGCAAAACTGATTTATACTGATGAAGAAGGAAGAGTATTAATGGTTGAAATAGTGGACAATAATACAAAAACACTCTTGGTTGCAATTTATGCCTCGAATGATAAACAAGAAGAATTTTATAAAAAATTACATATGAAAATAATTGAACTGGACTATGCTAATATACTTATGATGGGAGATTTTAATGGAATTGTAGACAATAAACTGGACTATACAGCAAAAGCAACACGACAAAATAGGAAGACCCTCCCTAAATCCTTTTTTAAAATGACAGATGAATTAAATCTAAAAGATATATGGAGAGAAAGAAATGCTAAAACTCAACAATATACTTTTTATTCCAATAGGCATTTATCATGGTCCAGAATAGATATGATTTGGACATCAACAGAATTATTATCCAATATTCAAGAAATAAATATTGAAACAAGTACATGGGCAGACCACAATCCAATGATAATTAAATGGAAAGGACAAAAAAGAAGATCTAGATGGACATTAAATAATACTATTTTAAAGGGAAAAAAACTTTACACAATGGAGGGAAAAAGAATTGGCCTTCTTCTTTAATGAAAACAAAAAAGAAGATACTTCAATACAGAATGTTTGGGATATAATGAAGGCATATGCAAGAGGATTAATAATAGACTGTACAAAGAAAAAGAACATTAGGAAGAGGCAAATGATTAAAGCTTTAGAAGATGATCATAAAAAACTGGAAAAAGAATTACAAAAAACTCCACAGAAAAAAGATATTAAACTTAAAATGGATATAATTAAACATAAAATGGATCAAGCAGAGAAAGAAGAATTGGCACAAAAAATTAGAAGTGCTAAACAGAACTATTTTGAAGATGCAAATAGGCCAGGTAGATGGTTAGCATATAAGTTGAGAAAAGAGAAAGAATCAAGGAAAATATTACAGTTAATAGACAATCAAGGTCAAATTTGCCATGGTAATAAAGAGAGGGGAAAAAAGGCTAATGGGCTACATCCAGCCCGTGATGTGGTCGGATCTGTCCTGTAGGCCCGTCCTGGAAAATGTAAGGGGCCATCCCGCATTACTTCGGCCCGGTCTACCCAATGCGAAGAGGAGACATGCTAACAATTTGGGGAGTGACACCCACTCAGTCAGCCATGCCCAGTGAGTGGTGTCAAGCTGACCATGCCCACTCAGTCAGCCACACCCAGTGAGTGGCGTTAAGATAGCCATGGCCACCCAGTCAGCCCGCCCACTCTGAAGTCAACCACAGCCCTGATGCTGCCCTTAATGAAATGGAGTTTGACACACCAGGGTAGCAGCAGCCTTCAACCTTTGGGGCACCAGGGACCGGTTCTGTGGAGAGAGGTTTTTCCATGGACCGGGAGCGGGTGTGGTTTCACGTGGTGCCTACATCCCATGGATGGGGCTTCGCTTGTTTGTGTGGGCTGGTTTCTGACATGCCACAGACTGGTGCCGATCCACGGACCTCGGGTTGGGGACACATGGTCTACAGGGTGGTATTCAGCAGGTTCTGATCAGTTCTGGAGAACCAGTAGTGGAAATATTGAGTAGTTCGGAGAACCAGGAAATCCCACCTCTGACTAGCCCTGCCAACCCCATCCCTTCTCTGCCTCCCATGGAGACCCAGCTGATCGGCTGGGTCTTCTTTGGTTGCCCTGCACAGGAGAACGGAGCTGGAAAGCAGGCTAGTGGGGTGGGGAGGGAATGGGGATTTTGCAGTATCCTTCCCCGCCACACCCACAAAGCCATGCCCACAAAGCCACACCCACAGAACCAGTAGTAAACAAAATTGAATCCCACTGTTGGTGGGGGCAACACCAAAGAAGGCTGTTCTCTTCTTTAACTGATGGGTCCGTAACATACTTTCTCTACTTGACCAGGTAGGACAGGTTGATGTACAGTGAGTCCTTGACTTACAACCACTATTAAGTCCCAAATTTCTGTTGTTAAGCAAGGCAGTTGAGTTTTGCCCCATTTTACAACCTTTTTTCCCACACGTTTTTGAGGTGGTTAAGTGAATCATGTGGTCATTAAGTGAATCTGGCTTTCCCCATTGACTTTGCTTGTCAGGAGCCAGCTGGGAAGGTGGCTAATTGTGATCACGTGACCCCAGGACAACAATAAATATGCACGGGTTGCCAAGCAACTGAATTTTGATCGCATGACCATGGGGATGCTGCAACGGTATACATATGAAAAATGGTCATAAGTTGCCTTTTTCAATGCTGTTATAACTTCAAATTGTCACCAAGCAAATGGTTGTAAGTCGAGGACTATCTGTACAGATAGTCCTGTATACTACCTTTACGACCGTAGTAGCATCCCCATGGTCACATGATCAAAATTCAGATGACTGGCAACTGACTCATATTTATGACGGTTGCAGTGTCCCGGGGGTCACATGATCCCCTTTTTGCAACCTTCTCACAAGCAAAGTCGATGGGGGAAGCCAGATTCACTTAACAACTGGGTTACGTACTTAACAACTACAGAGATTCACTTAACAACTGGTGGCAAGAAAAGTTGTAAAAAGGGGCAAAATTCACTTAACAAATGTCTTACTTAGCATCATAAATTTCGCTGTAAGACCTGAAGAGATTTACAGCCCTTTAATGTCAGTCCTGCCTATGACTCCTCTGGAGAACAGAATGTATGCGGCAGGTCTGGATTGATTAATCGATCTATATATAAGCAACATACCACTCAAGCATCATCACAAAATCTCCAGAACCGTAAAGCCTACAAACTTGAAATTTGGCACGTATGTTCCTCTTGGCTTCTAGGGGCTCACTAAGAAAGGATTTTTCCAAATGACCATCAAAAGTATTAGTATTTCATTATATTATTATTATTAACATGTTCTGATGCTGAGGAGTTCTACTCCCCCCTCCCTAACTGGAAAGAAATCTCTTCCAAATGCAAAACACAAGCAGAGGAGAGGAGTTTCACTTTCACTTTCACAGCACCAAACAGCTTTAGTACAGAATGGTTGAGCTAAGCCATGCCCAGGCTCCTTGCTGTCTCCTTGCTCATACAGCAAATACTCTTTCAGTTTCCAAACAGCCCTCAACTCTCTCACACACTGACAGGATGCTAGCCAGATGAATATCAATGAATGCTAGTAGGCAGAGGCAGAATTTTCTTTTCCTCCCAAAAAACTAAGCCCAATCACATAGTTTCATAGTGAAGCATGGGTATTGAGCTAGTTAATTGATAAAATTGCTATACCAGAGTAGAATTTGAATACCAGAATGCATCAGTTAAATCTATATATGAATAGCCTCTTGGATACATGTATTTTTGAATCCTTTGCCTTTGTGTGCAAACACTTACAGATATATTATAAATAATCAGCTATATAGTAGTCTTGGCAGGTTTAGAGCCAAGTAATGTTTAAAAAGGCACTTTATTTCAGACAAATTCTGGGTGGTCCCCCACCTAACGAATTAATGGAGAGAAAATAAATTAAAAGGTTAAGCAAAAATGTTACTCCAGTCAGAAAAAGTTTGTGTATTTAAAAATTTGGAGGGGGGGGCAGCGAGGAATATAGTATATATTTATTTTTACTCATTTTAGCTAATCAATGACTCCAAAGAGGCCATCATTATTTTTAAATGGGAAAAAAAATGCTAACACTTAATTAAAAGGCCATTTAAACACATTCACAAATCTTACTAATGTATTTGGGCTGACCACAGAGTTGTTTGAGCTTCTCAGTAATTATTTTTATCTAGCTTTCAAATATGAACATAATTTAATAACTCAGCCTTTTTTAAACAGGAAAAAAAAAGCTAGAGTTCTCCAAAACAAGAAAAAAAGAAAGAAAAACTGTGAAATTCCTATGCAAACAATGGCTACATTCAAAAACACCACTTCAAAAGCTAATTAAATTAACCCAGATATTTTCCTTTGAACAAATCAGAACTGAATCTTTAGTTTTCCATATTACCTAAATTCCTAAGTTAATTTTTTTCTCTCCATCTCAGACTACATTGATGTTAATCCTGAACATAAATTTTCAAACTTATCTTGGACAAATCTCTTCCTTCTCAGATTAGTCTGAGAGTAAAAAAGGCTAAATAACAGGCCACAAAGGTTAGTCGCTTGAAAAAGTCTTCTCCCCTCAGCTAGAAACTTACAACAACAAAGCTCTCCAAAGCTCAGAGATGGGATCTTCCTTCACGGGCAATTCATATGGTAGCTATGCTAGGTGCAGTAAGATCTGAGGCTATCAATATAATTATAATACAGTAAATCCAAAGGTTAGTTTGGAAAGAAACGAAGCAAGGAAAGAAGCAACCTAGAAGAATGACATGGTATGGTCAGAAGACATTTCCTGACAGTGAGAACAATTAATCAGTGGAACAATTTGCCTCCAGAAGTTGTGGGTGCTCAAACGCTGGAAGTTTTTAAAGAATAGATTGGACAACCCTTTATCTGAAATGATTTAGTGTTTCCCGCCTGAGCAAGGGGTTGGACTAGAAGACCTCCAAGGTCCCTTCCAACCCCTATTCTGTCCTGTCCTGTCCTGTCCTATTCTATCCTATCCTATCCTATCCTTTATCTATTCTATCCTTTATCTATTCTATTCTATTCTATTTTATTCTATCCTTTATCTATTCTATTCTATTCTATCCTTATCTATTCTATTCTATTCTATTCTATCCTTTATCTATTCTATTCTATTCTATCCTATTCTATCCTTTATCTATTCTATTCTATCCTTTATCTATTCTATTCTATTCTATTCTATTCTATTCTATCCTATCCTATCCTATCCTATCCTATTCTATCCTTTATCTATTCTATCCTTTATCTATTCTATTCTATTCTATTCTATTCTATTCTATTCTATTCTATTCTATTCTATCCTTTATCTATTCTATTCTATTCTATCCTTTATCTATTCTATTCTATTCTATCCTTATCTATTCTATTCTATCCTTTATCTATTCTATTCTATTCGATTCCATTCCATTCTCAATAAAGATTCTATTCTATTCTGTTATCTTCTCTTCAATTGCCTGGAAAATCTGTCACAAGTCATCTTCAACTTACATCTTCAACTTACATCTGACAAGAATTTCCACTGCGAACACTATTAAGTGAGTCATGCCCAATTTTCCATCCCCCCCCCTTTTTTTTAAACTCTTCTCTTGAAATTCTCAATCATCCAAGTCTCAGTTGTCCCAAAGATGCTTTTTTCCAAAAGGTAATTGGACTTTCTTGGTGCTTTTTTTCCCTTTGAAAACATTTCGCTTCTCATCCAAGAGGCTTCTCCAGTTCAAAATGACTGGTGGGGGAAAGGAAGAATGGAAGGATTGAAAAAGAAACATAAATCCTTCCATTCCCCACCAGATGGTTAGAACTGAAGAAGCTTCTTGGATGAGAAGTGAAACGTTTAAAAAAACCCAAAAAAACAGAAAGTCCATTTGCCTTTTGGGAAAAAAAGCATTTGGGGGACTTTTTTTTTGGCCATGGATGTTAAGTGAATCACTGCAGTTGTTAAGTGAATCACACAGCTGGTAAGGGAATACTGCTTTCCCCATTGACTTTGCTTGTTGAAGCTCACTTAACAACAGAAGTTTTGGGCTCACTTGTGGTCATACATTGAGGACTGCCTGTATAAGAGATAGAATAGAATAGAATAACAGAGAAGGGGCCTTGGAGGTCTTCTAGTCCAACCCCCTGCTTTGGCAGGAAATCCCATACCATTTCAGACCAATGGTTGTCCAGTCTCTTCTTAAAATCTTCCAGTGTTGGAGAATTCACAACTTCTGGAGGCAGGTCGTTCCACTGGTTACTTGTTCTCACTGTCTGGGAATTTCTCCTTAATTCCAAGTTGCTTCTCTCCTTCATTAGTTTCCATCGATTGTTTCTTGTCCTGCCTGCAGGTGTTTTGGAGAATAGCTTGACTAACTCCCTCTTCTCTGGGGCAACCCCTGAGATATTGAAAGACTGCTGTCATGTCATCGCTAGCCCTTCTTTTCATCAAACTAGACGTACCCAGTTCCAGCAACAGTCTTTTTAAATATATTTTAGCCTCCAGTCCCCTGATCATTTTTGTGGCTCTTCTCTGCACTCTTCCCAGGGTCTCAACATCTTTGCCTGTTCCATTCCTCAGATTATCAGCCACAAATCTATCAACGCTAAGCCTACTCTAAAATCCATTCCAAATTGTCCCCTCAAGGACTCATTTGATGAACAAACTGTGTTTTTCGAGGCCGTTTATTCCCTGTTCTTAGTCTCCATGCCAAGGAATTTAAGGCAAACTTCCAAGGATACCTAAAACACATTGAACAAAAGAAATGGCCATGACTTCACTTAAGGACTGCCTCCTGAACACACTGAAATTCTGGAAAAGGAGCAAACCCCCGTTTTCATACAACCATATTTGAGCAACTATGAAGAAGTCCTCCTTAAGCAAGTAGCTACAATAGGATACCTTTCTATAAAAGGAGAACTTTGAGAAGGAATGAAATCTTTTATGGTCCTGCGGCTTTCTGAAGAGATCTACATGCATTTTTATCTCTCCTCTCGTCGTTAGGAGAGAGCAAATGAACACCATTGGGAGAATTTCATTCACTTTCTACACGTGGCCAATTCACTGATTCTGGCAGTGGCAGGACTCAAAATTGAGCATTGTAGTGTCAAACATCAAAAGAGCCAACATTTTTTTTTTAGATGTTCTCTGAGAACTTAAAACCTTAATTTTGTGCCGGAAGATGATAATATGCTCTTATAAAACTGCTGGCAATCATCTCATGGATTTTTTTTTTTTTTTAAAAGATTCCATTAGCACAAAGCAGCTTTGCATGGGGCTATTCACTGTGTCTCTGCACCGCTCAGCCCGATCTCCCTCTAGGCCAGGGGTCTCCAACCTTGGCCCCTGGAAGCCTGGTGGACTTCAACTCCCAGAATTCCACAGCCAGCTGGCTGTGGAACTCTGGGAGTTGAAGTCCGCCAGGCTTCCAGGAGCCAAGGTTGGAGACCCCTGCTCTAGGCCCTAGGCTGGGCATGTGAGCAATCTGATCCCAAAAGTACTTTTTGCCCCAAAGGCAACTGGTGTTGTTTTTTTCCCCTTTGAAAATGTTTTGCTTTTCATCCCAGAAGCCGCTTCCTAAGAAAGTGAGTTAGAACAATGAACCAGTGGAACAGCTTGCCTCCAGAAGCTGTGGATGCTCCAACACTAGACATTTTTAAGAAGAGATTGGACAATCATTTGTCTGCAATGGTATAGGGTTTCCTGCCTGAGAAGGGGGTTGGACTGGAAGACTTCCAAGGTCCCTTCTCACTCTGTTATTCTGAGAAGTGAATTTTTTTCAAAGGAAAAAAAAAATCCTTTGAGAAGGAATTCCAGTTGCCTTTTGCAAAAAAACAAAAAAGCACCTTTGGGACAACCATGACCTGGATGATTGAGAATCTCCACATAGACAAAGGCAATCTGGTAACATTTCAACATTACAATCACTGAGTTGGAGAGGACCTTAGAGATCATCTGATCCAACCCCCTGCTCTGTACAGGATCAGCTAAGCCAGCGTTTCTCAACCTTGGCAGTATGAAGTAGGAGGACTTCAACTCCAGAGTTCCCCATCCAGCTTTTGCTTCCACCTGAAATAAGAGCATGATGACGTAGAGAAAAGAGTAGCAGAAAGTGGAGGCGGAGTCAAAAGAGGAAGCGGTCTAGAATCCCTACATAGCCACAAGTAGACTAAGTCCAACCTCCCTTGAATTCTGCGAGCCCTTATCTAACTCCTAGTAGGTGCTAACTGTTAGTTGAGAAGATTCCTGTGCATAAACAAGAGTAGCGATCAATCAATTCAACTGGGCCTGCATGCGTGGGCCGAATCTTTCGCACATGACACATCCTCATCCCAGTTCAGCTTCTCCACCACAATGCAGTAGAGAAACTATTAGGATCCTTGAAGCAGGACCTATCATGGTCCCTGGTCCACTGTAGTAGTAACCCTGCTACCTTGGATTTTAGACCTTTTGAATGGAAAAGACCAGGAGTGACGGTAGAAGATAGGAACAAGGGAAGGAACCAGACAACTATGATCTTTTTTTTCCCTTTTATGATCAGATTACCCTTGCACACCCCACTTCCAGAGACAAGTTGAACCATACAAAGAATGGTGTCTGGAATTGGGCTTGTCTAGTTTAATGAATGAGGGACGTGGTGGCTCAGTGGCTAAGACGCTGAGCTTGTTGATCAGAAAGGTTGGCAGTTCGGCGGTTCGAATCCCTAGCGCCGAAGTGAGGAACGGAGTGAGCTCCCGTTCCTTGTCCCAGCTTCTGCCAACCTAGCAGTTTGAAAGCATGTAAAAGTACAAGTAGAAAAATAGGGACCCCTTTGGTGGGAAGATCACAGTGTTCCATGCACCTTCGGCGTTTAGTCCTGTCAGTCACATGACCACAGAGACATCTTTGGACAGTGCTGGCTCTTCAGCTTTGAAACGGAGATGAGCACCGCCAGAAATAACTGGCATGCATGTGCAAGGGGAACCTTTACTTTTACCTAGTTTAATGAAAAGAAGGAATAGGGGGTGACATGAAAGCAGTGTTCCAACATTTGAGGGGTTGCCATAAAAAAAAAAGGGGGCTTTCAGCCTATTTTTCAAAGCATCTGAAAGCGGGAGAAGAAGTAACGAATGGATTGTAATCAAAGAGAGAGATCAACCTACAATTAAAGAGAAATTTCTTCACAGTGAGAACAAATTAACCAGTGGAAGCGTTTGCCTTCAGAAGTTGTGGGTACTCCAACACTGGAGGTTTTTAAGAAGAGACTGGACCACCACTTGTCTGAAATGGTATAGGATTTCCTGCCAAAACAGGGGGTTGGACTAGAAGACCTCCAAGGTCCCTTCCAACTCAGCTATTCTGTTCTGCTTTCTTAATTCCAGAATTCCCAAGCCCCAAAGCACAGGAGCAAGAAGACCCAGGAAGTAAATCTATTCATCTGCTTGCAGTTATGCTGTGATGTTTCAGGAGTTCAGAGAGGGAAACAAAAAAGTCTTTAGAGCTTATTTAAATAACTCAAACGCCATCGTTTTTACACACATATACACAAAAGAAACCCAGTTTTTCATCGTATCCATTAAGCAAGCCAGCTCGTGATTACTCTGAAGATCAGAGGCCAAGTTCATTAAAGGCAAAAAAAAAAATCCTCTAAATCATATATAAGGCAACTTAAAAACCTACAATAAATCATTTTATTAGTCAAGCTATTTGCAAGAGGAGTCTGGGAGCAGACCCTGAACGTCAGAAATAATGATTGCATTAAAAAAAAAAAAGGCTTCATGAGAAATTTATGAAGCAGGATTTCATTCTCCCTTTTCCTCCCCTTTCTGGTATTATATAGAAAAAGACAAGAGTGTATTTTCCAGGAAAGTGTAATAAACCTTGAATGGAGCAACAAACCTTATTCTAAAATAAATGAAGCTTGTAAAATCTTAAATGAAATAGGCAGAGTTTCGGTCCTCTGGGGCTCCAATGTTATCTTTCATTACTCAGAGTTGAGTCTTTGAAGGTCAATTGAGGAGGTTTATTTCTTTAAGCCCGTCCTTAAGGAACTGAAATCCAATTTACCAAAGAGGTAAAGGTGCTGGATGAGAAACCAGAAGACCACAAACTCTTGAGATTCTTTGGGCATGGAAACTGGCAAGAGACTTTGAGTTAGCTTCTGTCACTTTATCCGACTGCCCAGGGAGAGGGAACATTATGTAGGCTGCATAGAGTCATAACAATTCGTATGAATTAGAATAGGGCAGAGGGGCCCCCAATCCACTGGCCAGGGCCTGGTACCAGGCCAGGGTCCATTCGGAGCAGGACCACACAAGTGAGCATGCATGCACAGCTCCATTTGAGCAAGTGTTCTGACCAAGGCTTCCGAGACCATAATTATGATGCACATGCTTATTTTAAAAACAAGTCTTGTTTTATTGCAACGCTGGGAATTATTTTCATTCCCGGCCGGTAATGAATCTCAAACAGTCCCTCAAGATAAGCACCCATCTTTCTTTCCTGTGAAGTGCTGCCAATAACAGAAGTGTCCAATGAACTAGAAAAAAAACCCCAACCAAACTACAAAGAGCTTCAAGAATGAACCTGAACTGAATGAACAACTTTGCTTCCTGCAAAGGTTTCTCTACCTTTGCCTGTCCTTTATATCTTATGGGAGGGGCAATCACCTCCCAGCCTTACTCCTGAGTCGCACCTTTTGTTTCAGCTGCTCTCGCCTTCTAGCAGCTCTGCACACACGCACACTGGAACAGGCTCCCTTGGGTCCTCTGCCTCACTGCTGCCAGAGTTCGGAGGCTCCAGAGGCAGCACCCCACTCCCAGATGGTCCTGGCCCCATCTCTGCATCAGACGCAGGACCCTCGTCCGAGTCCTCTCCAGAGTCTCGGACTGATCCCTTCTTCTCCACTGTCTGATTCTGCTGCCATCTGCACAGGCTGCTGGCGAACCACAACAGCAAGCAGCGCTCGTAAGCGCTCCCATATAAAACTCCATTTGTGGGAATGGTGTGCATGCGTGCCCATCACTTGTGCAAATGGTACTGTATGCATGCACACACACACATCTGCCACTTGCACAGAACCCTCCCCTCTTCCCGCCCCGGCCCACCAAGCCAGGAAATTTGGGGACCCCTGGTATAAGGTCTCCTGCTTGATCAGAGGGCTGGACTAAAAGACCTTCAGAGTCCCTTCCAACTCTGTTGTTCTCTTCTATTCTGAAAGGTCAGATTGTCAGGTTCACAGAGTCATCTCTGAAAAGCTGGACCTAAGAAGGTCAAAGAAGGTATAAATAACTATGTTTCCAGGCCCAAGATTTATTTATTTTTTTAACTTAAGCTTTTTCTCGCCAGCATTTATGAAACAGATTTGTTTTAATGCCACTTTATGCTATTTGATTATCATTTTATTTTTGGAAGAAACTTTTGGGGTTTCCACAAAGAAAGGGAGGGAAGCCCCATCAATATATGTACGTATTTCTCTCCTCTAGAGATTTTTCTGTTTCTTCAATTCTCTAAATTTAAATTTCAAAATAAGAAACATGCCAGAGTTGACAAGACGTCTTTCAACTGCACTGAGATCACTGAGAAGCTCTCCTTTTCTCAGTCATATTTAAATTCATGGAAAATATGATCTCGCATACATGAGGCATTGTATAGAAATGAGGTAGGAGAGAATTCATAGATTTAAATGTTCAGGGTGGACAGATACGGGTAGCCCTTGACTTAGGGCCACAACTGAATTCAAAATTTGTGTTAGGGTAGAATAGAAAGGAATAAGAGTTGGAAGGGACCTTGGAGGTCTTCTATCCAACCCCATGCTTAGGTAGGAAACCCTATAAGCATTTCAAACAAATGATCATCCAATCTCCCCTTGAAAGCTTCCGGAGATGAAGCTCCCACAGCTTCTGAAGGAAACTTCTCTTCCATTGGTTGATTATTCTCACTGTCAGAAACAAATTTCTCTTTATTTCCAGGTTGAATCTCTCCTTGATCAGTTTCCATCCATTATTCCTTACCTTTGGGTGTCTTGGAAAATAGCTTGACCCCTTCCTCTCTGTGGCAGCCCCTCAAATATTGGAACACTGCTATCCTGTCTCAAATAATAGATAACAGATAATCAGAGTTGGAAGGGACTTTGTAGGTCACCTCGTCCAACCCCTCACACAAGCGGGAGACTGTACACCATTCCTGACAAATCTCTTCCAATCTCTTCCAATCTCTTCATGAAAGTCTCCAGTGGTGACGCTCCCACAACTTCTGAAGGCAAATTCAGTTCCACGGATTGATTGTTTTCACTGTCAGAAAATTCTTCCTTATTTCCAGGTTGAATTTCTCCTTGTTCAGTTTCCATCCATTATTCCTTGTCTGGCCTTCAGGTGCCTTGGAAAATAGCTTGACCCCTACCTCCTCTCTGTGGCAGCCCCTCAAATATTGGAAGACCGCTATCTTGTCTCCCCTGGTCCTTCTCTTCATAGACTAGCCAGGCCCAGTTCCTGCAACTTTTCACTGTATGTTTTATCCTCCAGTCCCCTAATCCTCTTTGTTGCTCTTCTCTGCACTTTTTCTAGAGTCTCAACATCTTTTTTACATCGTGGTGACCAAAACCGGATGCAATATTTCTGCTAAAGAGCACAAGTTCTGTTTCCCCCTGCTCGCACCTGTTTTAGAGTGATGCTGTGGTTCAAGATCACTGACTAAACCCCTCCATACTCTTGCGGGCTTTATACTGAGACAGCCGATAAAGAGGCTCATTAGATGGAAACAATTCCTTATTTCCCAGCCATTGTTCTAGACTCAGGGGTCCCACATCATTACAGTCTCTTCTCTGCCATCAGGCCATAACCACGTCACTCTCCATCAACTTCAATGTCTGGCAAGTGCAAAGATGATCAAGAATGACATTTCTCCCCCGGCATCGTGAAAAACGTCAAATCCACAAGTCCTCTTCAGCCGTACGCAAGCTGGCTTCCGTTCATTCCCAATGAGTGCTTCCTCTACGATAAATCAATCCCAGGCGAGTATCAGTTCAGACCCAGCCAACAACCTTAGAATCCAAGCATATTCAACAAGGAATGCCGGGAAAAAACAACACATCTCATATTTGGGCAAATTTAGCTTTTGTCAAATTCCACGAGGGGAAGGAGAGCAGGAATGTGCGTAACAACAGAATGACAGCAAAGCTTCCATTGAGAGAAAGGAAGAACTGTTCCAGGATTCCTGAATTTGACGACAGCCCTCTGTCCAACATGGGCTCCTTCCAGCCTTCAGCACCGTTTTTTTTGAGATTTACATCAGATTCTTCAGAAAGAGGATCGACTGTCTAGCCACCAAGCGACTGTGAAAGGCCACGTGGCCTGCAGATCGTTTCCCAAGAATTGGCCAGTGTGGCACATTTCATCCCCTTTGAGACTCTTAAATCAGAAGTGTCAAACTCAAGGCCTGGGGACAGGATCCGGCCCACACGGTGCTTAGATCTGGCCCACGTGTGTTGTGGTCCGTTGGCAGCTGGTACAGATGGCAGCGGAATCAGACAGTGAGGAAGAAAGGGAATCAGTCAGGGAGTCTGGAGAGGATTCGGATGAGGGTCCTGCGTCCGATGCAGAGATGGGGCCAGGACCATCTGGGAGTGGGGTGCTGACTCCGGAGCCTTCAGAGTCTGGCAGCAGTGAGGCAGAGGAGCGAGGGGAGCCTGTTCCCAGTGCACAGAGCTGCTAGAAGACAAGAGCAGCTGAAGCAGAAGGGGTGACTCTGGAGTAAGGCTGGGAAGTGACTGCCTCTCCCATAAGGGATAAAAGTCAGACCTCAATGATGAAACCTTTGCAGGAAGCAAAGAAATTCGATCAGTTCCAAGTCCTCCTTGAAGCTCTGTGTACTTTGGTTTTTTTCTTGTACTTCGGTTGGCTTCTTTTATAATTAATTGGATACTTCTGTTTTTGGCAGCATTCCACAGAACTGAAAGGTGTGTGCTTATCTTGGGGAACTGTTTAATATTAGTTCTGGCTGGGAATGAAAACAATTCCCAGTGTTGCAATAAAATGGGTTTTGCTTTTAAAACAAGTTTGTGATTAATTACGTTTGACGAAGCCTGGGTCAGACCAACATGGCTGCCTTGGAAACAGCAAAGGATCGGCCCGCAGTGCCTCTGCCCTCGAAAATGGATCTTGCTAGGGCTACGGAGGGCCCTCTGGAGCTCTGTTTTCACTGGCAGAGCAATCAGGCCACCAAAGGCACCCCTGACATGAGTGACATTGAGCTGGCCATGCCCCCCACCAGGTCAAACACAACCCTGATGCAGCACTCAATGAAATTGAGTTTGATATCCCTGCTCTAAATCTTTCGAGGTACTAGCTTCAGAGTCAACAAATCATTGAAAAAGAGATTCCCTCAAAGAGAAGTAATTCAACTCAATCAAGTTTGGGACCAAAATGCAGGTATTCCTTGACTTACAACCACAACTGAGCCCCAACATTTCTATTGGTAAGTGAGACAGCTGTTAAGTGAGTTTTGCCCCAATTTTACGGCCTTTCTTGCCACCGTTGTTCAGTGAATCACAGCAGTTCTACCATTAGGAATGACGGTTGTTAAATGAACCTGGCTTTCCCATTGACTTTGTTTGTCAGAAGATCATAAAAGATCTTGGGACGCTGCAGCCATGCACAGGCCAGTTGCCAAGTGTCTGAATTTTGATCACATGGCCCTGGGGATGCTGCAACTGTCGTAAGTATAAAAAATGGTCATATAGGTCACTTTTTTCACTGCTGTTGTAACTTCAATGCTCACTAAATAAACTTGTTGTAAATCGAGGATTACCTGTACTAAGTTTTAGAGAAGACAAATTATTGAAAAAGAGATGGAATGGGAGAACTCGCTGCAACCAATCCACCCTGGCCATCTCATTGCAGCCAATCTGGTGTGTCAGCCTTGGAAGTCATTTTTTACTCTTTGAAGCTTTCAGGCTGCCCCATTCAGTGCCTGGGAATTTGGGAGGGCGGATTTCATGTAGAGATAGAAGTTTAGACTCAACAACATTCTTCTCAGATAGTCAAGGACAGTTTGCCCTGCACCTGGAAGGGAGTGACTGGAGGGATGTCTCCAGCAGGGATGAAGATTGGGCCATGTGATGGACTGAGGGATGCAGGGGGTGGATCTTTGATTTTCTTTTGAGAAGGGAAAACCTGGAACTCAGATTCGGGTTTTTCCAGATGGGCCAAGAGGATAACTCTAATAAAATGGAACTTTGAAGATATGTTTGTCTTGGAGTTTATGGGGTTGGAGTTGGTTAGTTGGAACACTGACATGATGAGGATCAGTGGTGGGATTCAAATATTTTTGCTACCGGTTCTGTGGATGTGGCTTGGTGGGTGTGGCAGAAGGTTACTGCAAAATCCCATTCCCTCCCCACCCCACTAACCTGCTTTCCAGCTCCCTTCTCCTGTGCAGGGCAACCAAAAGAGACCCAGCTGATCAGCTGGGACTCAATGGGAGGCAGAAAAGAGATGGGGGCGGGGCCAGTCAGAGGCGGGATTTGCCGGTTCTCCAAACTACTCAAAATTTCCATTACTGGTTCTCCAGAACTGGTCAGAACCTGCTGAAGACCCACCTCTGGTGAGGGTATCTTACTGCAGGACAATACCACGTGGGATAATAAGTGTTATCCGCCACCGTTTCTTCAACGTTATTTTCACTGAAAATAG
>CM066328.1:429009964-429297464 GCA_033807585.1 Hydrophis major
CAAATTAGAGCATCTTAGTTTGGGTCAGGTCCTGCTCTTGCTGCTTTCAAAAATCCCATCAACACAAATTTTCAGTGTCTGTTTCCGTGCCCCCCCCCTCTTTTTTGCTTACTTGTTTAAAAAAACAAAGAGGCTTGCGATCGAGCTTTCCCGGATCCAGAAATCCCACGGTGTCTCCTCTCCTGATACTCACCTCAGCCCACAAAGTGATGATGGCCCGGAAACGAGACCAAAGAAATCAGGACCAAACGCAGAAGTGCTTCTTGAAGCCGTGGCCAGCACAGCGCCTCCCAGAGACACAAAACAAGAAGAGGAGGAAAAAGTACAATATGAAGACTTTCATGTAAGTACAGGTAGTCCCCAGGTGACGAGCCTTCCCTGAGCCAACATTTGAAGTTACGCTTTCAGTGCTGCCTAGTGTTTACAAACAAGTTCTGAAATGACGAATCCTGCAGCACCACAGCAGTCGTTCATCCTTACGAACAAGCACAGAGGCTGCTGCAACTTTCATCCTGCACTTCGCTGGCTAAAACTGAACTCTGTTTCGGGCTGCCAAGTGCCGGGCGAGGCCTGCGCAGGCCTAAACGGACCATCGGAGGAGGGGAGCATGCAGCTGAGAGGCTGGCGAAGAGACAGCCTGTTAGATCTTCGCAGGGTGACCCAGTGTGGCAGGTTGAGGGGTGGGGGAAGCAGTTGTGGGGAGCATGAGGTATTTCAGTGGGTCGGGGAGATCTTGGGTGGTCTTAAGCAGGTGGCCTGTTTCATCACTAGCGCCCCCCCCCGGCCTTCCCCACCCTGAAATATCTCATGTGCGATTCACGAATGACGCATTTGATTAGCGAACATGTGGGCGAAAGGAGGGAGCCATCCTGTTCAAGGTACAAAATTCACTCCCACGAATCCTCGGACTACGAATGGAATGGGGAGGCTCCGTTATGTTCGTAACTCAAGGACTACCTGCATTCTTGCCCCCTGTTCCAATGAATTTACTGCCTACTGAAGAGCCATGGTGGCGTAGTGGTTAAACTGCAGTACTGCAGGTTGCTTCTGCTGATCACTGGCTGCCAGTATTTTGGCAGATCAAATCTCCTCAGGCTCAAGGTTGACTCAGACTTCCACCTTTCCGAGGTGGGTAAAATGAGGACCCGGATTGTTGGGCTCTGTAAACCACTTAGAGAGGGGGGCTATAAAGTATTGTGAAGCGGTATATAAGTCTAAGTGCTGTTGCTACTGAACAACACCTGTGCAGCTCAGTGAATGGAAAGTACAAATTGTCTACCTTTGAGCCCCAACATTTCTGTCACTAAGCAAGACTCTTGTTGTGTCCATCACAGCATCCCTGTTGGTCACATGATCAAAATTTGGGGGCTTGGCAACTGGGTGTATTTAATGATGGTTGCAGCATTCTAGGGTGACACGATCGCCTTTTGCAACTTTCCCTGATCAGCAGTCAATGCAGGAACCTGGACTTGCAGTGATTCACTTAACAACTTTTAGGGGAAAAAAGGTCATAAAATTAAGCACAATTATTTCACAATCACCTTGTGAAATAAGGAATATAAAGCAATATTTAGCAATATAAAGTCCGGTCCTGATTGTGGTCGTAAGTTGAGGACTACCTGAAGTTGTTAAAGATTGCTTGCGATATCAGTCATGATACATTTCAGTGCTTTGTCTTCCTTCTCCCTGACCACTCGTGTCAGTAAGGGAATGACAGATAGTCCTCGACTTAGGATCATAATTGAGCCCAAACTTTCTGTTGTTAAGTAAGACATGTGTTAAGTGAGTTTTGCCCCATTTTATCACCTTTCTTGCCACAGTTGTTAAGTGAATCTGCTGTTGTGAAGGTTAGCGACACAGTGGTTAAGTGAATCTGGCTTCCCCATTGATTTCCCTTGTCAGAAGGTCGCAAAAGGGGACTGTATGACCACAAGACATGGCAACTGTCATAAATATGAGTCAGTTGCCAAGTGTCTGAATTTTGATCACGTGAGATGCTGCAATGGACGTAAATGTGAAAAACAGCCATCATTTTTTTTCAGTGCTGTTGTAACTTTGAATAGTCACTAAATGAACTGTAGTAAGTCAAGGACTACCTCTAATTCATCTCTTTGGCTTTATAAACAGAGGATTTGAAGTGTCCCTATGGAAGCTGATTTTCAGGGTCATATATTTTTCTTTCTAATGAACTATTTGTGTGAGGGCTGCTGCTTTCTTTGCAGCTCTTACTCAAAGTGACTATTTTCTTTCCAAATCTGCTCTAATTGCAGCACGAACTCTCCGACGGGGATCTGGATGTTGATTTTGTGGGGCCGGATGAGGCAAACCATTTGGACGGCAGCAGCTCCTCCGTGAGCTCAACAGCCACCAGCAACACGGAGGAAAACGACATAGACGAAGAGACCATGTAAGTCACAGCAGGGACTTCCCTTCCCTGCGCCTGTGGATGTGTAAATTCCCTTTCACGTCTCTTGAGTAGGGGTGGGAAAAAAAAAAACCCCCAACCCTTCAGCGATGTTCCAAAACTGTCACCGGGAAGGCTTAATGTTCATATAAGCCTAAAGCCGAGATTTTTTTCCCGCATCCTCTCAACTTGGTGAGACTTCCTGTGCGTAGGATTGGACTGCAACCAATCCGTATATTTAAGCTGCCTTGGGAAGCACTTTAATTGTAAACCTGACAATCAGATTGGAAAGCCAGAGATCTTTTACAGAGAAATACATAGAATTTCACGGATGAAAGGGACATTCTAAATAAGGGATAGATAAATATTCTCTTCAAAAATTGGTGTTAACTCTCTCAGAATAACAGTTTGGTTTTTTGGTGGGGGGTGGGGGGCTTGGAGGTCATTTAGTCCAACCCCCTGCTCAAGAAGGAAACCCTATATCATTCGAGACAAATAGTTGTCCAATCTCTTCTTAAAAACCTCCGCTGATGGAGCACCCACAATTTAATGGAAACAAGTTGTCATACTTAGAGAGGTGACTGGGGTGATGGGATTGAGCAGCGGTCCCCAAACTTTTTGGAACCAGACACCAGTTTCCAGAAAAAGCATTTGTTCCACAGAAGAGTAGCGGGTGGAGGGGAATGGTTTCACGTGGTATCTAGATCTGGTGCAATTCCACAGCCCAGTTCCTAACAGGCCGCTAACTGATACCAGCCCACCCCTGCTCTAGAGGATCAAACTTAGCTGAACTATTTTCTCCTCCTTTTGTTTTGTTGTTGAATTTATATAAAGTGCAGGTATTCCTCGACTTACAACCATTCATTTATTAACTGTTCGGAGTTAACAAGGGAATTGAAAAAAATTGACTCATGGCAAATTTTCATTCTCACGACTGTTGTAGCATTCCCACAGTCACAGGATCAAAATTTGGGCAATTGGCAACTGGAATGTATTGACGTCACTTGCTCTGTCCCAGGGTCATAGGATCACCGTTTGTAACCTTCCCAGCTGGTTACCGCCAAGCCATGTGACATGGGGGTGGCCAGATTCATTTAAAAACCTGGTGATTCTGAATCACGAGGTTTTTAAATGAATCTGGCCAACTGCCTCGCTTAGCAGTGGAAATTTTGGGCTCAGTTGTCATAAGTCGAGGACTACCTGTATTCTAAAAGGAGATCTTCAATCACCTGATCTAACCAACTTTACTTCAGATATAAAAATCCACCACTTAAACTTAAGACTTATTGTCACTTTGAATGTACACTAATATTAGAGCATACATCAAAATGAAATTTCATTGCATACAGCTCTCAAAAGGTCACCAATATACACTACATAAACATGGCTAAATAAATAAATAAATAAATATGCATATGCCCACATATATGAGAAGAGAAACAACAGTCTAGTTCAGCTGTATACATGTATATGGTGAGAAAAACGCTTTAGGATCACCTTAAATAGGGTTATGTATCTCTGGGTTATATATTTTATGATTTTCTCTCTGAAATGGTATAGTCCAGTGGTTTTCAATCTCTCCTTTATCATGGACACCCTTTTTGTGGCCATGGCCACAAATCACCAGGACTTAATTCAAGATTTAAATCATATCATTTCTTGAAGCCTCTGAACGCCCTGTGATGACATCGTAGCCCATCAGATTGAGAACCACTAGTATAATCCATTCCAATACCACAGGTCACTGTTTCTATGTTGTGTTGCAGCTGCCCCTGAGTGCAGACGAACTTAGGATTTTATCTCATTACAGTGAAATTGTAATTTCAGTGTAACTAATAATTCCCCTGCAATTTCGAATTTTTCAAACTCTATTTATAGAACAAACATTTTCTCAAACCTGAAGCTTAGCAAAAACGTTGTGATTTTACTTTGCCTTCAAGGTCTGGAGAGAATGATGTGGAATACACTCACAACATGGAATTGGAGGAAGGAGACCTTGTGGAAGAAGCCACATCTGCCTCAGCAGGTGCTTCAGGTATAAGTGGAGAAAATGCTTTTTATAATGGCATTTCTGTATAAAGTATCCCTTCTTCCTTTGCTCTCATCAGAAACCACATGGAGTTGGGGATTCTATAGAATTTTCTGTTTTTGGAACTGCTGCATCACATATCATATGTAGAGATTATTTAATGTAGGGCAGTTGTCCCATTGGTTTGCAACTGGGATTAAAAAAAATAAAAAGCATGTCGGTATAATACTAGCTGTGAGATTACGTTTTGAGGAAGGCTATCAGAGAAACGTGAGTTTTTGAGAGATTTGCCACACTTCAAGGAAAAGATTGTCCTTGGGACTTCGTGTCTTTATAACCCAAAGATTTAATACCTTCATTTAAAACTTCCGATGTTCTTCTGATGTACATCCTCTTACTGTGAGAGGAGGTACTTCAGGTAGTAGGTAGAGAAGAATTTAAATAAATGAGATTTTTTTTCATTAGCAGGTAGAGAAGATTTTCAATAAATCTATCTATTGTTGATTTGAATGTAATTCAGAAACATATTTTTATACAGGCAGTCCTGAACTTCTGACCACAATTGAGCCCCAAATTTATGTTATTAAGTGAGAAATTTGTTAAGTGAGTTTTGTCCCATTTTACTATTTTTCTTGCTCCGTTATGCAGTTGTTAAGTTAGTAACATGGTTGTTAAGTGAATCTGATTTCCCCATTGACTTTGCTAGCCAGAAGGTCACAAAAGGAGATCATAGGACCCCTCAGTACACTGCAACGATCATAAATATGAATTAGTTGCCAAGTGTCTTGAATTTTGATCATGTGACTGCTGTGATGGTTGTAAGTGTGAAAAATGGTCATAAGTCACTTTTTTCAGTGCCATTGTAACTTCGAATGGTCCCTTCATGAGCTGTTGTAAATTGACTACCTATATTTGATGAGATTTTTTTTTAATAATTGGAAAAGGGTTGTTTTTAAACAAGCACTGCAAGGCTGGTAAAGTTATGCTGAAAATGTGGATATATAGGACATCTGTACTTTCATATTACAGTTCCATTTATAACTGTCAAAATCCTTTTGTGCCTTAAGATAACAATCACTGGCATATGGCAGGCAAATTATACCTTTGACAGAATTTCTTGTGAGCCGAGAAATTAATTTATATTTAGCTGATTAATACCACCTCTTTTACAACAGCAGAAATGGAGACATGAAGTCTCTGAGCAAAGTGATTGAATGCATTATTTAGTTTTCTAAATGTTTGATGTTGGTGAAATTGTCAGTTAGTAGTCTCTGTAGCCCACTCATTTGGAAGGATCTCCCATTCTGTTCCTTTCTTGTTTTTAATCACCTGTTTTTAGGGAGCTTTAAAATGGGAACTTGACTTCCCAGTTAAATTAATCCATTATTAAATTAATTCTGCATTAGTTATCAACAGGGGTGATACCCAACTTTTTTTTTCTTCCTTTTTAAAAAGAAATCATAACAGGGAAGACAAGAGACCTCCTAATTAACAATTTAAATAGCTTAATAACATAAATAATACTTTTATTGTTTTAAATATTTTTAATGATTATTGGGCGATGGTTGATTTTGTACTGTTTTCAAGATTTTCAACTTTGTTCCTGATCCTCCCCATTCCTTCATATCTGCAGTTCTATTTCTTAACATTGTTTAATAACCGAATAACAGAGTTGGAAGGGACCTTGGAGGTCTTCTAGTCCAACCCCCTGCTCAGGCAGTAAACACTATACCATTTCAGGCTGTCCAGTCTCTCCTTTAAAATTGCCCGTGTTGGAGCATCCACAACTTGTGGAGGCAAGTTGGTTTGATAATTTGGTTTCAGCTATTTGCTGATTGATATGGATTTTTTTATATCTTTATTTTTAAGGATGTTTAAATCTGTCATGCGTCAACAGGGAAAGGGTTCTTGTCTTTTCATTCTTGTGATGGCTCATCTCTCCTATTTAGCACCATTTGGAGATCTATCCATGTCTAGCACGCCCATTTTGAATGTTAGAAAATCAAATAAACCAATCATTTTATACTTTGTAAATGTTGGCTATATAGATTCTACTTCCTTTTCTTAATAGCTTTCTATCCCAGGGCAGTAGCTCTTTTGAATTCTGTATAGTGCAGTGTTGGTGTGGTGTTGGGGGTTTCCGGTTTAATGTGTGAAGGGTGAAGGATGTGTGTTTGTGTTTATTTTCATGGTCATGATGTGCACTGAAGATGGTGTTTGATTTCGTTGTACACGGTGCAATGACAATAAAGTAAACTAAAAATTGAAAAACTAAGTTTCTAAATGTATCAAGAATCAAATATTCTCTGCATTTCTGTCTTCCCAAGTACAAGATTTTGAGACCATGTTAGGCTCTTTTGTGTATATGTGGGGGGGAAATCTCGTGTCTCTCCAAAGAATGATCTAATATGGTCATTTCCTTCTTTATGGGTCTGTTTTAGGTACAGGTTTGCTAGTGTTCACAGTTGATTTCACTGTTAGAGGCAATGCTAATAAGATTGTCCAACTCCAGATGATACCTCAGAACTACTGAGTGCCTAAAATCGTTACAAACTACTACTCACCTCTTTTTCTCCCTCCTCCTCCTCCTCCAGGTGGGAGCCATGCCTACCGCACAACATCCAGCCACTTGTCAAGGCGAGGAGGAAGTGCGCTCAGTTCTGCCAGTAGCAGCTTGCTTGATATAGATCCCTTAATATTAATCCATTTGCTGGACCTGAAAGACAGAAACGTGATGGAAAACCTGTGGAATCTACAGCCACGCCCACCTGCCTCACTTTTGCAGAATAGAGGTGAGTGAGTAGGGGAGATGAAGGGACAGAAAGCTCTGTGAAAGAAGCGTTCGCCCTTTTTAGAGAGAGACTACAAATTAGACCCATTTCTCAGTTTGGGAATCCCCTTCAAAGGAAGTGTTTTTTTCTTGGTGATTATTCTTAAGATGTGATTCCTGACAGTATTTTAAATCAATGAGAATAAAGTTCCCCTCTGAAATTAGGGAGAGTCTAAAAACCTGAAGTTACTAAGAATAAATTTTAGAAAGTCGGAACTATTTAAACTTCCAAGACAATGAATACATCGACATGTGGTTCAGGTGCATGAGAAAACAGGGAATTACAGGTAGTCCTTGACTTGTGACCACAACTGAGCCCAAAATGTCTGTTGCTGAGCAACAAAGTTGTTAAGTGAATCACTGCAGTTGTTAAGTTAGTAACATGGTTTGTTAAGTAAATCTGACTTCTCCATTGACTTTGCTAGCCAGAAGGGGATCTCCCAGGACACTTCAACTGTCATAAATTGGAGTTGCAAAGTGTCTGTAGTTTGAACACATAACTGGGGAGATTCTGCAATGGTTGTGAGTGTGAAAAACGGTCATATCACTTTTTTCAATGCCATTGTAACTTCGAATGGTCACGAAATAAACTGTTGTAAGTTGAACACTACCTGTATATTTACAATTGTAGTAATTCACAAATAACAGACAGAAACAGTATTCAGTATTTAGTACCTGTAATATGGTACTTGTGAATACACATGCTAAAAAAAAAATGATACAAGATTCATTTATTTGTTCATTCATTCAGTTAATTTCTATAACCTCCCATCTCAGTCAATTACTGGACAGCTATATCTTTATATCTCTATCTATCTATCTATCTATCTATCTATCTATCTATCTATCTATCTATCACAATCAATAGTTTTGAATGAATTTGCTTATCTTTTAAAATGTTACCCCATCTTTTTAAGTAGCCCATTTAACAAAAAAGACTGTGGTGGTTTCTCTTTTTTAAATACATGCAGGTAGTTTTGCATAGCTATCTTCCATTTTTTTTAAAAATGAACATTATATAGTGGCGAGGATATAAATAATATTGCATGCTAACCTGCCTTCTTTGGTTTTCTTTTTCTGTGTCTTGTGGAAGTACTTACAATTTAATTATATATTTAATGTATTAAGTACGCTCTCTGCCTTCTTTGTTTTAACCTCTTTCCCTCCCCCGTCCTTATTTATTTTATTTATTTACTTTTTCATTTATGTATATTTTTCATATTTATTTGCTACCCATCTTGTAGCAAATGACTTTTATTCTGCTCTCTTGGTGTAAAATTTTATGCAGCTCCCAGCCCCTAAAAGCTCTCTGTTCCTGCAACTCCATCAGGCCTTTGTCTCTAGTTTTACCCATGCCAGAAATGGGAAGGAGGGTGGAGGAAAGGAGAGGCGAAAGAGCCAGAAATAGGACTCTTTATACAGTGCAAATTGAATAGATCTTTTCCTTCCCTGTGATATTTTCAGAATCTTCCACAGTAAACTGCATGTCATTACACATAGAGAAGACTCGTCTGCTGATCTTTTCTCTTAACATTTTTATTTCCTTAATATAGGTCTGTGCCTAACAGGAAGCAGAGAAACATTAGCTAAAGCAAACACTCTGGTTATGCTACTTTTATGTAATTTATTGCAGATTTGTCCTCCAGAGAGGTGCGTTTATGTTTGGTAGAAAAATTCATCTAGATTTGGTCCATTACTAAAATGCTATTGCAGTAAAATGATATCTTAGGTAATGGGGCTATATTGCAAGGTAGTTGCATATTATACTCCAATATTATAATCTCTAATGAGCCATTTCAAATTTGATTTTCTTTTAGGGGAGTATTTGTTGCTATAAATTTGGTTTTTTTTTCTCACTTAGGAGCCTCCCAAAGTCACAGCAGTCTGCATGTCCTTACATTCCTGCAGTACTCCATCATCCTTTGCCTAACTGATCATTTGCAAAGTATTTTGATATTGCTTCATTTGGAATAGAATAGAATTCTTTATTGGCCATGTGTGATTGGACACAAGAAATTTGTCTTCGGTGCATAAGCTCTCATCAAGAATTCATCAAGAATCATAAGATACAACACTTAGTGATAGTCATAGGGTACTAAATAAGCAATCAAATCATACTAGGGAACAAATAAAACAATATAAATCATAAAGATACAAGCAACAAGGTTATAATCATAAGCAGAAAAGGAGAGAGAGGTAATAGGAAGGATGAGAAGAATAATAGTAATGCAGTCTTAGTAATAGTGAGAATTAGTTGTTTAGCAGAGGGATGGGATGGCCTTTGGGCAAAAACTGTCCTTGTGTTGTTCTGGTGTGCAGTGCTCTATAGCAGGAGTCCCCAACCACCGGGCCCCGGATGGGTACCAGTCCGTGGAACATTTTCTACCAGGCCACCGGTTTGCTGGGCGCCACCATCTTGTTTCGATGAGAAAGTGCTTCCGGTGAGCTTTTCCGGTTGGAAAGTGGCGTTTGGGTCCTGAAGGAATCCTCGTGCCTTAGTTTCATTAAAACGGGGGGCGGCTTCGAACAAAACTAAGGCGCAAGGATTCTTTCAGCACCCAAGGCAAGGCGAGCCGAGTGACCATCCCGAAGCCGTCCCAAAGCCCATCGACAAAGGTACAAAGGAGGAGTTGAAGGTGGCGGGGAGAAGCGGGGGACGGCTGGCTGGCCGGTCGCTCAGCTCGCTTTGCCATGCGTGCTGATGCCGGTACCGGGCTGTGGATCATTTTGTGATGCTGGTACCGGGCCGTGGCACAAAAAAGGTTGGGGGCCACTGCTCTGTAGTGTTGTTTTGAGGGAAGGAGTTGAAACAGTTTATGTCCGGGATGTGAGGGATCTGTGGATATTTTCACAGCTCTCTTTTTGACTCGTGCAGTACACAAGTCCTCGATGTAAGGCAGGTTGGTAGCCATTGTTTTTTCTGCAGTTCTAATTTGATACTAAACACAATTTTAATTTGATACTAAATACACCCTAATAAATTTAATCCATTAAACATTACATATGTGGTCTCCTTATGGATGTGCCATCAAAGAATTAAGTCTCAACTCGTGTTCAGGTCTTGTGTAAGGCTTTGGTTAGCAAGTCATTGCTAAAAGAAATAATCGTCGCATTGGGCAACAGTTGCTTTCCAACAATTTCAGATCTCATTGAATTGCATCTATTGTTTTACTGGTGGTAGAATAAGTTTCATGGGGTCCTTGGTGCTCTCTGAGCTTGGTTATTTTCTTGCAGACGTAATCGTGCAGGATTACCCAAATACAGGTAATCCTCGACATACAAGAGTTCATTTAGTGACTGTTCAACGTTACAATGGCACTGAAAAAGGTTCATGACCGCTTCTCACACTTAGGACCGTTGTGGCAACCCCATGGTCAAAATGATCAAAATTCAGATACTTGACCAGTGACTCATGATGGTTTCAATGTCCCGGCATCATGGGATCCCCTTTTGGGGCCTTCTGACAAGGAAAGTCAACGGGGAAGACAGATTCACTTAATGACCGCATCACTAACTTAACAATCGCCGTGCTTCAATTAACAACTGTGGCAAGAAAGGTCGTAAAATCGGGCAAAACTCATTTAACAAATGTCTCACTTAGCAACTGAACTTTTGGGCTCAGTTGTGGTCGTAAGTCTAGGATTACCTGCAGGTGACATCAGTGCTAAAAGGAGGTGGGGTTTGCTCTCTGCTTTCCCTATCTGTGTTGTTGATAATATTCTTGGTGATTCCTTGATTAGGGTGTTGTTTATTGTTAGCTTGTTTGTCTGAGTTGGTAGTTCCTTGATTGGGGTATTGTTTACTGATCGTTGTTTATTGCTTGAACAGCATGAACCCTGGTATTTTGCAGCACCAAGTTTTTAGCCCAGTGCCCCGCCTTTATTTATTTTTTAAATTGAATTTATATGCCATTTGTTTCACTGTTAAGGGATTCTGTACGAATGAGACCTCCCCCCTGCCCCCCCCCCCCATCTCATCCAGGTTTAGGACTAGCAGTGGCAGAGTTCTGTGCCAATTAAATCCTATAACTAAGGCCATAACCGCTATGGATGCTACCATGAGGTGTCCTTGAAACGTTTTTGGAGAGCTTGAACATCCTTCCTGTTTCCTCTCTGTTAACCGTCCTGCTCTTTAACAGAGAAAGACCACCGGAGGCACCAGGCCATGTGGCGCGTCCCACCAGACTTGAAAATGCTGAAGAGGTTGAAAAGTCAGATGGCTGAAGTACGGAGTAAAATGTCCGATGTGAAGAACCAGCTGTCCGAGGTTCGGAGTAGCAACACCAGCTCCTCGGATGGGCAGGCCACGTATGCCTTCCCTGGTGACCAGGGAGCCTTGGCGGCTTGTGGGACAGAAGGCTACAACAAACTGCAGGAACTTGGGAGGGAACTATTGACAAAATCATCCCTTTCTGGCTGCTATATTCGGAATTGTAAGTGGAAATGGGTTTAGTCATCACTTCGGTAAGAAGGGAGCCGTTTACTGACCCTGTTGTGCAGACGTGATTACGCCTGCCTCGGAAAAGCACTGATTTCAAATGAACATAAACTTTTCAACCCCATGTATTTGAGAACAGACCGAGACTGAATGTTGTGAAGATTAATCTGCTTTTGCCAAAGCATTGATTGCTGATGGCAGTTGCTTTAACGCTCTACTTTTCACATGGAGATTCAGGTTGACCATCGTTCATTTAGTGACCATTTGATGTTACAATGGCACTGAAAAAATGAGTTAATAACTGAGTTTCCACGGTTATGACGATTGCAGCATCCCCACGTGTCAAAATTTGGGTACTTTGCAATTTGCATAAATTTATGATAGTTGCACTGTCCCAGAGTCATGTGATCACCTTTTGTAACCTCCCCAGCCAGCTTCTGACAAGCAAAGTCAGTGGGGAAGATGGATGATAGACAGACAGACAGACAGATAGCAATAGCACTGATTTATATACCGCTTCACAGTGCTTTTATGGTGTTCTCTAAGCGGTTTTTACAGAGACCCAACAATCTGGGTCCTCATTTTACTGACCTCAGAAGGATGGAAGCTGAGTCAACATTGGTGAGATTTGAATTGGCAAATTGCAGTGAGCTGGCAGTCAGCAGAAGTAGCCTGCAGTACTGCATTCTAACCACTGCACACCATGGCTCTTTCTGATGGATGGATGGATAGATAGATAGATAGATAGATAGATAGATAGATAGATAGATATTCTTAATCCTTTAGTCTGGCCCATTCCATTAAATAAGATATACCCATCAGTCCTTGCATTCCATTCAGTTTTTGGCCACCAGTGTTACATTAAATTGTATTCACTTTCCTGCATTACATTTTCTAGTTTGTCTTGTTTGTTCCCTGTACTCTGTGCATTTATTTGTATGTGGATAGTAAATAGTAACATGTAGCAATAATAGAGTTACACAAACTTGGTAAATTCCAGATATGTATACTTTAACTGCTGGAATTTTGAGAGTTAAAGCTCAGACATTAGGAAGATGCTGGGGTTGTATACCACTGATGTAGAAAAAGCAAATTATATATGGGAGCCTCAATTAAGGAAGAAAATGTCTATCTTTAAACTGAGATAAAATATCTTGTTTTAAAAGTTCTAAAATGATGGTAATGATACAGGGTGATCTCTCTTTTAAGTCTCAGCCAGATATACCTTATGTCTCTCTTTTTAAAATGTTACTTGTTTTTAAAGCTGAAGTTTTTTTTCTTTTTTAATCCTGTAGCTGCAAATAAGAAAAACAGTTCAACTAAAGCTGGTCGCTCAGGGGCAGCAGGCAGCCTGTCTTTGCGAAGAGCAATGGATTGCGGGGATGGAAGTATCCTTCTGAAGCCAGACTGTCAGCTTTCCTCTGAAGGTATAAGCTTACCTGGTGAATACGTGTGCCTCTGAATACCATTCTTCTGCTTGTGAGTTTTAGATTCTTGCCCTGCTATACGTGGTTGCTGTTAGAGCAATTACAATAGAATCCAATTTGGGCTGCAAACCACCGATGATTGCAGGATGAAATGCCCACAGAACTGTTTAAAGTTGGAGAAGAGCTTAGAGCTTTTTGTCAAATACAGATGGTCCTCAACTTACGATCACAATGGAGCCCAAAATCTCTGTTGCTAAACGAGACATTTGCTAAGCTCAATTGTACCACTTTTCATTTTTGCCACATTTGTTAAATGAATCATTGCAGTTGTTAATTTGAATCCAGCTTCCCCGTTGACTTCGCTTGCTGAAAAGTCATAAAAGGGAATCAAGTGAACCCCGGGGGACACTGCAGCCGTCATAAATAGGAGTCAGTTGGCAAGTGGCTGAATGTTGATCACATGACCGTGGGATGTTGCAACGGCCATAAGTGTGGAAAATGGTCACAAGTCATTTATTTCAGTGCCGTTGTAACTTCAAACGGTCACTAAGCTAATTGTTTGTAAGTAGAGGATTACCTGTAGTGAGCAAAAAGACTTTGTGGTATAGAGATTGAAAAAGATTAGTTTACAGCCTGTACATATACAGAAAAAAAAATATTCAGATGTTGCCCACCCATCCAATGATACACCATCACAGATAGTCCTTTTCTTACAACCACTCGTTTAGTGACTGTAGTTACAACGGCACTGAAAACATGACTTTTTCACACTTAATGACCGTCGCAGGATCCCCCTGGTCAAGTGATCAAAATTAGGGCACTTGGGAACTGGCTCATATTTATGACGGTTGCAGCATCCCGAGATCATGTGTTCACTTTTTGTAGCCTTCTGACAAGCGAAGTCAACGGGGGAAGCCAGATTTGCTTAATGACCACACGATTCACTTAAGAACTGCAATGATTCACTTAAGAAGTGGGGCAGAAAAGGTCGTAAAATGGGGCAAAGCTCACGGTGGCGCAGTGGTTAGAGTGCAATACTACAAGTTACTTCTGCCGGTTGCCTGCAATTTGGCAGTTCGTTCCTGACTGACTCAAGGTTGGCTCAGCCTTCCGTTTTTTCCGAAGTGGGTAAAATGAGAACCCAGATTGTTGGGGGCAAGAGGCTGACTCTGTAAAGCACTTAGAGAGGACTGTGAAGCACTATATAAGTCTAAGTGGTAGTGCTATTAATAACTGCCTTTGCTTAGCAGTGCAAATTTTGGGCTGAGTTGGGGTTGTAAGCTGAGGACTAATCTGTAGTTAATGCTGCACACGGCTTTCCATGTTGTTGCTGACAGATCTGGTAGAATAAAAGGTAATTTGCACCTGAAACCAACAGGGATGGAAAACAAAATCCTGCCTTTTCTCAGGTACGACTTGCTTATGGCAAATATATATTATGTATTAGATGTATATATTCTTTCAAGATTGGAAAAAGCATCGTGAGAAACCTGTCTTCTTTTTCTTTCAGGTTGCCTAGGAAACTCGAAGCCCAACAGTCGGCGTGGCTCCCCGAGGTCTTTGGCTGGCGCTTCAGACCCCCTGCCTAATTCTGAAGACAGAATATGCGAGGTGTCCAATTCCAGCATTGGTGCTTCTGCTTTAAATGGCGTAACTGCTGGGGAAAAAGCCAGGAAAGGAATAGCGGTGGGGTAAGTTTGGGGAGACTTGAAAAAGGACATGCAGCTCATGACCACAGCTGAGCCCAAGAATTTTGTTGCTAAAAGTGAAACATTTGTTAAGAGAACTTTGTGCCACAGTTGTTAAATGGTCGTAATATGGGGCAGAGTTCTCTTAACACATGTCAGTGAGTCACTGCAGTTGTTAAGTAGCATGGTTATTAAGTGAATCTGGCTTCCCCGTTGGCTTTGCAGGTCGCAAGAGGAGATCAGGTGACCCTTGGACGCTGCAACCGTCATAAGTATGAGTCAGTTCCAAAGCGCCTGAATTTTGATCACATGATCATGGAGATGCTGCAATGGTCATAAGTGTGAAAAAAATGGCCATAAGTCAATTTGTTAAGTGCCATTGTAACTTTGAATGGTCATTAAATGAACTGTTGTAAGTTGAGGACTACCCATACATCCAATCATGGGGTTGGAAGGGACCTTGGAGGCCTAGTCCAGCCCCCTGCGACAGGCAGGAATTATTATACTGTTCCAGAAAAAAAGGTTAGCCTTGGTTTGAAAACCACCAGGCTGCCCCACTGCTTAAGAGCTCTCACAGTCAGGAAATTACTCCTTGTTTACTCTTTCACTTATATAAAACTTCCCCTTCATGGTTCTTGTCCTTTGGTGCTACAGAGAGTAAACATAAAGCCAAGCCTTCCCTCTGACAGCCTTTCAAATGTGGGTCCTCCAGCACTGCAGGATTTTAAGAAGAGATTGGACTACCTGAAATTACCTTGTTTCACTCTCAGAAGATCTTCCTTCCCTGTTTTTATTTATATCTACCCAGGTTAGTTTCGTAAAGCATAGCATGAAATAGTTTACCGTTTTAATTTGAAGGAGGATAGGATTGTGGCCTTTCAGGGAAAAATATATATCTGTTTTTCAAATCAACCCTGAAATCTGCTGAATGACGAAAATAGAAATGTTTTGGGCTTTGGGGCTGTTATTTTATTTTATTTACCTGCCTCTCCTGTGTTTTTAGGCCTAGTTCAAATCGATGTCGTCTGGAACCAACTGAGGCAAATGATTTGGAAAACAGTTCTGAAGCCAGGGTGCTCCAAGTAGTCCCCTCTGAAGGGGCTGCAGCAAATCTGGAGGAAGGTAAGGCTGAGTTCAGGATTTCAGAGAAAAACTAGAGATGTCCTGGTGTCTTCCTGTTAACCCACATTTGAGTGTTTACAAAGCTGAGAGGTTGCTGGAACTAATGGTGCATCAATAACTTGAGTACTGGTACTGTTCTGACCCAGCTCCCCAAACACGACAAACCCTCTGATGTGAACTCAAAAAATTCCTTTGTTAGGCGCTCCAGCAGCCCCGGCAAAAGTTTCTCTCTCACCGCAGGCTAACGAGTCTGTTTGGCAGGGAATAGTTGTCTGCCAGATCTGTTCATCTCCGCCCCTTGCCTTTTATCCCCAGAGCTAGGGTAGGGCCTCGCTAGCAGTGGTGGCTTTTCTGTCCCAAGGACCGGCCCATAGATTTCCACTGCTCTCCTCTCCTCTGCCTTCTGTGTGTCACGCACTGGACCCAGGTGTTCCTCTTCTTCCTCATCAGCCACCTCCAGACCTGGGGACTGTTGACTCTCCACCTGAGGACTCACTCTCTCTCCCTCTCCCTCCCCCTCCCCCTCCTCCTCTCACCCTGATGCTGACCCTGACTCCTATGCCTCCTCCTCCTCTGATTTGGCTGCTGGAAGGGCTGAAGGCTGACAGGCCACAACATGTTGTCCTTGACTGACAACCATTCATCTAGTGACTGTTTGAGGTTACGACGGCATGTAAAACAGTGACGTATGACGGTTCTTCACTCTTAAGACCGTTGCAGCATCCCCATGTCAGGTGGTCAGACTTTGGGAACTTGGCAGCTGGCATGTATTTATGACACTTTCACTGTCCTGGGGTCATGTGATCACCATTTGTAACCTTCCTGTCTGGTTTCCGACAGATTCAGTGAGAGAAGCCAGATTCCTTTAAATGATTGCATGATTCACTTAACAGCTGCAGTGACTCACTGAACAACCCCTGGCAAAATAGGTTGTTAAATGAGGCACAACTCTTAACAACTGCCTTGCTTAGCAGTGAAATTTTGAGCTCAGTTGTGCTCATAAGTGGAGGACTACGGCCACAGCAAATTTTATGTTGCTAAGCAAGGAGTTTAGTGAGCTTTGCCCCATTTTACCACCTTTTCTTGTCACAGTTGTTAAGTGAATCACTGCAGTTACTAAGTTAGTGACGCCATTGTTTAGTGAACCTGGTTTCCCCGTTGAGTTTGCTTGACAGAAGGCCTCCAAGGGTGATCACATGATTTTGGGACACTGCAACCGTCATAAACACAAGACAGTTGCCAAGAGTCTGAATTTTGATCCTTTGACCATGGGGGGTGCTGCAATGGTCATAAGTGTGAAAAATGTCCAGAAGTCCATCTTTTTCAGTGACGTCCTAACTTTGAATGGTCACTAATTGAACCGTTGTACGTCAAGGACTATCTGTACTGTAATTGATGAGCATTTCTTTGTGATGATGGGTTTGGTAAAATGTTTAATGGCATCTTTAAAAAGTGCTTTAAAATGAGCTTCGTTGTTCCTGGAAGCCGAGGCTTGACTTGCCATAGATGCGCTTCTTTCTGGATCACAGAATTGGCTTGGAAGTCTCTTCCTCTCCTATATTCATAACTTCCTTCCACCTCCTCACTCGTTGGACTCTCAGTAGGGAATGAATTGCTGTTGAAAGTTGGACTAAGACCCAAGGATCCATTATTACCTGCCGGAAGGTGTTGCAGGAGGCGCATCTGACCTCAGGCTGATTATTACCTTTGTCCCTGTGCTTTAAGCACTTAGCAGTTGCAGCTGTGACTGCTGGAAAGGAAGAAAAGGGACTCCTTTTCTTTTTTTTTACAGTTACATTGTGGAAAACCCCAGGAAGTCCTTTGCTGCTTGCTCCTTTTTCAGAGAGGGAAATCTGAAGTCAGGGACCCTTGTTTGATTTGCCATTTTGTAGCCATGGAGACGAGAAGGTTGGCAGTTTCCCTACTACACAAGGACAAAGGAATTGGGAGCTTGTGCTCTGAGAATGGGGAACTCTCTAATGTAGAAAATATTTGGAAATCTCACCACACTGTTGAAGCTTGCTTTTTGGGAGGAAGCAAAGTCCATTTTATAGTGGATTATTTCATACAGTAAACATCCTCTGGCATATTGGTATGGCAATAACAAGTGAAAATAACTGCTGGTTTTGGGGGACATTTGTCTTATTTGAAGAAGCTGCTTAATGCAAACTTGCTTCCAGATGCTTCAGTTCTTCCTTGGCTGCTAAATAAGGAGCTAAATAATTTGCAGCTTTTATCAAACAGGACTTCACTGATCTGCTGCTGACAATGACAGAAAGTGCTGGATTTTAGTTGCCAGCTGTGTAAAGCACTTTAAATAGCAAAAGCAAGGAGTATCATTGGGTAGATTAACAGAAATAAGAGGGAAAAAAACAGATTAGGTTGATTTTCAGTGTGAACACAGCGTGTGGCTGACAGCCAGTTCTAAATATGGGGACTTCTAAGTTTTGTTGATTCTACTACACAGAGAACTAGGTTGTAAATAATATACCTAGAAAATTTTAACATAGGGATATGAATACAGCATTATCCATGCTTGGACAGTGAGTCGCTGTTGTTACGCTTATAATTTCCATTTAAGATTTTCTTATAGCTTTGCAGCTAATGTAGAAAATATTTGGAAATGAAGTGGAATTAAACCGAAAGATTGGATTTCCCTTTCAAATTCCGTCTGCTTAAATGGAATAGAGTACTTCTATCTACTGATTATTCTTTTTTAATCAGTGAAGAGGGGACTTTAAATATTTATTGATATTATTTCTGGCCTCCTTAAATAATTATGGATAACTGCATAAATCATTATTAAAATATTCTTAAAAGGAAAAATAAGAACTGGAACCCTCTTCCTCCTTTAAGACTTAAAAAAAGTTCAAGAAATGTTTCACATATTTTGTTCATGATTTAATGTATTATATCTGGAGAAATATATCCAAATTGAAAACCAGTGTGACATTCAAAATGTAGCTAGTAAAAGATAATACAGTTGTCATAATGTAAAACCTTGATCAGGAGATATCTACGGTCTGAATTTCTGAGATAGTGAATGTGTTGATGACTAAGTTTGAGGCCAGTGGAAAATATGAGAGATGGAATTATCATGATTTGATCAGCAGTTTTATAAAATATATTGAATCAATTTCATAATTCTGGCTGGAATATTTTCAAAAGGCAGACTGATTCCTGTACAAGGATGCTGATGAGCTGAAGAGCTCCATTTCTCTGGAATGAACAGGTGGTGGCAGCAAATTTAGTTGGCTCTCTCCTGGAATTTCAAGGAGAGAACAGCTGGTTTGTGAGAAGAGCATGTTGGTGTGGTAGTTATAGAATAGAGTAACAGAGTTGGAAGGGACCTTGGAGGTCTTCTAGTCCAACCCTCTGCTTAGGCAGGAAACCCTCTACCACTTCAGACAAACGCTTGTCCAATCTCTTCTTAAAAACTTACAGTGTTGGAGCATTTACAACCTCTGGAGGCAAGTCGTTCAATTGGTTAATTGTTTTCACTGTCAGGAAATTTCTCTTTAGTTCTGAGTTGCTTCTTTCCCTGATAAGTTTCCACGCATTGTTTCTTGTCCTCCTTCAGGGGCTTTGAAGAATAGCTTGACTCCCTCTTCTTTGGGGCAGCCCCTGAGATTTTGGAACACTGCTGTCATGTCACTCCCTAGTCCTCCTTTTCATCAAGCTAGACATACCCAATTCCAGAAACCGTTCTTTATATGTTTTAGCCTCGAGTCTAAATAATAATGCAGTGTTATATATTGCATTATAATGCAGTATTGCAGGATAACTCTGCCAACTGCCAGGAGGTTGATTCTGACCGGCTCAAGGTTGACTCAGCCTTCCATCCTTCCGAGGTGGGTAAAACGAAGACCCAGATTGTTGGGGGCAAAAGGCCTGACTCTGCAAACTTCTTGGAGAAGGCTGCAAAGCACCGCGAAGCGGTATATAAGCCTAAGTGCTAGGGCTAATGCTAAGAGGGTCTGGAAAACTGTTAAGGAAAGTGGCCAGACCAACACTTTTGTGTTGTTTCCATGCGCGCACTCCATTGCAGTTACAGGTACTTACAACCACAATTCAGCCCAGAATTTCTACTGCTAAGTAAAACAGTTGTTAAGTGAGCTTTGCCCCATTTTACGACCATTTTGCTACCATTGTTAAGTGAATTGCTGCGGTGGTTAAGTTAGTGACGTGGTTGTTAAGTGAATGTGGCTTCCCCATTGACTTTGCTTGTCGGAACATTGGAAAAGGAGATCACATGACATCAGGACACTGCAACCGTTATAAATACATGCCAGTTGGCAAGTTTCTGAACTCTGATTGTGTGACTGCAATGGTCATGTGAAAAGCGGCCATAAGTCACTTTTTTCAGTGCCTTTGTGATTTCAAACGGTCGCTAAACGAAATAAGTCAAGGACTACCTGTATGTCTTTTCCAGAGCTGTACTTGCCTTGTCTACCTACTGGGAAGCCTTTCCCTAGATCCAACGGGAATAAAGAGAGCCCTTAGCCATTTTTTCTTTTGAGGGTAATAATGTGTGACAGTCAGTTTAACTCCTTTCTGCGTGCAGCTGGACTTCACCTCTTGCCTGGCATGAGCAGCGACAGTGACATTGAGTGTGACACCGAAAACGACGAACAGGAAGAGGCCGAGACTGCCTGTGCTACTCCAGAGGTCTACAACCAACCTTTCCAGATTCAGCCTTCAAATGATGGTAAGATGGTTCCTTTGCAAAGGCTTTCCTGCTAATAAGTGACTCCAAAGCTAACCATTTCAGCTTCTACGAGTTTCCTAAATTGGACAGTCCTTTCGTTGAGGATCCAGTTTATCAAAAAACAATACTGCCGCAGGTCTTCCACCTCAGTTCTCTCAGCTATTGTCATCTTAACCTGGAGACAGATTAGCTTGAACATACCCCATTGCTCAGAATCAGGATAAAATACCCTTATTCCAAAGCAGGGGTCTCCAACCTTGGCTCCTGGAAGCCTGGCGGACTTCAACTCCCAGAGTTGAATTCTGGGAGTTGAAGTCCGCCAGGCTTCCAGGAGCCAAGGTTGGAGACCCCTGTTCCAAAGGCTTCTTTTCTCAAGAGGCAACTGGACTGACTTGCTTTTTCTTTGAAGACATTTCGCTTCTCATCCAAGAAGCTTCTTCAGCTCTGGATTGGTGGAGGAGGGAAAGAGTTATATTTCTTGCAGATAGCTTCAGGCTCACCTGAGTTGTGCAAATGGGAGTGGAGCCTTCTACATCACAATTATTTCAGCAGTTCCAAGAAGGCTCCGCACCCATTTGCACCACTCAGGTGACCCTGAGGACACAGACAAACCTCCAAGTGGCCTCAGCAACTCTAAAAGAATGCAAATGACCAGCAAGGCATATAAATCCTTCCATTCCCCACCATCCAGTTAGAGCTCAAGAAGCTTCTTTAAAAAGCAACCAGAAAGTCCAGTTGCCTCTTGAAAAAGCAGCTTTGGAACAACCATGAGCTGGATGAGTAAGAATCTCCATAGACATTTGACAAAAACCTTAGTTAAAAGTTCTTTTAGTTAAGTAGGAAAAAGCCATTGACATCTGACTCTAATCAGTCAGTAAACCTACAGGTTTCCACTCCCGCTAGTGCTCAGCCCAGTGGAGAAAGGGATTTTTGCCAGGAGGCAGCATTGACTCAACAATGCTCACCTGAATGACAAAAACCAGCATCGCCTGGCTCTTCTTTCCTGAGTGGGTGGTAGCCCATTGCCGAAGGCTTCTGTCACACCAAGTCAGGAATCTTCACCCTAAACCTTTTGTTTCTTCATCTCATCCCAGAATTATGCTCGCTCTTCCCGGAGGCTGACCAATTGGGCCCTGAAGATCTGCCCTTTGACACAGGGAAGGACAGTGCGAGGTAATTACGGGTCCTTCCTGCTGCACCAGCTAACATTTTATCCTGATTGGCGCTTTGGAAGTAAAAACCTTTGCAAAGGGACCTGCCTGCCTATGCAATACCAGCCATTTGCTCCCAGAGCGACTTCATAGCACCTGGAGCTCTGCGTGTTTCTCTTGCTCTTCCTCCTATCTCAAAGCTGATTGTGTCTGAAGGTGACGCCGGGATCAAATAAGTCAACTTCAGGGTAGCTTTGAGAACACCTGCGTTGAGAGTCCTGCCACCCTCCCTCCGCGAAGAATGATGAGATCCTAGAAGCTTCTTCAGCTCTGGATGGTGGAGGAGGGAAAGATCATTTGTTCTTCAGATCTGCCCGCAAATGTGTAAGTGTCCATTTGTGCTTCTTTAGATTTCACCTTTTCTTTTGTGGATCACTCTGAGGTGGAGTTCTTTTAAACTGTTATGTTTTTTAGGCCTCAGAGGGCCCCCTCCAGCCAAGGAATTCCAATTTGCAGCCCTTATTTCCATTTGGGGATGTTTTAAGGAACAGAAGTGGACTCCTTAAGCCTAGTAAATGCTTAAAACTTCCATTTGGCTTAGAAAACCCCCCCACTACTCACGTAGTCTCTGCCTCCATCTAATTTTAGAGCACCCTCTCAACATATGGTCCAGAACTGTATCATGCCAATCCATTTTAAAGACTACTGATTTCTTCTCTAATCTCTCCTTCATTGTTTTTATTAACATAGGCTGCTTCTGATTAGAAATTATTCCAATTTGTTTATTGTTTGGTCTCAGATAAGAGCTTTTAATGATGCAAGCTGTCTGATGTTTGATTAGCATTTGGTAACTTGTTTCTCGGGAACAACCCTGCCCCACATTTTCTGGAAATGCCTTACACAGATTTTTCCTGAAATCCTTTATTGCTGAAAATCCTAGCTATACTGGTTTTCCAGCCCCATTTAACAAAAGCTTGTACCTGACATGCCTCCAAAAAAGTACTTTTACCTTGGTTTGTATTCCTCACTGATGTGGCAAGGTTTAAGGTGACAAAGAACGGATGCTTGCCTGCTGCAATTATTTTAAACTCTATACATCGTTGTCTTAAGCTATTTAAATATTTTCCAAGTGGAGTTTTCTCTCTCTCTCCAAATTAGTCCAGTTCTGGCCAGTTGAAAGTAGCCTTTTCTGCATTGCATTTAAGCTACTAGAAGATGTTCTGATTTTAAGCTTAAATTTGGCTGCTCCCTTAAAAGCATGTTTATAACTATATGCCTATTACTTCATGTATCCTGGTGTATTTATCTTCTCATGAGTGTTATACCTTAAACGGGAATACCCATTTGTAAATGTAATGTTTAAAAACTGTAAAAATTCAGGTGAAAATGGTTTGCACTCTTTTAATTAATAAAATGAATGTGGAATTGACTGTGCTTGTGCAATTGAAGTTCTTAAGAGGGCCTGCAAGAAATTGCTTACTAGATTCAGCAACAAAGCATCTTTGCAAAATATCTTTAGAGCATTTTGTGATGGGTATTTATGTGAAAACAATAGCAGTGGTAAAAATGTAAAATTGGGCAAGACAACCAGCTAGTTTCTTTTAGTATGTTTAGTATTTTTGGGAGAAGGGAGTCAGAGTTAAAACTCTTCATTACATAGCTGCTTTATTTAAAATAACAGGTTCAAGGTGTCTCTTGGAAAATTTAATTTCTATCTCAGTAAGATGAATTTCTACTAACGTTTGTGTCCATTGCTCCTGTTTGTGCGCAAATTCTAGTTGTGATACACTGTTACCTTGGTACTCAACAGCTTTGAAACTCATCTTAAATTGGTATTCAACACATTTTGACATGAACATTTTGTCCGGGTACTCTTTTTTTCCCTACTCAATGCACAAGCTAGCATTTGTTGTTGTCGCCTGCCTTGTGACTCACTAAATTATTCCTTATGGGAAAAAAATTGTTTGGTATTCATTGCACCTCCTGGAACCAATTAACGATGAGTAGTGAGATACCACTGTAGTTGTATTTTATGCAGTGACAATTATGTAATTGCAATAGAAAACGATCATGGTATTACAACTAGCCTGGTGTTAGAATAAGTAAAAGGGTGATTGAGGAATGAGAACAAACTTCTGGAAGCTGTGTTTGGAATGACATGATCCAGAGCTATAACTTTGAAATGTTTCAATCCCACACCAGTCAAATGAGCATCTCTAAACTTGTGCTTGCTCTGAAATTAAGCATTGAGCAGGATAAGTAAGCTACCCTCTTCAGAGTTTTAAATAAAACAAATATTCTACGCCCTTTTCTTTTGAAAAGTGAATTTGAATCAAAGAGCAGAGGAAATGAGTCCAGTTAAAGGCATTTTTGTTTCCTTTGGGAACATCTTAGACTCTCATTACTAAAATTAAAATCTACTCTTAAGACTCAGCATTCCAAGAAATCCCCTTATTTACCTTCAAACTGATTGTATAATATTTTTTTAATGATTAAGACAGGCTTAAGAAGGATTACTTAAGAAAAAGCAAGGTTTGTATTGCGGTTACATCATAGTTTTGAAATGGATGTATCAGCATCTAATCAGTTATATCTATTGATTTTTATAGGCAGCTGTCACTTTCATTCCTGGTGATATTTTAAGGTAGGATCTCTTGAAGACAATGTATTCAGACACTAAGTTAGGTCTCTGGAGGCTTTTACACTTTGGATCTCTTCCACATTTTCTACTTACATCGTTTCTGTTTTGTCAGCCACTAGCCGATGTAATTTTAATTTCACTGAGAGTTTGTATCAAATTATGGTTAAATATTGGACTGTAATTGAGAACTGGAATCTAGTTTATCCTCAGCTCTGAAGCTCAGAGTAATTTTAAGACAAACAAACACACAGCAAAAAAGTTCCTGAGAAGCAGAAACCGGGAAGAAATTGATACATACTTTTCCTTCAACCGAGAGGAAATAAAAGACATAAATCAAATAATTGTGTTCCCTGGGTTGGGGGAATTTCCCCCATTTGTAAATTTTGCTGCTTCAAAGTGCCTCTTTCCTGTCTCCGAATGTGTGTGGAGATTGTCAGTCATCCAGATCAGGGGTCTCCAACCTTGGCAACTTGGCAATTCTGGGAGGAATTCAACTCCCAGAATTCCTCAAGATTGGAGACTCCTGATCCAGATCATGGTTGTCCCAAAGATGCTTTTTGAAAAGGCAACTGGACTTTCTTTGTTTTTTCTTGAAGACATTTTGCTTCTCATCCAAGAAGCTTCCTCAGTTCTTCAGTCAGAGCCGAAGAAGGTTCTTGGATGAGTAACGAAACATTTTCAAGGAAAAACAAGGTCCTGTTGACTTTGAAAAAGTACTTTTGGGACACTTTCTCTGTGGGTTTGCTGCTGTTTTTGGAACATGAAGCTTTGAAACCTCTGCAGTTAGAAGGACAGTTTAACTGTCTATGGAATGAGAGAAACTCAAGACTTTGTGTTATTGGTCATTAAAGAAGTAGACGGGAAAGTTAGGATTTGTTGTTTTATTAAGGTACTGGTAGAACATAGTCCTTGTTCGAACAGCTTTAATAATAAAATATGGCTAATACACGATTCCTACGAAAGTCATTAATGTTACTGGAATAAAATTTTCAACCGATCCCAACATGTTACTAAATCATTCCTACTAAGCTGATCTACTTCGCTAGTGTTAGGACAACACAATTAACTTTCAGTAGCTCTGTTAATATGCTTGGCATTCTTAGGAATGCACAGTTCTCACGTTTTAGGGATAATCAGGAATGTCAATCTTTTTCCCCCTTTCCAAAAGCAGGGATTGTTAGACACACGTTTTATCCCGTCCAACCAAATTTGACATTTGCGCAATACTTCCAACGTGTTAATAATACTGGTGATTAATATTTAGTCCTATCGTAGAGCTTATATTAATTATAAAGAGAAATCAGGCCTGGTTAATGGGCACTAAGAACCCTCACTAGCGGCATTGTGTTTGTGGGTCCTTTTCGCTCTGGAGCGAACCAACCGATTCTTGGAAAAAAATCCAGTTTCTTAACTATTCTCATTGAACTTAACACTGCATAGCTATTTTTCTGGCTTTAACTGTTCTAAAAAGAAAAGGAAATAAACCCCCAAAAGTTGTCTTTCATGATACAACAGTGTAGTTCATGTTGTAAACACAGGGCAGGTAGGGCTCCTTTATGAATCTAAAGGTTCTAATTTGAAAATGATTTATATGGAAGCAGGGGAGGGCTAGATGCTGTCCGACTACTGAGGTCTCGTTCTCTCTCAGCCAGGGAGAAATATCCTCCTTTGCTTGCTTTTTTGTGGGTATCTCTAATTTGCTTAGGAGGAGACTAGCAAATTGTGCTTTTTCAGGAAGTACGCAGAAGTCGGAGTAGATTCTAAAGTGCTGAGAGTGATTGATGGCGCTTCAGGGTATAAATATTTTAAAGCTTCCTTCTGTGCAAGTGCAGGGCAACTGAAGTGGATTAATCAGCAACAGGATAAACGTTGCATGTAGTCCTCAACTTAGAACCATTCGTGGAGTGGCCATGCGAGGTTACGACAGCACTGGAATAAGTGACTTGCAGCCCCAAGCTCACCTGATCCAACGTTTGGGCAGCCAGAAGTTACGTACCACAGTCGCAGCATCCAGACATCACGTGATCACCACCCACAAGCAACAGAGAAAACTTTTATATGGCCGTGTGATTCACTTAACGGCGGGGTTTGCTTAACAACCATGGTCGAAAAGGTCAGAAAATCAGGCGCAGCTTACTAAACCAGCTGCCTTGCTTAGCGACGGCAACACTGATCCCAATTGCAGTTGTAACTGGAGGACTACCTGTATTCTAATTCCTGCTGCAGAAGGTATTCCTCCTAATTCTATCCGGTTTCTATCCGAGGGGGATTAAAGGAATCCCTTTGTAAGTCACAGTGGATAAATTCACAAGCCGGCTCCCCAGCGGCCTCCGGAAAGGCAGCATCTCTCTCCTTAGCCAACTGCTACTGCTTCTGTGTTCTTACACAACCGATGCAGATTTGTGTGAACTTGAGAGATACTTCAGACCTTTATTGGAAAGATTTCAGTATGCAAATATCAAGCCACTAGTTAAATACAACAGATTTACCACACACTTTACAAGACGACCAACATTAACACAGTTAAATACCTATATTAGTTGTTTTTGTTGTATATTTTCACCAGCTAAAAGGATCAAAATACGAGATACTGAACATTAAGATTAATCGTTAATTTAAAAGGAGCTTATTGCTTACGTCAGCAAGCAGCAAATGAGGGCGCAGGAGTTGTAACTGAAGGGAATTACTTCCTATTTTACCAGTGGCAATGAAGAAAAAAAACACAGCATGTCACAAAGCACTTTTTTTTTTCCTTTTTGTTTTGTTCTGTTTTTTGTTTTTATCTCTTAAACGCCTAAGTCATAGAATCAAGCGGCATGAACCATAATCTGGAACAACTACTTTTAAAATATGTCATTATTACCACGTTTGGAGAGAAAAAAAAAATCGCCTCACAAATGGAGTCTACACACTTTTTATCACTACGTGAGATGAAAGAAATGGACACGCTCTACTTGTTTGTAACAATATTTTTGTACTGGATCACAGTAGGAATCCACTGACCGGCTCTTTCCTGCAGGGTCAAACATGGCGAGCAGTAGGAAATCCACCTATCAATCCACAGGCATGAAGTTTTAACTTTGCAAACATGAGAGAGAGATGTTCTACAACCAGAACCTTCCAAGGACGCCTCCATTTTGGGAAGACTATCCAATACTTCATGCACCTATGAACTTGGTCGTGTCTCCGGAGAATTACTTTTGCGTGTTGCATTGAAGACAACAATTGGATCTATCACTCCTCTACCACTGATTTGAAAGTTTTTCAGACAAGGTAGTACTTGTACTCATCTCCTTGTCACCCTCTACATTACGTGATACACCTAAGCTTGTAGTTGCCAAATAACAAACAAATGGTTGGTTCTCCCTCCCATTCCATAAGTATGCCTAAAGTAAAGGCTATTAATCTCATTTCACGGCATAACACAGTTTTCCTCTCGTGTAGCGTTTGTCACCCTTGCAATTTTTATGAGGCGTGGACTTCCAACTCCCAGAATTCCCCATCTAGCATGGCTGGCTGGGAATTCTGGGAGTTGAAGTCTACATGTCTTAAAAGTTGTTCGGGTTGAGAATCACTGCTCTTCACAAGGTGTGGACTTCAATTCCCAGAATGGCTGGAGAATTCTGGGAGTTGAAGTCCACACCTCACAAAGTTGCCAAGCGTGAAAAATACGGCTCTAGAGGATCCTTTTTCCAATATGGCATCCATCACAATTTCCAATTATGATGTTCAGATTTTGAGGGTTGCAGTTCCAAAACCTCTAAAGGGGGTCTAGTTAAGGACTACCTCAAATATATTTCTTTTTTAAAAAATCTAACTGTCAGACCACGAATCAAAGTTCAGAAACATTTTCCATAACTATTTAAATTTGCACAAACCGCATCGTGCACTGGTTAATTTTACTGATCAGAATATTGTGGAATTTTGGTGAGTTTTTTTTAAGATAGTATAAGTGGTGTGTTCAATATTTTAAATATCTAAAAGACACCTGACGTGTTTTATGTGATTCTGTTAGATCCCAGCTACCTAGCTTATGTGAAAATTAGTGTTTGTTCCAAGAATATTTTACTCATCAGGATTAAGATAAAAAATGGAAGGCAATCCTTGGACTCACTCTGAACCTCTAAACTGGCAATTTAAATCTCCAAACCTTTACATCATTTTTCTAAAGTTGCTATAGTAGATGGCCACATTCATACTTTATTTCTTCTTCTGATTACTTCTCTGGACATCCCTAGTAGGTATCTTCATTTCCTATTCTCACAGCCTCTTCAGTTGAAAATGGAAGAAATTGGAGCAAAAATGTTTCCGACACACGATTATTTCTAAAAAAAAATTAAAACAAAATTACAACTTCTTATCTGGGAAAGCAGAACGGATGATAAATTGGCGATTTAAATGAGTTTTCAATAGGACAGTGTGAATTGTATCTGAACTGACTTTTACATCCGTTTGACACCTGAGTTAAAGGATTGGGAAAGAGAGCACGGTGGCTTGAATCAGCTGCAAAATGATGATAAATCTTGAGCTGTTTAAGTATTATTATTACTCCCCCCCCCTTAAAAAGGCTAAACTGTCATTAAGGAACCCCTCCCTTCCCAGAAGCCCAAACAAGTTAAGTGTGATTTCAGTATAGTTTTGATTTTAGCAGCAGGAAATTACCTTTTCAAAAAAAAAAAAAAAAAAAAACTACAAAAGCTTGTCATGGCATTGCTTCCTCTTGCCCCATCTCCTCAATGGGAGGGAAAAACAATTAAAAGGTTAAATACTTGAACTGCATCTGAAGGGTTGGGAAGGGCCCAGGTGCTAGATTGAACCTCCCATATGGCTTTTTAACAGCAGACCTGCAAAACAACCTGATAACATAATTTTTGCTCTATCTGATTAAAGAAGCCCAAACCCCAAGGATTCCTTATACGCCTTCTTACTTCCTCCTCTCCTCCACTTACAAACAAAAAACCCATCGGTTCTAGAAAGTCTTTCTGAAAATATTGCTCCGTAGACTTCTCTCGTGACGGGTTTTTTCTCTATTATTTTTTTGCAAATTCTTTTTTTTTAAATGGCACTTTCCTGTCTTGTCCAGCGAGTCCATAAGAATATCCAGTTCCCACGAAGAAATGAAGCTACTACACAAAGAGTACATACAGGTCCGTGTGAGTGTGTGTTGTTTATACATGAGAGAGAGATTGAATGTGTCCATGAAGTCACTAGGGAGACTGGTATGCCAATCCTTTGTTTTTGTTTTTGTTTTTCCCAATTTTTGAAGACAAACACTTGGATGTATTTACATGAGCAGAGCCTTCTGCGATATCCTAATTCTGAAACACTCCCTCCAAATTACTTCTAATTATGTGAATGTCTAGCCTATTGAAGAAGAGGGGAAAAAATACAATGGAGGGAACGTCTTATTTTTTACAGCTCCACAGCAACCATGGGTCTGGTGGTATACAGGGACTTGGCCTTAACATCAAGAAAATACTCTCGCCGTGACCTTGATGGCAGCCCAGGGAAACTTGCCCAAGATGGCTTCTTAGCAACTTGTTCCTACGGCCATTTACGTGGTTGGGTGAGCAGAGGGTTAAACCTTCCGGACATAAAAGGGACCTCTGCTCGAAGAGAAACCCATTGAGCTTCGGCTTCAGTCTAGCTAACCGTTGCCATCGCTTGGTGTCACAGAAATGAAAGTGAGAGAAAATGGAAGCTTTTCTTCCCCACGACTTGAACCACAAGCCTTCGGGCCCAGCGGGGATCGGGGCCTCCACCAACACCACACTGCACTCCCCTGGAGTTGGAGACCCCAAGCTTGCGGTGCCCCGGAGGGCGTTCTGCTCCTGGGGAGAAACCTCGTCCCTTCTCTTGCCGTCTCCCAAAACGCCTTGACTCAAAATGGCCCTCTTTGGTACGCCAGCACTGAAGACTTGATCTGGAGAAAGGCGTTTGGCACTGTGGAGTTTGCCCGCTTCTGTTTTCCTCAGGTCTAAGCAGCCGGGCTCTTCCAAGATGTTGATGGAACCAGCACTCAAGGTAGTTCTGTCTGTAAAGGAATCCACTCTGCCGTCGTAGCCCAAATCGGCAGGCGCCGAGACCTGGTGCTGAGGCCACTGTCTCTTGCAATCTCCCTGGTTCTCTTTGTCGTCACCGCTGTCCTCTTGCCCGCCTTGGAAAGAGTTCTCGGTCCACTCGGTTTCCTCGTCAACACTGTCGGCGGCGCTCATGTCCCTGAGAAAGACCACAATGACGGTGATGTTGTCACTGGAGCCGGCATCTCGAGCAGAAGCCACCAACTTGTGGGCTACCATGGTGCTGTCCCCGTTGTTCTCCTTCAGGTGGTCGGCCACCACTTTAACCGCCTCGTCGGGGTTCACTGTGTCGTAGAAGCCGTCGCAGGCTAGAATGAGGTAATCCTCTGATCCATCCAGCACTGTGGATCCAGAATCTGCATCTCCACAGATATATGGCTTGTGCTCTGCATCACCTGGAACAGGTAGATTAAAAAAAAAAAAAACAGATTTAGGCTTCTGACACATACCCGTTAAACCGTGGGTGCCAAACTCAAGGCCCGTGGGCCAGATACAGCCCATTGGGTGCTTAGATCTGGCCCGCGGGGCCACCCTGAAAACAGCGGACTGGCCCACAGTGCCTCTGCTAGCAAAAATAGCTCCATTTTCACTGGCAGAGGGTTGCAGGAGGCCATCACAGCTGAAAACTGAGCTCGGGAGCCCGTTTCACTGGCAGGATGCTCGGGCCACCACAGGCGCCCCTGACATGAGTGACGTAGACCTGGCCATGGCCCCCAGGCCCCCCCCCCCCAGGTCAAACACAACCCTGACGCAGACCTCAATGAAATCAAGTTTGGCACCCCTGCGTTAAGCCATCAATCTGTGTTTTGCTTTTAATCTCTCGAGTTTTCCGATGCTTTACTTGGCTCTGCCCCAAAAGTATCAAGACACAGACATTTTCATTCAATTTGTCCACTCTGGCTGCAGCACTTCCTGACTACCAGCAATCCACATTAACAACTGTGTATTAATGCAAAGGGCACAACAGGTAGGTAGCATTTCTCTCCTACCAATGGCTCTGGAGACAGAAAGACTTCCGTTGACTCGCCATGCTCCAAACCAGACCACACAGCCTCCAAGGGCCTCGATGCGTTTCTTTTCATCCTGAAACAGACGACAAAGCACCCATTGGTTGAACTTCCTGCTGCTGCAGTGGAATCTACCTAACTCCTTAGCGCTTACAGTACACCTATGTCCTCAATTTTCATCTCAAACCATAAAAACAAATTATTCTATCTATTTAAAAAAAAACCCTCCCTTTTCAAGACCCAGTAATCCCTTAATTCAGGGTGGAGTTGGCACGACCGGATGGAGCTGTGCTTTTACTGGCTGGACACTGTTCCTGATGCCACAGAGCAGATTTTTTTTTTTTTTTTTTTTTTGCGCCCCAGGAGAGAAATAGCTACGACCTAGGATTGAACTCTCAACCTTTCAAGTGGCCACCGTATCATTCTACATCTCTCTCTTTTTCTCATGTTTGTCTGTCAGCCTGTTACTACCTACCCACCTACCTATCTCCCGATCTATTGTTCTATATCTATCTACATCTGTCTATCTATCATCTATCAATCTAACTCTATGTATCATTTATCTATCATCTATCTCATCTATCGTCTATATCAACTGTCTCTCTGTCTATATATCTATGTCTATATCATCTGTTTGTCTTACTAACTATCTCATATTCTATATACTGCCTGCCTGCCTCTATCTAATCTCTCTCTCTCTTTCTCTCTCATCTATCTATCTCTTCACCTATCTATCATCTATCTATTTATACCTATCATCTATCACATTTTGGAACCACCCTTCTACCTCACATGGGGGATTCTGGGCAGTCTACAATGAAATATTAAAACACAAAAACATCATATAAAAGTTAAAAGGGGGCAAGGATGGTAAAAGTGTTAAAAATCAATTGAAAAATGGGGAACGCACCAATCACAATTTTCTTTTTAAAAAATCCCATCTTTTGCCAACCAGTCCCAGGGCTGCGTGTTCTACTGTGCCCTGAGCGAGGCCTCATAGCCATGTTTTTACGCCTTTCCAGAAGACCAGGAGAGTGTTGTCTGTTTGTGGGGGGTTAACCTCACTTCTGGCGGGTGGGGGCGAGTGTTCCACAGGGCGGGGTCATTGACAGAGGAGGTTCTCTTCCTGGAAAACCCCCCTTCCCCAGTCTGAATTCTTTAATTGATGGAGTCTGCAACATCCCTTCCCACCTTGACAGGTTGGTACAGGCCGATGTAATGGGATGAAGACATTCCACAGGTAGCCCAGCCCCATGCCAATCAAACAAGCACCCAGTATAGGCCATGGAGCAAAGGTGTTACATGCACCCTTCTTTTGGGTACCCGAAAATTGCCTCTGTAGCTCCATGCCATACCAGCTGAAGCTCCCAGATACTCTTCAGGGGTAACTCCACATAGAGCATGTTGCACTAGTCCAAACAGGAGACGATTGGGGCGTGAGCAACCAAACAAGACAGCCATCCCTATCTAGGAAAAGGCATTCGATCACTGGCACACCATACCAGTTGGCACAGGGGTGTCAAACTCAAGGCCAACGGGCCAGATCTGGCACGCCGGGGGTTTAGATCTGGCCTGCGAGGCTGGCCTGGCAAAATTGGCCTGGGGGAGGGAGAACTCACGTGGCCTCCCTGCGTCCTGTTTTCGGCCTCCCTCGCCTCCAGCTGAGCACTCTGCCGGCCAAAAACTGACCTTTGCGCGGCCTGTTTTTGACTGGAAGAGTGCTTCTGGAGGCGAGGGAGGCTGAAAATGGGCCCTACGGGAGCCTTACAGGGTCTCTGCAGGCTCATTTATGGATGGGAAGAGTGCTGCAGGAGGACTTGGAGATCGAAAACCAAGGGCGGGGGGCTGTGCACTGTCTCCCTGCACCCTATTTTGGCCAGCAAAGTGCTTCAGGAGGCATCCATCCCGTCTCTCCACCCGCTCCCTGTGTCAGCCCGGCCTACGGAGGAGAACTACAACGCCGATCCAGCCCTCAAAGAAATCCCGTTTCACATCCCTGAGTTAGCGAATGCGAAGACGCTACACACCACACTGGGCTGCTGTCAGCCAAGTCCCCATGTTCTACGAGGGGTTTTGTAGTCCTAGAACTGACTCACCTCCCTGTCTGGCTTATGAGGCTTCATCAGTTCTACCGCCTGGCCCCTTTTCACGAGCATGACTTGCGAGTCTCCCAGCCAGGCCACATACAACATGTTCCTTCGGATGAACGTCACGACACCTGTGGTGCCACATCGCAGGCTCTGGGAAGAGAAAACACAACCATCGTTTGGACACACTTGAGAAAACGGAACCCTAGTTCAGGCTCTTCTGACACACCCTGACCAAGCCCACAGTTGGACAAACAGAACATAAACCAGCTTCTTTGTGTTCCAGGCAGTTCTTGACTTACAACAATTCACTTAGTGGCCATTCAAAGTTACAACGGCACTGAAAAAAGGGACTCAGGGCCCATTTTTCACACTTACGACCACTGCAGCATCCCCGTGCACACGGGATCCAAATTCAGATGGTTGGCAAAGTGGCTCATAATTACAACGGTTGCAGTGTCCTGGGGTCAGGGGATCCCCTTTTGTGACCTTCCGACAAGCAAAGTCAATCAGGAAGGCCAGTTACATGTAATAACTGAGTTCCTAACTTAACAAGTGCCATGATTCACTTAACAACCGTGGCAAGAAAGGTTGTAAAAATGGAGCAAAGTTCACCTAAAACCTTCTCACTGAGCAACAGAAGTGTTGGTCTCTGTCATCGTAAGACAAGGACTACTTGTGCAGTTCAATATATTTTTGAAGGCATTAAGAGATTTTTTTAACCAAACTGTTTGAAATACTGACGTGCATTTCTGATTTGGACATCCTCAACGCCCAGAGCAAAATCATTGTGAAAGCTGTCCTAACACATGACTTAAGGAAAGAAAAAAAATTGAGAGCATCCGTGGATATGTCAATTGGTAAGTATTAATACGAAGAGTTATTTTTGTTCAACCTTTCTATTAAAGGAACAGACAGATAACTGGAAAAGTCTACTGGCTTTTGCGGTGATCAAAGCCATCCAAAATAGCTTCTGCTTCAGGCAAAAATAAAGCGTTAGGGATTTACTCAGAATAGGAAATATTTTGGTCGATGAATTCTAGAGCCATATGAAGGCCAGGGTGAGATCAGTTTGGCAAAGGAGAATGACCGTATTTTTCAAAGTATAAGACACACTTTTACACACACGCACACACCCAAAGTGGGTGGAAATGTCTGCGTGTCTTATACAGCGAATGTTTGCTGAAGCCCCCACCCACCTGCCAGCCTCCTTTCAGCAAATAGCAAATAGACCATTTCAGCTTCAGCACAACCTGATTAGCACAGGCAGCTGACAGTTTGTTGGATCAACTCCCGACAGTCAGCTATTTCAGGCTGCAGGGATTGCCGTCGCCTATAGCTCCCTCTGTGCACTCCGTTTTTGGCATCCGCGCGCCCCATTTTCTGCCCATTCTGATCCCTGCTGCCCGGAACGAGCCGAAAATGGGGTGTGCAGAGGCGGCAATAGGCAATGACAATCCCTGCGGCCTGAAACAGCTGATCGTTGGGAGGCCGATTCAACGGACAATCAGGCTGTGCTGAAGCTGAGCAGGCTGTTTGCTATTTGGTGCAAGGAGGCAAATTGCTGGGAGTCAGAGGCAGATTTTTCCTCCCCAAAAGCTAGGGGGTACTTTGGAGTGTCTTATACTCTGAAAAATATTATAGCTTTCTATGCCCATGCTTGAAATTCGAGGTAGGTCATTTGGCTTCAGGAAAATAAATAAAATATTGACAGATTTCCTTCCAAACAACTACAGGCAATGGTATAATGGGTTCACTTAACAACCACCACCAAAAAATGATATAAAACGGGTAGGTCACATGAGTGTTTCCGATTATGAATCATGAATGTATGATGGAAATTCCAGCCTCCATCATGGGTAATAAGTTGAGGACTACAGGACAGGTGGTCCTAGGCTTATAACATTTTATTTAGTGACTGTTCAAAGGTACAACGGCACTGAAAAAAAGTGACTTATGACCATTTCTTTGCACTTCTGACCAATGTAGCATCCACATGATCACATGATGCAAAATTTGGTTGCTTGGCAACTCATTCATATTTATGACAGCAACAGTGTCCGGGGATCACCTGTTCCCCTTTTGTGACCTTTTGACAAGCAAAGTCAGTGGGGAAGCCGGATTCACTTAACAACTGTGTGACTAATTGAACAACTGCAGGGATTCGCTTAACGCATGTGGCAAGAAAAAGTCGTAAAATGGGGCAAAGCTCACTTAACAAATTTCTCACTTAGCAACATGCCTTCTGGGCTCAACTGTGGTTGTAGGTCAAGTTATCCTCTATGAAAATGACTCTAGGTAAGGAATACGGCGGCTCATATGGTTAGGATGCTGGGCTGGAGGTTAGCAAGCCCGCGTTCGAGACCCGTATGCTGCTGCCTGCTGGAGTGAGCTCCTGTCATTCGCTCCAGATCCTTGACAGAGACATGAAAAAAAAATCCCGCACGGGCATCCCTTAGGCAGCAGTGAAGTCATTAGCTAATCCTTTCGATCCAGAAGGGTCTTAAACCAGGGGTCCCCAACCAGCTGCCTTTGGCCAGTTCAGAGCCAGGCTGCAAAAGCGGCAGGTCACTGTGTGTTCGTCGTGCAGCTCCACTTGCACAAACATAGCTATACACATGAGAACCACTCACGAGGAACCCTCTCCCCTGCCCCTCCCCGCTGCCGGCCCACTAAACCAGAAAAGTTGAGGGGGGCCGTGGCTGCCTTAAATGGTGCCTCCGATAAGAATGGAACGGGGGTTCTAGATCAGGGGTGTCAAACTCGCAGCCCGTGGGCCAGATACGTCCCATATTGGCCACGCCCACCCCCGGTTTAGTGAAGGGGGGAAAAGGTGGAAAGAGTTTGAGACCCCTGTTCTAGATTCAGCCCAATCATAAGCCAGAGCTGTCTGAAACCCACTGTCAGCGTTCCAGCAAACCTCCAATCCAACCAATAACTCCGAGACAGACATCTCTCTCTCTCTCAAAGTTTCCTTTCATTTGGATAGTAACTGGCACATCTGCGGAATCCCAAATCTGAAAGTTTTGGGTTTCCTTGCAAAAGTAAAAACTACAAATTCATCCCCTATAACCGTGATGACGAACCTATGGCACACGTGCCACAGGTGGCATGCAGAGCCGTTTCTGCTGGCACGCCAGCTGCAGGCAAACTTACCTCACTGTGCATGCATGCGCCTCAGCTGATTTTCTGCAGGCTTCTGCAGGCCGAAAACTAGGCCCGTTTCATCACTTCCTGTTTTTCCGAAAATACCGGAAGCGATGAAACGGGGCTAGTTTTCAGCCCGCAAAACAGAAGCCTGCAGAAGCCTTCCTCAAGCCTCTGGGAGGCCAAAAAAGGCCTCAAACCAACCAAAAATCAGCTGTGAGGCGCAGGGCAGGTAAAGGGCCAGCAGAATAGGTTGGGTGGGTGGGGATTGTGCACGCATGCGTACAGGGCGTGGGGGGATTGCACATTGCCTTCTGGGTGCTGGCACATGAGTGCGAGCGTGCAAGCACAATTTTTGGCACAGGAGCCCCAAAAGGTTAGCAACCACTGCCCTATATCCATCACCACCTCACATGGACCAAGTGCCATCCGTCCCAAAGTAAGACTTCCTTTTCACTATGTGCAACACTACATGACCTTGAGCCAGCAAAAGAATTTTATTTTGTCTAACTAGGTTATACCCAAATGAACTCCTCCCTCCCACTTTCCCAGGCTCAACTGTGGCGGCATGGGAGCATCGGATCTCAATATGGCTTCCCCGCTCGCTCAACTGGAGAATTCAGTTCACCTCTCTGGCTGCCTTCTGCACAAAACGTTCATCCGTCACCCGGAAGGCTTTGCAGAGGGCTTCCGCCGGGTCGTGCTGGAACGCTTCTTGGTGCACCAAATTCACGTGCAGGTGAATGGAGGCGTAAATGGCAGCGTCCACTCCTCCGTGGCCGTCGAAGACGGCAAAATAGGCCTGCTCCCCTTGATCCTGCCGATCAGAAGAAGAAGAGCAAATCAAAAGAGAGAATGAGCCCAGGGCCAGCAGCTTCAGCTACCAGGTTATGCAGAGGGCCTTTTAATGAGAAAAAAATGAAGTCCAGCTGGAATCAACTAAAAGTCATGCGTGGGGGTTAGTCCTCCAGTAGTGGGACAGGGGATAGGGAAACTTCCCAGTGGAAGAATCCAGACCACATGTTAATAAGCTCCAGTTATGCTGATTCGTAAGGGACACGGTGGCTCAGGGGCTAAGATGCTGAGCTTGTCAATCAGAAAGGCCAGCAGTTTAGCGGTTCGAATCCCTAGCGCCATGTAAGGGAGTGAGCTCCCATTCCTTGTCCCAGCTTCTGCCAACCTAGCAGTTCGAAAGCCTGTAAAATGCAAGCAGAAAAATAGGGACCCCTTCGGTGGGAAGGGAACAGCGTTCCATACGCCTTTGGCATTTAGTCATGCCGGCCATATGACCACAAAGACGTCTTCGGACAGCGCTGGCTCTTCGGCTTTGAAACGGAGATGAGCACACTGCCCCCTAGAGCCGGAAATGACTAGCACGTATGTGCGAGGGGAAACTTTACCTTATGCCATCAACAGTCAGCACTAAATTGGCACTAAGTAAATGGAATTCAAGAGGAATTAGGCTTAGACCGCTTGTGGGAATGTAATGATTCTAGGCTGATTACTGTCTTCACTCCTACCCCTCCATCTTCACCGAACCAGGTTCTGCTACGCCTTCTCCTGCAGTCTAAGGGGCTGCCCCAAAGAACAGGGGCTCAAGCTATTCTCCAAAGCACCTGAAGGCAGAACAAATAGCAATGGAAGGAAATTAATCAAGGAGAGAAGCAACCTAGAAGTAAGGGGGAATTTCCTGATAGTGAGAACAATTAATCCGTGGAATGGCTTGCCTCCAGAAGCTGTGGGTGCTTCAACACTGGAGATTGTTAAGAAGAGACTGGACGGTTTTTGGTTCGGAATGGTCTCCTCCCTGTGCAGGGGTTGGACTAGAAGACCTCCAAAGTCCCTTCTGACTCTTGTTATTCTGATGAGACGATAGTATAGAGCGTTGAACTCTGGGAGTTGAAGTCCACAAGTCTTAAAAGTGGCCAAGGTTGGAGACCCCTGGTGTAGTTGAATGTAGTCTGGATTCCCAGGAGGAGGGGCTGCATTCCAGAGGACCCAAGAGACAGCAGGGTTTAGATCGTTGGGTTGGGGGGAAGAGGCTCAAGACGCTCTCAGAATACGTTTTTTTTAGCTCTGCTGGCTGAGGGATTCTGGGACTTGAAGTCCACAAGTCTTAAAAGTGGCCAAGGTTGGAGACCCCTGGTGTAGAGGAATGTAGTCTGGATTCCCAGGAGGAGGGGCTGCATTCCAGAGGACCCAAGAGACAGCAGGGTTTAGATCGTTGGGTTGGGAGGAAGAGGCTCAAGACGCTCTCAGAATATCCTTCTATTGATGTTGTAGCCTGCTTTAGTTTGGCAAGTTTTCCATCAATATTAATATGTTTATTTATGAAGAAAATTTATATGGCTTCCTAACTCACAATGACAGTTCCACCCGTTGCTTCTTGTCCTGTCCTCAGGTGCTTTGGAAAATAGGTTGACCCTTCTCTACTCTGTGGGAGCTCCTCAAATATTGGAAGATCTTGAGGCTGACAACTGCTATCGTGTCACTTCTTCTTTTCATTAAACTAGACGTACCCAATTCCTGCAACCGTTCTTCATATGCCTTTTAATCATCTTCATTGTTCTTCTCTGCGCGCTTTCTAGAGTCTCAACATCTTTTTTTAAATATGAAGACGACCAAAGCTGTTTCCATTATTCCAAGTATGGTCTGATTCTATCCCTCTGTCGATGCAGCCTAGGGCTGTGTTGGCTTTTTTTGGCCACTGCAGCACACAGCTGCCTACTATTTCAGGATTAGAGTCCTTCAAATATAGTTGAGGAACAACGAAGTAAATTGCTTTGGAGTAACTCAGAATATCTTTCTCAGTTTGGGAGCCTGACATTGAGTGTGGAGTTCCTTCATATATATATATATATATGTTTTCTTAAGTTTTCGCGGGTACTTACATGTCTGGCATTCAGCTTTGTTCGGGTATTTTCCCACGTGGTGCTTTTAAAGTTGTAGCAACGTTTCAGCAGAATCTCATCTGCCATCATCAGGCTTCTGTATGGTGTTTGACATACATATATATGAAGGAACCCCACATATATAGGAACTCCATATATATATCTGGATTCTACCCAGGGTGGATAAAAATTGATGTGTTTTTTTTTTAAACAAAATTAATGTATTTTTTAAAATTTAAATCAGATTTTTTTTTTTGGATCAAATTTATTTTAATAAAATCTATCAAAAGTAAATCTAAAGATAGTTTTTTATTTAAGATACATTGATACATTACATTTAAGATGCATCTTTAGATAGATTAAAAATCTATCTAAAGATAGTTTTCTATTTAAGATACATTAATAATTTAGTTTATTTAGCACGAAAGGGAGCTTAAGTTAGGTAGCACGAGGCTGTAGATCATAGATCTCCAAACTTGGAAGCTTTAACACTTGTGGACTTCAACTCCCAGAGTTGAAGTCCACAAGTCTTAAAGTTGCCAAGTTTAGGGACCCCTGTTGTAGATTCTGCAATATTTACATTTTATAGTAAATTCATTCAATGAATCCGAGCTCTGCAAACTAAGATAACTGCCTTGATGCATTCACACACTTTCCCAGTGGAGAGGACAGTGGCTCTTTAAAAAATATGATTTAAATCACTCGATTTAAATAGGCGTGATTTAAATCGGGTTGATTTAAATCACGCCTGTTTAAATCGAGTGATTTAAATCGATTGAAATCAAATCCACCCTTGATTCTGGCTACCTAGGGTTTTTTTTACCTCCAGGTTGAAGAGGGTGTTGAAATCTGGAATGCAGACGTGTTTGTCCTCCATCTTGCGTCGCATGTTCTTAATGGCGTGGATCGATGTCTCGTAGTAACGAAACGGCTTCGTCTGCAGTGGGAAGTCCTTCACCCAGGCGCTGCAGATATTGTGAAGCTTGGTGAACACGGTGCGGGCCAATTTCTCTGTCTCCACCTCTGTAAGGAGAACCAACACTATTGTCAGAATGAAGAACTCCTGTTGAAACCCAAAAGAATATTTAATACCAGGAGTATTAAATACCTTTTCTTTTGATATTTTACTAAAATGTAAAGATACGGGAATTGCCACCTTTCATTTAGTGACTGTTTCCCAAGTTACAAAGGCACTGAAAACAGTGACTGGCAGTTTTTCACACGTACAACCAAGGATTTTAGGATATTTTATGCTATGCAAATATTGTTATATTTAAATAAATACTGGTAGTGTTTAAGTGAAAAACAAGCTTTTTGCAATTTGGTGCTGTTTGGATGGGGACTGTGAATTTTCTTGCATGCTTAACAATGCATAAGAAAACAGATTAAATGATGCATACATGTTGCAATTACTAAGGCCGATGCTAGTGTTTTGTTAACATTTTTATTGTTTGTGGGCCTAAAAAGGACCATTTGGGTAACCAAACATGGTTACTAATGTAAAATTGGCCAGCCCTTATTGCTTATCACCAGGTGGCATCGCTTCGGCATAGACTATAGAAGCCTTTGCACGTGATCTTTGGTGACAAATGTGGTGCCAGGCTGCAATAATGGATTCAATCAGCTCCTGTTTGGTCTCTGGATGCTTCTTGCTTATTTCGTAACTAATCTTGGTCCACAAGTTCCCAATTGGGTTCAAATCCGGGCTGTGAGCTGGCCAATCCAGGAGTCGAACACCATAGGCTCCTTCATCCACCGCTGGACGGATTTGGCTCGATGACAAGGAGCGTTGTCATCCTGGAACTAAAAGTCCTTCCCTACAAGTTGCTGAGCTGAAGGAAGGATGGTTTTTTTTTTCCAGGACTTCCACATAACTGCTTGGAATTCATGATTCCCTGTACGATTTGTAGCAATACAGCCTGAGATCATCACGTGCAATGGATGCTTCACAGATAGATTCAGGCAGTACGGCCTAAATTCTTCAGCTGGAAATCTTCTGACATACTTATTGCATTGATTCCCAGTCAAGTAGAAATTGCTCTTGTCACTGAAGATGACCTTGGCCCACTCTTTATGGGTCCACTTGGCCTACTTCTCGGCCCATGCACGTCGACGAGAGCGGTGAGAGTCTGCGAGCAAAGGTTTACTTCAAGCCCTGCAGCCTTTTAGCCCCCTGGCAAGCAGCCTGTGACGCGCTGTGCTAGTGCACACGTTTACATCACAGGTTTCACCCCAAATTCTTGTAATCTGAGGCGAGGTGAGCTTCCTATCAGCCATCGAAATGCATTGCAGAGCCCTATCTTGCTGTTTTGTCGACTTTCTTGGTCTTCCAGAGCAGAGCCTGTCATCAACTAGAGCCACTTATTTGGCATTTTTCAACCTCACTGCTCACTGTGGTGCGATGACATTTCACTCTCTTGGCTATTTCTGTACAGGAGTAACCCTCTTCATGAAGCACAACGATGCGATGCCTCTGCTCAGTACTGGTGAAAGCAAAGGCCTTCATCCTTGCCCGCAGCCAGAGTTATATTAAATTTCTCAATGCTTTTCATGCCTATTTATAGTCAGAGAGTATGACAACATTGATTGGCTCATAGATTTAGCCTCTGGGCATTTTGATTGGTCAGCCACAGCTCGCTGCCGATTGGCTACTTTCGATCCTTAACATTCTCGAAAATTCAAGTTGTGTTTGTTTTAGAACATAAACTCACTCAAAACCTTTAAAAGGCCTTGGTTATATTAATAAAAATTATGCATCTCAATCCGACTACAGAAATTTTCATCAAAGTACCAATTTTGCATGGTTTCTATGAGTGAAACGTTGATTAAACGTGTAAATACAGCTTCAAAGTGAAAGCGTGCAGGACTTCTTCACACAGCTGTACACACAAACTGTAACTTAAAATCCAAACTGAAGAGCAAACTGAAGTAATTAGTTTGGCAGGGCAGGAGCAGGAATTTCAAACTTAAAAGCACGGCAAAACTCACACAGTTGGGAAGATGCCAGGAACACAGATAAGCCTCCATGATACAAGATAAAGGCACTTTTGCTCCCAACAGCCTGTTGCGCATAGTTTGCCTTTTTTATACACTGTGTTCCCAACTGCAGCTAATGAAGGGAATCAGGGCTCTTTCCTCCCCTGTAAGCCATGCAACCCACCTTTCTCCCTTCTCCGTTCCTCCCTGCGTGCCCTAGGATGAAGAGGGGGTGGGCCTGGGTCTACCTCTGAACTCCCTCTCCCTTGTTCTACCTCTCCCCTGCTCTGCCCAGCCGGACTTTGCCCTTCCCCAGTTTTGTCCACAGCCAACGGAGCCACACTCCCACTCCCTGTCAACTGTTCTGCTTCCTCCTCTGAGTCAGATTCCGATGCTTTGGCAGCTGACTCCTATTTATGACGGCTGCAGTATCCTGTAGTCATGTAATTATTATATTTTACAGCCTTCTGACAAGCAATGGATAGGCCAAGTGCTCTTATTAACCATCTTACTAACTGCAGAGATTCATTTAACAACTGTAGCAAGAATCACAGTTGTAAAATGGGGGGAAATCTCATTTAACAAGTGTTTTCTTTAGCTGTAGAAATTTCAGGCTCCATTGTAGGTCGTAAGTCGAGAACTTCCTGCAGAAGCATAGATCTTAGGCATCCTATTGCAACCTTGTCTGAAAAAAAGTATAGGGTCTCCTGCTTGAGCAGGAGGCTGGACTAGAAGACCACCAAGGTCCCTTCAAGCTCTGTTCTGATTGGTTTTAATGGTCTAAATCCCACCCAGAAACTGATAGAAGGAATCTGCAAATGGGAAATTAAAAATTCCAACATAAATCAACATCTTCTTTTACTGACCCCTATAATCCCTTGAAGGGTGGAGTCTGGAAAACTGAATGGAGCTGAGTGTTTACTGGCCGGATGCCCTTCTTGTCACCAATGCGGAGTTTCATTCAGCAGACACATTGAGTGTTGTGGTTCGCCGGCAGCAGGTGCAGACAGGTGAGGTCTCGGAGAGCGAGGACTCAGATGAGGGGCCTGTGTGTGTGAGGCAGGGATGGGGCCAGGACCATCAGGGACTGGAGTGCTGCCTTCAGAGATTGTGGAGGCTGGCAGCAGTGATGAAGAGGAGCCTGAGGAGCCTGTGCCCAGCACGTGTGTGCACAGGGCTGCTCGTAGGAAAGACCAGCTGCAGCAGCACGGGCGACTTGGGAATAAGGCTGCAAAGAAATGGCCCCTCCCTTAAGAGATAAAAGCCAGCTGAGAAACCATAGTTCTTTGCAGGAAGCAAAGAAGTTTTTGCACTCAAGCCTTGTGCATGTTCAGAGTATCTTGGCTGGTGTTTGGAGACTCTTTGTGTTTGAAATATTTCTTGGCAACTTAATCTAGTGCTTTTGGCAGCATCTTGGCAAGGCTAGTTCTTATCAGAGACTTAGTTTTAATAGCCTTTTAACCGTGAATGAATGGAATTTGCAGAGAAGCATTAAAAGGTTTTGCTTTTATCTCTGTTTGGTGCGCGCTTCCTTGGAACAAGGTTTGGGTCAGAACACAGAAATACCTGCCTCTACCTAGGATCCAACTCCCAGCTTCCTGATTGGAGGCGAGAGCTCCACCTCCAGGCCAGCGCATCAAATATTCCAACATAAATAGAGTGAAAATATTCCCTTCTGATTAAAAAAAAACTTGGTTAGACTAAAAAATTTCACTCAGCGGATTGAATCCACGGTGAGCGGCGCCTTTGCCAAACTCATTCATTCGCCTGTATATTTTTTTTTAAAAAAAATTCTCACCTCCCGAAACTAGCAAGCAACTTAGTGTGAATGAGTCACTATGTTTTTGCACGAAATTACGAAGACTGGCACTTCTCTTTGACTTTTGAAACAGCTTAGTTGTAGCGTGGTCCTTTACTGACAACCGTTTGTTTCCTGATTGCTTGAAGTTACAATGGTCAAAATTCAGATGCTTGGCATTTCATATATAATAAAAAATAACTAAAAATGAAAAAAAAAATGTATTCAAATGCTTGGCAACTGACTCATATTTATGACGGTCGCCCCCAGGGTCACGTAATAATTTGAGACCTTCAGGAAGAGATTGGTCTCCCAGATGTCAGAAATGGTGTTGGGCGGTGGTGGCTAATAATAATTACATGACTACAGGACCTTTTTGGGCTCCTCTGCCCAGAAGGCAATGCGCAACACCCCCACGCCACCTATGCATACATGCGCAATCCCCCACCCATTCCCTGCCGCCCCCCTTATGTGCACCGTGCTGATTTTCGGCTGGTTGAGGCCTTTTTCGGCCTCTCAAAGGCTTGAGGAAGGCTTCGGCAAGCTTTTTAGCCAAAAACTAGCCCCCTTTCGTCACTTCCTGTTTTTACGAAAATACCGGGAATGATGAAACAGGGCTAGTTTTCGGCCTGCAAAGCCTGCAGAAACCTTCCTCAAGACTCTGGGAGGCCGAAAAAGGCCTCAAACTGGCCGAAAATCAGCTGTGAGGCGCGCACATGTGCAGTGTGGTAAGCTTGCCTGCAGTTCGTGTGCCGGCACAAATGGCTCCACGTGCCACCTGTGGCATGCGTGCCATAGGTTCCCTATCACGGGTGTAGGGTCTCTTGCTTGGGCAGGGGGTTGGATTAGATGACCTACAAGGTCCCTTCCAACTCTGATGATGTCTTATCTGTTATCCCCTTTTGTGACCTTCTGACCGGCAAAGTCAATGGGGAAGCCAGATTTGCTTAACAGCCATGTGACTAACTTATCAACGGTGGTGATTCACTTAATGACTGTGGCAAGAAAGGTCGCAAAAATGGGGCAAAACTCAATGAACAAACGACTGGTTTAAGAATGGAAATTTTGAGCCCAATTGTGGTGGGATGTCGAGGATGAAATGTACAGGAAGAAAATTTTGGTCTCCCCAAGAAAAATGATAAAATGGAACAGAACCTATTTAACAAATGTCTCACTTAACAACTTAAATTTGGGGCTCCATTGTGGCTGCATGTTGAGGACTAGTCTGAAAAGAAGTTTCATCTGGGCTTACAGGTATAGACCACAACTTTAAGACAAGAAGCAATAAACGGAAACTAATCAGGGAGAGATTCAACCTAGAAATAAGGAGAAACTTTCTCACTGTCAGAAAGTTGCCCTCGGAAGTTGTAGGAGCTTCATAACTGGAGGCTTTTAAGAAGAGAATGGGCTGCCATCTGTCAGAAATGGTGTAATGTCTGCCGTTTGATCAGGGGGTTGGACTAGATAACCTACAAGATCCCTTCCAACTCTGTTAAAGAGTGAAGTGGAGTGGAATCATTAGAATTAGAATAGAATAGAATAGAATAGAAGTTGTGGGAGCTTCATCACTGGAGGCTTTCAAGAAGAGACTAGACTGCCATCTATCAGAAATGGTATAGGGTCTCCTGCTTGGATGGGGATTGGACTAGACCTACAAGGTCCCTTGCAACGCTGTTTGTCTGTCTGTCAAAGAATAGAATAGAATAGGAATAGAACAGAATTTGGGGGAGCTTTATCACTGGAGGCTTTCAAAAATAGACTGGACTGCCCTCTGTCAAAAATGGTAAAGGGTCGGACTTCTGGTTTGAGCCACTTCGCAGACAGACTGAAACCGCGATTGTGCACGTTTTTGATCTGTGCTCGCTGTTAGAGCACCCCGAGCTGGCTGGTTTCGGGGCTAAGCCACCCCATAGAGGTGGTGAAGAAGGGGGAGACTACCAGCAGGGTTGAGGAGAGCTGCATCTCTCCTCCTCAGCTGTCCATTACTCCCTTTCCCGAAGGCAGTTGCAGTGATGGTCAGAAATGGCCACCTCAAAGAAGAACTCGACCGGAAAAGAATGTGCAGGAGCAAGATAAGAAGATAAAAGTTTTGGTTTACCAGGTTAAACTGCAAAAGCAACAACTAAGATACCCTGGAATTTAAACTAAAAAAAAAAAGTAACATTGTTCCCAAAGAAGACTTTGAAGCAGCGAAGGAGAGAGAAAAGGGGAAGGATTTGGTTTTTTTTTCTTCTCTCCTGTTCCATATACTGACAGCTAAGAGATTTAAATAAGAAATTGGAAAAAAAAATCCACTTTGACATCAATAGGCATTTAAGCTGAAAATAAAATGTCAAAGGGATAATAAAGATTTCTGGACACTTAAAACCTTTTAAAAGCAGGAAAGGAGAGAAAAAGAATAAAAGGGCAGGATCTAGAAAAAAGGGAGGAGACTGCCTGTAATTAAAAGAGATTTACAGTAAAATCTCAACAAGACTTCTAAAAGATCCATTTTAACTGAAACGTGGCAACAAAATAGTAGAACCCCAGGAAGAGAAAGTGGAAAAAGAAGCATAAAGAAACAGCTTGGGAGTATTTGGATTATTTGGTGATCTCTGGATTTTTAGTTATTGCATTTGAATGACTAAAATCAATTGGGTGATTGTTTAAAAGTGTTTAAAATGGCACTACTTTTAGTTGAACTGAAAATGGAACTTAAGAAGTACAAAGAAGATGCACAAGAAGGGAGAGGTTCTTTTGGCTTCATATTTCAATTCTTAGAAACTGAGATCTCGAACTATGAGAAACAACAAGAAATGCCTGCAGAACAAGAAGATTGGGACAAAGAAGAAGCCATCTTTAACGAACAAGTAATTTTATGTGGGGGGGAAATAGGAAAGGGGGGAAAGAGAATGAAAAGTTTAAGATTTGAAAAAACAACCAAGAAAAGGAATAATAGCTTGAAAAATAAGTATAATATTAGAAAGCAACAGAAGAGGGGAATACAGAAGAGAAAATTAGAACTAGAGAGACAAGGGGGTAAAAAGGGGAGGGAGAAGAAGAGAGGGAAGAAAAAAAGGAAAATAAGTTATAAAGGAGAGAAACAAGATATGGAGAAAGAGGGCTTATTTAGAGATAATGGGTGAAAATTTAATTGAAAAAGGGATTCTGCAAAGGTATATAAGCTAGTATTGTTATATTAGAAATAGAAATAATTTTAGAAAATATGAAATAATGTATGATTAAAATGATGGATAAAATAGTTATTGTAATCTAGTGAAACGTTTGTTAATAAATAAATGAAATAAAATGAATGAGAGTTAGGAATTAGGAAAGGATGGGAACATTTTAATTGTTTAATGTTTTATAAAATATAAGGGAAGAGAAACAGGGGAAAAAAATTAATTATGGAAAGCTTATAAGTGTTCCCAAGGAAGTATGATATTTAATTGAAAAGTAATGTCAAAGATGTTAAGACTTCAAGGAATATTAATGATAGAACTGAATTGGAATGGAATGAGTGTTTTAATTACATATATTTATAATCACTTTTTAAGAATATAGTGTGTATTTTAAGAATGTACCAAGCAGAATTCGATTGGAAGTTATGTATTATATTGAATGTTATAACCTCAAGGTATATATTGAAGCTTAAATAAGAGTTGAATGGATTAAATTAAAAGATATAAAGGTGTCATACTCCAGTTAGTAACCACAGGAGAAAATTTGTTTAATGAGAAAAGAAAATAAGAAATTGAAACAGGACAGACAAAAGTATAAATATAATGATGCGAATTGAGATGAGATAATTAAAATAAAATTGAGAAAATTAAGAGAGGAGAAAAACTATGCAGAAAATGTAAAACAGTAATAAGATATGGAACAGAACATAAAAAGTGAGCATGAAATTGAGTTTGTGTCTGTATGAAGAAGTGTAACCCGGGACCATGCTATTTTCAAAACAAGATGTTTTATTTGCATTATGTTTTTTTGTGTGTGAAAACCCAAATAAAATTTTCAAAATAAAAACGGTAAAGGTTCTTCCGCTTTGGGGCTGAACTAGATGACCTACAAGACCCCTTCCTATTCTGTTATGAAGACCTCCAAGGTCCCTTCCAAGCTCAATTCTGGAACAGAAATATGCATTTATGGTGAAGAGGAAGCCATGTGCCCCAGCCGGAGAGAAAAAAAAAGACTCTGTTAATCCTGACAAGGGCAGCTCCCAACCCCCTGTGGATGGCACATGCTGCGTGAGCATCATCAATAATTACTGGCTCTTTTTTTTTTTTTAAAGGAGCCCTCCTAGCAGTTTATCCACCCCCACACAGCTGTAAATTACTCATCAATCCTTAATGCTGGAGTGCTGGGCTGGGGCTGACTCAGCCGTCACTCTGTCTCGGCTACCACCATGACCTCCTTCCCCTCCTGCTAGGAAGCCTCAATTGAAGCAGAAATCCCACTTTATCTCACAAGGATGCGCTGGCCAGCCGAGAAGGGCCGCGCGGAAGAAGCAACGGCTAGTCCGCAGTCCGTTGCACACTTGCTGCCTTCGTATGTTTAAAAAAAAAGAAAAGAAAACCAGCGCTTTTTCCAGAAGTGCTTGTAATAGTAAGTGGCAGAAAAGGCAACGCAAGGGCGAGGACGAGAGAACGGTTATGTCTGTGGGGTCCTGAGATGGGTGGCTTGCTTGTAGAGACGTTTCGTGAGCCAGCCAGGTAACATCATCAGTATCAGAAGGGAGTGGGGTTTGCTCCCTTGGTTCTATACAAGTGGCTTGGGTTGGTGAGGAGGGTTCTTGGTGGTTCTTTCATTAGGCAGATGAGAGAGAGAGAGAGATTTAGGTGATAGATAGATGATAGAGTTGATAGAGAGATGGAGATAAAGAAAAATAGATGGATGGATGGATAGATTTAAGTGATAGATTGATAGATGATAGAGGTGATAGAGAGATGGAGATAGAGATAGATAAATAGATAGATAGATGGATGGATAGATAGATAGATAGAAATATAAGAGATATAGATGATAGATAAATTATAGAGATGATAGAGAGATGGAAATAGAGATAGATCTTTTCTTTTATGTAGACTTGAGAGTATATACACCAAGACAAATTCCTTGTGTGTCCAGTCACACTTGGCCAATAAAGAATTTTCTTTCTTTCTTTCTTTCTTTCTTTCTTTCTTTCTTTCTTTCTTTCTTTCTTTCTTTCTTTCTTCCTTTTCTTTCTTCCTTTCCTTTCTTTCTTTCTTTCTTTCTTTCTTTCTTTCTTTCTTTCTTTCTTTCTTTCTGTCTGTCTTTCTTTCTTTCTTTCTTTCTTTCTTTCTTTCTTTCTTTCTTCCTTTTCTTTCTTTCTTTCTTTCCTTTCATCTATCTATCTAGATGATGCAGATGATATAGAGATATTATGTATGTATGTACGTACAGTATTCAGCTTTGTGCGGGTATTTTCCCACATCATTGTAGTTGTGCTTTTAAAGTTGTAGCAATGTTTCGGCAGAATCTCATCTGCCATCATCAGGCGTGTGTATTGTGTTCGTCTGATGGCAGATGAGATTCTGCTGAAACGTTGCTACAACTTTAAAAGCACAACTATTATGATGTGGGAAAATACTCGAACAAAGCTGAATACCATACATATAAATACCCACGAAAACGTAAGAATCTCAATCTCAGTGTGTGTGTACACACACACACACACAGAGAGAGAGATTGAGATATAGAGAGATAGATAGGGAGATAGAGGTGATAGATGATAGAGAGATGGAGTGATAGAGATAGATGATAGAGGTGATGGATAGATGATATTATCTATCTATCTATCTATCTATCTAACTATCTATCTATCTATCTATCAAGAGAGAGAGAGAGATGGATGATATAGTCTGTGGAGATGGTGTCCTTGATGCCCTCTGACCTTGGTTGTTTTCTTGCAGATATTACATGACCCAACTAGTTTACAGCATCAGTGCTACAGAGGCATAGGGTTTCCTCTCTGTTTTATACTAGTGGCTTGCCCTGTCAGTGTTGGTGGGAATGATCTTGGTGGTTACTTGATTAGGCTGCTGTTTACAGAGATGGATGGATGGTAGACAGACAGACAGACAGACAGACAGGGATGGATGGATGGATGGATGTACTTGGTAGATAGATGGAGGAGGGGAAGAGGATGGGAGGGAGATGGCCGTAACTCAAGGACTACCTTCACTGGGTTTTGAAACTGCAAGAAGACCCTTGAAATTGAGCAGCTGCTAACAACTTACCGCATCCTCAGGCCTTTCAAGTTGAGGATGAGAGTCTGAGAAATGTCAGCCATTCTCAGTGACTCTCAAACATTTATGCCAGTTTCAATTTGAAATTAATGAGGGGTTTGCACAGCCAAATGAGAAATGGGCCCGTGTCCTTCACTGAGGACGTGTCCTTCACTTCAACCAACGCAGCCAAAAAAATAAGCCATGGTCTTCCTCTGCTCCTTTGCACTTCATTTATCTCATTTTTTTATTTTTATTTTTGAATCTCTGGAACAAAAGCAGAGGGAAGGAAAGATGACAATCTTGTTTTGCAGGCTGAACAATAAACAGGCCCGTCAGCAATGTCCTAGGAACAATGGCCTCTCCTCCGAACTAGCGTTTGGGGATCTAATTCAGCAGATAATCTGGGAGTGAAAAACATACCTGGCCTTGGAAACTGGCAGTTGTGAACTTTTCCTGCATCACAGAAGTGTAAAAAACAGGAAAACTTTTAACAGATTAGCAGAGTTGGAAGGGACCTGGTAGGTCATCTAGTCCAACCCCCCACCCAAGTGGGAGACCCTACTTTCTGACACAATGGGAGTCCAATCTCTTCTTGAAAGTCTCCAGGGATGGCGCTCCCACAACTTCCGAAGGCAACTTCTGTCCCATGGGTTGATTGTTCTCAGTGTCAGAAAATTTCTCCTTATTTCCAGGTTGAATCTCTTTCCTTGATTAGTTTCCATCCATTATTCCTTGTCTGGTCTTCGGGTGCTTTAGAAAATAGCTTGACCCCTTCCTCCTCTCTGTGGCAGCCCCTCAAATATTGGAAGACTAGCTATCATGTCTCCCCTGGTCCTTCTCTTCCCTAGACTAGCCAGGCCCAGTTCTTGCAACCGTTCTTCATATGTTTTAGCCTCCAGTCCCCTAATCCTCTTTGTTGCTCTTCTCTGTACTTTTTCTTGAGTCTCAACATCTTTTTTGTAATGTGGTGAATAAAACTGGATGCAGTACTCTGGATGTGGCCTTATTAAGGCTCTGTAGAATGGTATTAGTGCCTCCCTTGATCTCGATTGTATCCCTCTGTTAACGCAATTTAGGATTGTGTTGGGTTTTTTTGGCTGCCACTGCACACTGTACACTGTCTTGTACCCTGACACCATAGCCATCCCAAAAATAAAAATGGTTAAGTTCTTCATAAAATTTCCCGATTGGCTGCATCTAAAAGGAAAGTTGATTTTATCCAAAGTCCACAAAACAAGCTATATAGGTAGTCCTCAACTTATGACCGCAATTGAGCCCAAAATTGATGTTAAATGAGACATTTGTTAAGTGAGTTTTCCCTGCCATTTTACGAATATTCGAGCCACAGTTTTTAAGTGAGACATTTGTTAAGTGGGTTTTCCCACATTTTATGACCCACAGTTGATATATTTGTAGGGTTTTGTATTAGGATCGATTTTGTATTATGATAGCTAGTCATATACAGATAGCCCTTGACATACAACAGTTCAACTCCCAAAATTTCCCAGCCTTGGCCACGTTAAGATCTGTGGACTTCAACTCCCAGAATTCCCCAGCAGGGATAGGATTCAAATTTCTTAACAACCGGTTTGTGGGCATGGCCTAATTTGTGGGTCATGTGACTGGCTGGGCATGGCTTATATGTAAATATTGTAGATATTTATGTAAATATTGATTTTTTTTTAATAAAAAAGCAACTTTTACCCAAAATCAGGCAAAGCAGGCAGGCAGATTGAGTTGCTCACAGAATCACAGATTCACTCAGAGATCTATCTATCTGCAATCTGCTACCTGAGTCTGCACTGAAAAATAGAAGCTTCAGTCCTAAGGAAAGTTACCAAAAATTAGGTGAAGGCACAACATAGGCAAGCTGGATGGTGCACATGCCAGATAAGGAGTAGGTGGGTGGGGAGGGGAGGGGGAGGGCCAGCCAGTGGCACAATTTGTCAGTTCTCTGAACTGCACAGAATTGTAAGAATCGGTTCTATAGAACCGGTCTAACCAGGTAGAATCCCACCCCTGTTCCTTCAGCCAAAACTGTTTCCCAGCCTCAGCCATATGGACTTCAACTCCCAGAATTCCCCAGACAAATCAGTGTTTCTCAATCTTGACCATGTTAAGATCTGTGGACTTCCAGCTCCCAGAGTTGGCTAGCTGGGGAATTCTGGGAGTTGAAGTCCACAGATCTTAACGTGGCTAAGCTTGAGGACCACACTGTTCTTTATGGTGTATTTTCTCACTTACGTATGATCCCATCTGGACTGTCCTCATGTTTGGGCAGGTAATGATTGGACAGGTCGCTCTGCAGGACTTCATCCGCTGTTGCCCGGGCTAACGCTGCTGCCAGGAGAGAAGGGCAGTTGCTGGAAGACAAAGAAGAAATGGGAAAGGTTTAAAAGCTTCACCATTAAAATGCAAAGAACCAGATGGAAGAGCGGCACCAGAGTCAGATGTGAGCTGGAAGCTATGTATCTGAGAATTTTGAAGAATAAGATTAAGAGCCCCTAGTGTTTTGACCTTGGCTTCCCCCAAAAGCACTAAGCCGACTCTTTGTCCTGGCAAAACCCCTTTTATTAAACGAAGGTGGATTTCTTGCATTCACCTTCAGCCAAAGGCCTGGCAAACAGTCTTTCAAGGGTGTGATTAGGAGCTCAAACCTTATCTAGCCTGGAGAGCTGCCAAGTAAATATTTCCAAATGCAATGCTGACAAGGAAGGTCTCAGCACAGAGTCTCTGAGATGCACAGACAGAGCTTCACACAGCTGCAACGAACAAATTGTTTCCTGCAAAAGCCCCCTCCCCTTTTGCTCCTCTTTTAATCCCTATGGGAGGGGCCATTCACCCTCCACCTGTGGCTTGTCAACCCTTAGTTCATAATTGTTCTTTTCTTTTGGCAGCTCTGTGCATGTGCAGCCTCCAGTTGCTCCCCCACCTCACTGCTCTCTGACTCCGAAGGCAACTGACCACTGCCAGCCTGCCCTGGCCCCCTCTCTACCTCGGACACAGAGCCCTCGTCCAAGCCTTCCTCGGCCTCCACGACTGGCCCATAATCCTCCCCAACCTCCTCACTGTGCTGACAGCTCTGGTAGCTGCTGGCAGGCCACAATACCTGGTGGCACAGTAGTTTAGAAGGCAGTTTTGCCGGTTAACTTTGTCCACATTACCAGGAGTTGGGTTCCCTCAATCCAGACCAGCTCAAGATTGACTCAACCTTCCATCCTTCCGAGGAGGGTAAAATGAGGACCCAAATTGTTGGGGGCAAGAGGCTGACTCTGTAAACTGCTTAGAGAGGGCTATACAGCACTGTGAAGCGGTCTATAAGTCTATGTGCTGTTACTATTGCAGGCTCACTGCCCACTGCCAGGAGTTCGATTCTGACTGGCTCAAGGTTGACTCACCCTTCCATCTTCCGAGCTCAGTAAAATGAGGATTCAGATTGTTGGGGGCATAGACTAGACATACCCAATTCTATCAACCGTTCTTTATACGTTTTAGCCTCCAGCCCCCTAATCACCTAATAGTAGTAACTGTGAGAGGGACCTCGGAGTCCTAGTGGACAACCATTTAAATATGAACCAGCTGTGTGCAGCGGCTACCAAAAAAGCCAACACAGTTTTAGGCTGCATAAACAGAGGGAGAGAATCAAGATCACGTGAAGTGTTAATACCACGTTATAATGCCTTGGTCAGGCCACAATTGGGATACGGCATCCAGTTTTGGTTTCCACGATGTAAAAAATATGTTGAGACTCTAGAAAGAGTGCAGAGAAGAGCAACAAAGAGGATTAGGGGACCGGAGGCTAAAACATATAAAGAACGGTTGCTGGAACTGGGCATGTCTAATGAAAAAAAGGACTAGGGGTGACATGATAGCAGGGTTCCAATATCTCAGGAGCTGCCCCAAAGAAGAGGGAGTCAAGCTATTCTCCAAAGCCCCTTAGGGCAGGATGGGAAGGAAGGGATGGAAATTCATCAACTTAGAACTAAGGAGAAATTTCCTGACAGAGCAATTACCGTATATACTCGAGTATAAGTCGACCCGAATATAAGTCGAGGCACCCAATTTTACCACAAAAAACTGGGAAAACTTATTGACTCGAGTATAAGTCGAGGGTGGGAAATGCAGCAGCTACTGGTAAATGTCAAAAATAAAAATAGATACCAATAAAATTACATGAATTGAGGCATCAGTAGGTTAAATGTTTTTGAATATTTATTTCAAAGAAAAACAGTAAACTAGCTCTGTAAGTGGAAAAGAGAGCCAACAAAACCAATATGGTATCAACAATAACTTTAAAAGTACAAAAACCTTAGCTCAATCAGCAACCAAGCTAAAACACAAGAGTTAAAATCCTTCAAAACTGGATTCCTCCTCATCATCTGTATGTCCAAACAGAGTCACTCTCTCCCTTGCAAGAAAAAAGCATGTGTATGTGCTGCATGTACATCCTGTTTTGGAGATCCACCATCTCTTTCACAGCTCTCCCTCATGCCTCCATTGCATGTGCACACATGCCATGGCTCAGTAGTAGGTCAACATACAGATGTCACACTAGGTTCCCTCCTCAAAAGGAACATCCAACCTTTCTTGAGAAATACAAACTTCATCTGTTCAGGATTGTGGTGACAAAGGTGAAGGAGGATGGGGCTGAGAGAAGGGAAGGGAAGAAAAGATCATTGACAGGGAGAAAGACAGGGAGAAACACCTGGAAGTGTGAGCCCTCGAGTTTCCTTAGGGAAGACCAGACAACAAGGGGAGAGGAGAGGAGGAGGAGGAGGAGGAGGAGGAGGAGGAGGAGAGTTAAAAAAAAAAGAGTGGGAAGCCAACTCACGCGTGCCATCAAAGCCAGGGGGAAGCGGGGCTTTCTCCTCCTGCTGCCACCAGAGGAGTGCGGGGGGGGGAGTGTGGGGAAAGGGGGTTCGTGCCGAGGCTCTGCAAGCGATTACCAGATTTGCAGCTCCGTTTGTTGGTGAAGCTGGAAGCGCGCAACGCAGGAGCTCGCGGGGGCCCCGGGCGCCCGTTAATGGGGAAGGAGAGGCCGCTTGGGGTCGCCAGGCTCAGGCAGCCTCCCCCGCCCCCTCCCCTAGCAGCGAAGAGCTGCTCCAGGGGCTCCCGCCACGGCGCAGCCAGGCACTTTGTCTCGCTGCCCCCGGAGCAGCTCTTCGCTGCTAGGCTAGGGGGTGGGGGAGCCTGGCAGTTTCTTTGCAAAGCTGGAAGTGCACAACACAGGAGCTCGCGGGGTCCCCGGGCGCCCGTTAATGGGGAAGAAGAGGCTGCTTGGGGTCGCCTGTGTGTCCCTCAGAGGGTACACAGCCGCCGCGGCGATGCTGCCCTGGAGGCGCGATCGGTTGCAGCCACGCCAGCGCAGGCCAGGCATGGTGCCGTAGCGGCTGACTCGAGTATAAGCCGAGGGCGTTTTTTTCAGCACAAAAAATGGGCTGAAAAACTCGGCTTATACTCGAGTATATACGGTAATCAGAGGAACAACTTGCCTCTAGAAGTTGTGAATGCTCCAACACTGGAAGTGTTTAAAAAGATGTCTGAAGTGTAGGGTTTCCTGCCTAAGCAGGGGGTTGGACTAGAAGACCTCCAAGGTCCCTTCCAACTCTGTTATTCCATATTCTTTGTTGCACTTCTCTGCACTCTTTCCAGAGTCTCAATATCCTTTTTGTAATGTAAGGACCAAAACTGGATGCAGTATTCCAGGTGCGACCTTACTGAGGCTTTATAAAGCAGTACAAACATTTCATGTGTTCTTGATTCTATCCCTCTGCTAATGTGACCGAGGATTGCCCTGATTCTTTCCGGCTGCCACCGCACACAGCTGGCTCATATTTAAGTGATTGCCTACTAGAACTCCAAATCCACTATCACTCTTACTTTTATTGAGCCAGTTTTCATCTAATCTCTACCTGTACATTTCTTACCTAAGAAACATCTTACTTTTCTCTGCACAGAACTTCATTTTGTTAGATAGGGCCCAGTGTTCAAGTCTGGTGAGATCCATCTGGATCTTGAGCCTGTCTTCTGGTGTGTTGGCTGCCAGTTTAGTGTCGTCTGCAGATTTTTCCCAAATCACCACTCTTACGCTGACAAGTTTTCAAAAATGTAAATTTAGAGCGTTCTTACATAAAAAAAAAACAAAAAACCCACAAGTCTAGAGGACTGCATCCAGTTTTGGTCACCACACTATAAAAAAGGATGTTGAGACTCTAGAAAAAGCGCAGAGAAGAGCAACCAGGAAGATGAGGGGATTGGAGACTTAAAAACATGTGAAGAATGGTTACAGGAACTGGGCCTGGCTAGTCTAGTAAAGAGAAGGACCAGGGGAGACAGGATAGCTGTCTTCCAATATTTGAGGGGCTGCAACAGAGAGGAGGAAGGGGTCAAGCTATTCTCCAAGGCACTTGAAGGCCAGACAAGGAATAAAGGATGGAAACTGAACAAGGAGAGATTCAACCTGGAATTAAGGAGAAACTTTCTGACAATGAAAACAATCAACCCATGGAATAGAAGCTGCCCTTGAAAGTTGTGGGAGCTTCATCACTTAAGACTTTCAAGAAGAGATTGGACTCCCATCTGTCAGAAATGGTGTAGAGAAGGGGATTGGAGTAGATGACCTACAAGTTCCCTTCCAACTCTGATTTATCTGTTAAATCTGAGTCCCCTTGCATCTACCAAACTTCCATTTTTTTACGTCATGTTTCTGTAAATTTCTTTAAGACAGTCTCAAAGCTGAAATACGAACAATGCCCACCAAATAACATGCTGTCAGGAATAAAATGCCAACCCTTTAACTTAAAATGCCATCAAGAGGCGCCTCCTTTTCAGCTTCAGCGGTTGTGCCGTCTACCCACACAGTTGCTCGGAAGTGCAAAAAAAAACAAAAAAAACCCACAGTCTAGCAACGCGGGAATAGGCGGGGATATTCTGAGGTGGCCGATTCTGACACTGGGCCTTGGGTACCATTTAAGGCAGGGGTCCCCGACTTTAAGCCTGGTGGACTTCCACTCCCAGAATTCCCCAGCCAGCATGTCCTGTGTCCCTCCATGGCCATTAGAAATCTAAGTCCGACCCACCTTGAATTCACTTATTGCTTATTTATTCACTTATTGCTTAATAATTATTACTTATTACTGAGAACTTATGCACGGGAGACAAATTCTTTGTGTGTCCAATCACACTTGACCAATAAGGAAGTGAATTCTATTCCATTCCATTCCATTCTCGATTCCATTCCATTCCATTCCACTCCACTCCACTCAATATTCATTCCATTCCATATTATTACCATTATTTCCATCCCATTCCATTCCATCCCATCCTATTCTATTCTTCCATTCCATTCCATATTATTTCCATTATTTCCATTTCATCCAGTCCCCTAATCATCCTGGTTGCTCTTCTCTGTACTTTTTCTAGAATCTCAACATCTTTTATAGTGTGGTGACCAAAACTGGACGCAGTACTCTAGGTGTGGTCTTACTAAGGCTTCATAGAGTGGTATTAGTACCTCCCTTGATCTCGATTGTATCCCTTTGTTAATGCAATTTAGGATTGCCTTAGCTTTTTTGGCTACTGCTGCACACTGCTGGCTCCTATTTAGCTGGTTGTCCACTAAGACTCCAATATTCCTCTCCCAGTTACTGGTATTAAGCCTAATTTCTCCCAATCTATATGTATACTTTTGGTTTTTCTTGCCAAAGTGTAAGACTTTACTTTTCTCTACTTACTTTCTCTTCCGACACCAAAGAGAATTAAGGTGAGACAATCTTGAGCTTCTTCCTCACGCCTTCCGTTTTCAGGGGGAAGTTGCTGCAATGCTACGTGAAATTATCCATTCAACGTCTCTCATGATCTCTAATCAAAGAATGGGTCAGGTAGGCAGTTGGCACCACACCCACAAACTGTATTCCTACAGTCCTTTGAATCATACCAGCCAACCGGAAGGAGTCACATCAATGAACTTGGAAAGGAAAAGATTTCAAATGGGGTTCCAGATTTATTTGGGGGGGGGGCACTCACAGTTCCAGCAGGGCACCCAAGAATCAACCCTGAAGCCAAGGAGACGCTCTCTACCCACCTCCTTCCAGCCCCATGCAATGCTGATCCTCTGCCCACCAGCGACTCTATTTTTGCCGCAAACCAATTTAGAATCTCCTAATTCTTTTCACCCTTTCCCAAACTCATCCAAAACGAAGGGAGGAGAATCCGAGACAAATATCCCTCACCCCATTTCCTCCACGGCTCTGGAAATTCACGGACGGAAAAGCTGGCTGCTCTGGGTACAAGGGCTGGATTTCTCAGGGCCGCTTCAAATTGAGCAAGCATCTTGAGGAAAACCTGGCTTTCCCCTGCCAGGCTTCAGGTGTTGCTCTTTTACGCATGCAAAAGGAATTAAGCACAGCACCTGAACTCGTGTGTGTTTTCAAGCCTGTATCCTGCAGGCAAAATGTCATCTGGCAAAGCATTCCTTTTGATGTGCAGCTCCTAAAATGGCAGGGACGGCGCTATAAAAAGATGAGAAATGGAGAATTCCTCAATGCCAACCACAAGACGTAAAGGTAATTGTGTTCTCTCTCCCTTCCTCTTCTCTTTCTTTTTCTCTCTCCCTCTCCCCCCTTTTTCTTTCTTTCTTTCTTTCTTTTTCTTTCTTTCTTTCTTTCTTTCTCTCTCTCTTCCTCACTCCATTTCTCCCTCCCTCTCTCTTTCTCTCTCCCTCCCCCATCTTTCTCTCTCTGTCTCTCTCCCTCTCCTATCTCTCTCTCCCCCTCTCTCTCCTTCCCTCCCTCTCCCTCTTTCTTTCTCCCCTCTTTCTTTCTCTCCCTCCCCATCTTTCTCTTTCTTTCTCTCTCCCCCTCCTATCTCTCTCTCTCCATCTCTCTCTCTCCCTCTTTCTCCCCCCTCTTTCTATCTTTCTATCTCTCTCTCTCTCCCCCATCTTTTTCTCTCTCTCCCCCTCCTATCTCTCCCCATCTCTCTTTCTCTTTCTCTCTCCCTCTCCCCCCTTTTTCTTTCTTTCTTTCTTTCTTTCTTTCTTTCTTTTCTTTCTTTCTTTCTCTCTTCCTTACTCCGTTTCTCCCTCCCTCTCTTTCTCTCTCTCCCTCCCCCATCTTTCTCTCCCTTTCTCTCTCTGTCTCTCTCCCTCTCCTATCTCTCTCTCCCCCTCTCTCTCCTTCCCTCCCTTTCCCTCTTTCTTTCTCCCCCCTCTCTTTCTTTCCCTCCCCATCTTTCTCTTTCTTTCTCTCTCCCCCTCCTATCTCTCTTTCTCCATCTCTCTCTCTCCCTCTTTCTCCCCCCTCTTTCTATCTTTCTATCTCTCTCTCTCCCCCATCTTTTTCTCTCTCTCCCCCTCCTATCTCTCCCCATCTCTCTTTCTCTCTCCCTCTTTCTCCCCCCTTTCTCCCTCTTTCTATCTCCCTCTCCCATCTTTTTCTCTCTCTCTCCCCCTCCTATCTCTCTCTCTCCATCTCTCTCTTTCTCTCTCTCTCTTTCCCTCTTTCTCCCCCCTTTTTCTCTCTTTCTCTCTCCCCCATCTCTTTCCCTCTCTCTCCCCTTCCTATCTCTTTCTTTCTTTCTTTCTTTCTTTCTTTCTTTCTTTCTTTCTTTCTTTCTTTCTTTCTTTCTTTCTATCTCTGCGGGGAGTCAATGCAATTATATTCAATTTTTTTTTAGAGACAAAGGACCAACTGTTTTAATTTCAATCAGAATACAGCTGGAAGGGACCTTGGAGGTCTTCTAGTCCAACCCCCTGCTCAAGCAGGAAACCCTATCCTATACCATTTCAGACAAGTGACAGTGTCTTCTGGAAAACCTCCAGGGATGAAGCCCCTACAACTTCTGGAGGCCAGCTGTTCCACTGGTTAATTGTCCTCACTCTTAGGAAGTTTCTCCTTATTTCCAGCTTGCTTCTCTCCCTGGTTAGTTTCCATACGTTGCTTCCCTGTCCAGCCCCTCCAACACTGGAAGACTGATTTAATTTATAAAAGAGATAAATCAGATTTCGCCTGTTTCCTTCAAGAAATTGTTCCTGGAAATCCATTTATCTACAGTAACTGCTTTCTTGGTTTCCTGCCAGATATTTAAATCCACTTGCAAAATAAAATTTCTTTAAGGGCAGATAGTCAAAAACGATTTTGTTTCTTTGCTTGTGTAATAGGAACTCCCTTGCCCATAAATGCAGCATGTATTTATCAATTGCCTGATACTGCATCATTAAAAGTAACCTGATTTTAAGAAGAAGAAGAAGAAGAAGAAGAAGAAGAAGAAGAAGAAGAAGAAGAAGAAGAGGAAGAGGAAGAGGAAGAGGAAGAAGAAGAAGAAGAAGAAGAAGAAGAAGAAGAAGAAGAAGAAGAAGAAGAAGAAGAAGAAAGAAGTAATTTATGTACTGCCTCTTAACTCCAAGGAATATAATTTAGACTTGTTCAAAGTAACTGTTAAAATCAAGTCAAAAAAAATCTCCAGAAATTCTGCAATTCAGCGACACCCAATCCAGACCAAAAGTCACAGTGGCATTTGTTTTTTCGAACTAACTATGAAAGTAATTCAGAGGAGCAATTCCAGTTATTAAACATACAGCTGGAAAAATGCCCTGGACTCAAGCTGAAGTGGAAGTCCAGAAAAATAATGAGAATGAATCATGGGCCCTTGGTCCACGCAGTGACTTCCACAGATTCTGACTGAGGAAAATCGGTGGGCGTGGAGTTTGGCAAGTACATCAGATGGTTGAAAAAAAAAAAGGGGACATTGAAAGAATATCTGAAGGTCAGTGAAGAAGAAAAAAAAAAAAAAAGATGAACTGAAGCTTACTGAACATCAAAAAAGACTGGGCTACAGAGAAGAGCAATTCAGGGGACTAAAAGATATGAAGAACGGTTGCAGGAATTGGGTAGGGCCAGTCTAGAGAAAAAAAGGACTCGTGGGGGACATGACAGCAGTCTTCCAATATCTGAGGGGCTGCCCCATAGAAGAGCGGGGTCAACTTATTCTCCAAAGCCCCTGAAGGCAGGACAAGAAGCAATGGGTGGAAAGAAAAACTCATCAAGGAGAGAAGCAACATGGGACAAAGCAGGAACTTCCTAACAGGGAGGGCAGTTAAATCAGCGGAACAGCTTGCCACCAGAAGTTGTGGTTGCTCTATCATTGGAGGTTTTTAAGAAGAGACTATCTGAAATAGTATATAGGGCCTCCTGCTTGAGCAGAGGGTTGGACTAGAAGACCTCCAAGCTCCCTTCCAGCTCTATTCTGATTGAAATTAAAAGTTAGTTGCTTGTGTCTAAAAAAAAAATAGATTGACTCCCCCCCCCCCATATATACACACAGAGAAAGAGAAAGAAAGAGGGAGCGAGAGAGGGGGAGAGAAGAGAGCTGGAGAAAGAGAGAAGGAGAGAAAGCGGGGGAGAGAGCGGGAGAAAGAGAGAGAAAGAGAAAGAGGGAGAGAGAGAGCTGGAGAAAGAGAGAGAAAAAAGAGGGAGAAAGAGAGAGAAAGCGGGAGAAGGAGAGAGGGAGAGAGAGAAAGAGGGAGCGAGAGAGGGGGAGAGAAGAGAGCTGGAGAAAGAGAGAAGGAGAGAAAGCGGGGGAGAGAGCGGGAGAAAGAGAGAGAAAGAGGGAGAGAGAGAGCTGGAGAAAGAGAGAGAAAAAAGAGGGAGAAAGAGAGAGAAAGAGGAGAAGAGAAAGCGGGAGAAAGAGAGAGGGAGAAAGAGAGAGAAAGAGAGAGAAAGAGGGAGCGAGAGAGGGGGAGAGAAGAGAGCTGGAGAAAGAGAAGGAGAGAAAGCGGGGGAGAGAGGGAGAGAGAGCTGGAGAAAGAGAGAGAAAAATGAGGGAGAAAGAGAGAGAAAGAGGGAGCGAGAGAGGGGGAGAGAAGAGAGCTGGAGAAAGAGAGAAGGAGAGAAAGCGGGGGAGAGAGGGGAGAGAGCTGGAGAAAGAGAGAAAAATGAGGGAGAAAGAGAGAGAAAGAGGGGGAGAGAAGAGAGCTGGAGAAAGAGAGAAGGAGAGAAAGCGGGGGAGAGAGCGGGAGAAAGAGAGAGAAAGAGAAAGAGGGAGAGAGAGAGCTGGAGAAAGAGAGAGAAAAAAGAGGGAGAAAGAGAGAGAAAGCGGGAGAAAGAGAGAGGGAGAAAGAGAGAGAAAGAGGGAGCGAGAGAGGGGGAGAGAAGAGAGCTGGAGAAAGAGAGAAGGAGAGAAAGCGGGGGAGAGAGCGGGAGAAAGAGAGAAAGAGAAAGAGGGAGAGAGAGAGCTGGAGAAAGAGAGAAAAAAGAGGGAGAAAGAGAGAGAAAGCGGGAGAAGGAGAGAGGGAGAAAGAGAGAGAAAGAGGGAGCGAGAGAGGGGGAGAGAAGAGAGCTGGAGAAAGAGAGAAGGAGAGAAAGCGGGGGAGAGAGGGAGAGAGAGCTGGAGAAAGAGAGAGAAAAATGAGGGAGAAAGAGAGAGAAAGAGGGAGCGAGAGAGGGGGAGAGAAGAGAGCTGGAGAAAGAGGAGAGAAAGCGGGGGAGAGAGGGGAGAGAGCTGGAGAAAGAGAGAAAAATGAGGGAGAAAGAGAGAGAAAGAGGGAGCGAGAGAGGGGGAGAGAAGAGAGCTGGAGAAAGAGAGAAGGAGAGAAAGCGGGGGAGAGAGCGGGAGAAAGAGAGAGAAAGAGAAAGAGGGAGAGAGAGAGCTGGAGAAAGAGAGAGAAAAAAGAGGGAGAAAGAGAGAGAAAGCGGGAGAAGGAGAGAGGGAGAAAGAGAGAGAAAGAGGGAGCGAGAGAGGGGGAGAGAAGAGAGCTGGAGAAAGAGAGAAGGAGAGAAAGCGGGGGAGAGAGCGGGAGAAAGAGAGAGAAAGAGAAAGAGGGAGAGAGAGCTGGAGAAAGAGAGAGAAAAAAGAGGGAGAAAGAGAGAGAAAGCGGGAGAAAGAGAGAGGGAGAAAGAGAGAGAAAGAGGGAGCGAGAGAGGGGGAGAGAAGAGAGCTGGAGAAAGAGAGAAGGAGAGAAAGCGGGGGAGAGAGCGGGAGAAAGAGAGAGAAAGAGAAAGAGGGAGAGAGAGAGCTGGAGAAAGAGAGAAAAAAGGGAGAAAGAGAGAGAAAGCGGGAGAAGGAGAGAGGGAGAAAGAGAGAGAAAGAGGGAGCGAGAGAGGGGGAGAGAAGAGAGCTGGAGAAAGAGAGAAGGAGAGAAAGCGGGGGAGAGAGGGAGAGAGAGCTGGAGAAAGAGAGAGAAAAATGAGGGAGAAAGAGAGAGAAAGAGGGAGCGAGAGAGGGGGAGAGAAGAGAGCTGGAGAAAGAGAGAAGGAGAGAAAGCGGGGGAGAGAGGGGAGAGAGCTGGAGAAAGAGAGAAAAATGAGGGAGAAAGAGAGAGAAAGAGGGAGCGAGAAGAGAGCTGGAGAAAGAGAGAACGAGAGAAAGTGGGGGGGAGAGGGGAGAGAGAGGGAGAAAGAGAGAAAGAGGGAGAGAGAGCTGGAGAAAGAGAGAAAAAAGAGGGGGAGAAAGAGAGAGAAAGAGGAGAAGAGAAAGCGGGAGAAAGAGAGAGAGGGAGAGAGAGAGAAAGAGAGAGAAAGAGGGAGCGAGAGAGGGGGAGAGAAGAGAGCTGGAGAAAGAGAGAAGGAGAGAAAGCGGGGGAGAGAGGGAGAGAGAGCTGGAGAAAGAGAGAAAAAAGAGGGGGAGAAAGAGAGAGAAAGAGGAGAAGAGAAAGCGGGAGAAAGAGAGAGAAGGAGAGAGGGAGAAAGAGAGAGAAAGAGGGAGCGAGAGAGGGGGAGAGAAGAGAGCTGGAGAAAGAGAGAAGGAGAGAAAGCGGGGGAGAGAGGGGAGAGAGAGGGAGAAAGAGAGAGAAAGAGGGAGAGAGAGCTGGAGAAAGAGAGAGAAAAAAGGGGGAGAAAGAGAGAGAAAGAGGAGAAGAGAAAGCGGGAGAAAGAGAGAGAGGGAGAGAGAGAGAAAGCAGGGAGAGAGAGGGAGAGAGAAAGAGGAGAGGGAAAGGGAGACCCTGAGGCCAAAGATAAACCTCCAAGTGCTTCTGCGACCTTCTAAAAGGATGCCAATGACCAGTTCTGTCTGCAAGGAATATAAATCCTTCCATCCTCCACCATCCAGTCAGAGCTGAAGAAGCTCCTTGGATGAGAAGCAAAACGTCTTCAAAAGAAAAAACAAGGAAATTCCAGTTACCTCCTGAATAAAACCACTTTGGGGTCAACCAGGACCTGGATGACTGAGAATCTCCAGAGACTATTCCAGTAAGGACTTGGGAGCTGGCAAGCTTCTGCTTTTGAATGAAATGGGTCATTCAGAAAAGACACTACAAGATTCTTCCAGAGTTTGTTTGTGTTTTTTTTTTCCCCTCCCTTTCATCATGAACCAACACAACTCTTCTCTTAGAAACCTCAAAAGGCGGCTTTTCCTGAAATTGTTCCATGCCTCAGAAAGAGGGAAGCTTCTTTCTTCAGTATCCTGTGGAATCTACGGAGAGCCAATTTGGTCGAGTGGTTGAGGCTAGAGTAGAATTTAGAAGAACATGAGTTCTAATCCCAATTTAACCGTGGGTGTCTAAAACTGACTGGGTGACTTTGGGCCAATCACCAGGAGAGTGCGAGTTCTAGTCCCGCCTTAGACACGAAAACCAATTGGATGACTTTGGGCCAATCACCAGGAGAGTGCGAGTTCTAGTTCCGCCTTAGACACGAACACCAATTGGATGACTTTGGGCCAATCACCAGGAGAGTGCGAGTTCTAGTCCCGCCTTAGACACGAAAACCAATTGGATGACTTTGGGCCAATCACCAGGAGAGTGCGAGTTCTAGTCCCGCCTTAGACACGAAAACCAATTGGATGACTTTGGGCCAATCACCAGGAGAGTGCGAGTTCTAGTTCCGCCTTAGACACGAACACCAATTGGATGACTTTGGGCCAATCACTAGGAGAGTGCGAGTTCTAGTCCCGCCTTAGACACGAACACCAATTGGATGACTTTGGGCCAATCACCAGGAGAGTGCGAGTTCTAGTTCCACCTTAGACACGAAAACCAATTGGATGACTTTGGGCCAATCACCAGGAGAGTGAGAGTTCTAGTCCCGCCTTAGACACGAAAACCAATTGGATGACTTTGGGCCAATCACCAGGAGAGTGCGAGTTCTAGTCCCGCCTTAGACACGAAAACCAATTGGATGACTTTGGGCCAATCACCAGGAGAGTGCGAGTTCTAGTCCCGCCTTAGACATACATGAAAGCCAACTGGCCTTTCAATCAATCATGAGGAGAGTCTGAGTTCTAGTCCCACTTTAGACACGAAAGCTGATTGGATGACTTTGGGCCAATCACCAGGAGAGTGTGAGTTCTAGTCTTGCCTTAGACACAAAAGCCGATTGGATGACTTTGGGCCAATCACCAGGAGAGTGCGAGTTCTAGAGCTGCCTTGGACACGAAAACCAATTGGATGACTTTGGGCCAATCACCAGGAGAGTGTGAGTTCTAGACCCGTCTTGGACACGAAAGCCAATTGGGTGACTTTGGGCCAATCACCAGGAACCGGCGAGTTCTAGTTCTGCCATTGGTCTATCAGATATGGGTGAAGCCTTGAGTTGTTTGTAAAAATAATAAAGGCAGGATACAAATAAGCAAAGAAACTCCAAACATATTATTGATATATTCAAATTGTGCCCAGAAAGCATGGTTCTCTGTTCAAATCCTGAATGAATGTATGTATGTATGTATGTATGTATGTATGTATGTATGTATGTATAGCAATTTCCCACCATGTGAAATTTTATAAACCTCACAACGCTCCCAAAACAGAAACATCCACTTTTTTTCTTCCTGCACTGCAAAAAATATAATCTACGGCAGACAAAGAACAGAACTCAAAAGAGGGAGGATGTTGAATTGTGCCTCATGGATTTGTCCTATCTTAAAACAGCAGAGTCAACATTCTTTTAAAAAAATAAAAAATAAATCTGCAAATCCAACAGGGAAACTGACAAATATTATCGCAGCCCAGTCCACATCATTAAAACACCTGTTAAAAACATTGGTGGGTTAAAGAAGCATTTGCCCAATTAAAAACGAATGATTAACCTGTCACTTCCAGCAGGAGGCTGATTTCCTATAATGCTTTTGAACACCACAGGACTCCTAAGAGGCCTTGGGGCTTTGTTCAGACATCGCTCACCATCAATTAATATTTATATTCCATTCTCTCGTCCAAAAATGGACCCACAGTTGTTGTGGCTTACATCCAGGGAAAGCATATAAAAGTCACACAATAAACAACTCCAATGAACGCCTGGTTCTGTCGTCCCCATTCAGGGGCTGCCCAGATTCTTTGGACTACGAATCCCATTATCCTCAGCAGCACGGCCATTGGTGAGGCTGTTAACCTTAATCACACTGCTCCTCTGCAAAGGAAGAGTCTTTAAGGTGCTCTCGTCCTTTAATTTACCATTAATCAGAATGGGGCTGGAAGGGACCTTGGAGGTCTTCTAGTCCACCCCCCTGCTCAAGCAGGAGACCCTATACAATTTAAGATGAGTGACTGCCCAGTCTCTTCTTAAAAACTTCCAGGGATGGAGCACTTCTGGTGGCAAGCTGTTCCACTGGTTAATTGTTCTAGCTGTGAGGAAATTCCTCCTCAGTTCCACGTTGCTTCTCTCCTTGATTAGTTTCCATCCATTGCTTCTTGTCTTTCCCTCTGGGGGCTTTGGAGAATAAATTGACCCCTTCCTTTTTGTGGCAACTTTTCAAATACTGGATTACTGCTATCATTGCCATACGCTCAATAAAATTAAAATAAACTGCTATCCTGTCCCCCCCTAGTCCTTCTTTTCTCCGGATTGGCCATAGCCAAATCCTCCAACTAGTTCTTCATATGTTTTAGTCTCCAGGCCTTTAATCATCTTAGTTGCTCTTCTTTGCACTTTTTCCAAAATCTCAACATCTTTTTGTAACGTTGGGACCAAAAGTGGGTATAGTATTCCAGGTGTGGCCTTACTAAGGCTTTATAAAGTGGCACTAATACTTTGCCTGATTTTGATTTTATGCTTCTTTGCCTCCTAAAAGAACAATTGGGTTTATCTGATTTTGGAGGGGAATCAAAAGTAAAATGTTTGAAACCTTTCCCCCCGCAGACACACACCAAATGTCAACGCTAGGAACCACTCCATGCTTGAAATTAACAGTCGATCTGGAATCATAGCGATGGAAGGGCCAGCGAACCCCGCCTCTTACTTAACACATAAATTTAAACCTCAAGAAATTATTCTTTGCAATCAAGACAATGTTTTGATAATGGAAATCTGAGTCCAGAACAGACCTGTAATCTAAGGAAGCATCTCAGATAAAACACTCCCTAGTTCTCACAAAGGAAAAGGGGAAAGAAGGGCATACAAAACTTACAGATTACAGATTAACAGAGTTGGAAGGGACTTTGTAGGTCATCTAGTCCAACCCCCCGCCCAAGCAGAAGAACCTACACCATTTCTGACAGATGGCAGTCCAAACGTTTTCTGAAAGCCCTCCAGTGATGAAACTTCCACAACTTCCAAAGGCAAGCTGTTCCATTGAATATAGAATACCAGAGTTGGAAGGGACCTTGTAGGTCATCTAGTCCAACCCGCCAGCCAAAGCAGGAGACCCTACACCATTTCTGACAAATGGCAGTCCAGTCTCTTCTTGAAAGCCTCTAAGTGATGCCTTGCAAATGTCTGTTATAGGTAGCCCTCGAATCAAACAAAATCAAGTTCCTTACAGTCAAAGACCAGAGACCAGAACAAATAAAAACAGTCCAGTTAAAAATTCTAGAAAAACGTAATAAATAACAGATAAAATCTACATTACAACCACAATTTGGCATCCAATCTCTCAGTTATGAGTGGCCTAACTATATCATAACATCGAACCTTAAAATTGTGAGGCCCATAGTCATTAAACACTGAACTGCAGAAGAGTAGTAATGGGAAAGGGTAGTCCTCGAATTATGACCACAGTTGGGCTCAACATTTCCACTGCTAAGTGGGATAGTCGTTAAGTGAGTTTTGCCCCATTTTTAGGGACCTTGCTTGCCACAGTCGTCAAGTGAATCGCTGCAATTGTTCAATTAGTAAACATGGTTGTTTAGGGGAATCAATTCAATGTGTAGAATGTGAAGGATGTGTGTTTGTGTTTTATTTTCATAGTCACAATGTACACTGAAGATGGCATTTAATTTCGTTGCACGAGGTGCAGTGACAATAAACTAAACTAAACTCTGTCAGAATTTCCAGCCTTTCGTATGATTTATCTATTTTTTGTGACTATTGACAAAACCCTAAACCATCCATAAAACATACTGTGCCAGTTTTCTCTTAAATTATGACTTGGGGTAAACGTTATTGATTTTTTTTTCCCCCTCCCTCTCCTTTCATCAATCTTCCCGCTTTTGCCTGTACTGCAATTGTTTCTTTTGAATTTTGCACCTATTTATCGAGGTGGGGTTTTTTGGGGTGTGCGTGTGCGATTTTCTATCATTTGTGACATCGTAGCTGAAAACCCATTACAGGCCTTCGGACTGCAGGGAATGAAACACAACCCTGGGTGTTTTTTCACGGCTGCCGTGTCAATGCGTCCCTTGTCACGCGGCCCCCCAAAGTGCCAGCTCTTTCAAATATCTGGCGCCGCCAGAAGGAAAATGGCTGGAGCCGGGGCGATGGTGTGAGGCATCTCTTCCCGTCTTTTGAGGTAATATGTCTGAGGTAACTGCAGGGAAACGGCAGCTGGTATGCGTCAGACTGTGGCGAGGAATGACTCCGCTGGAGCGAAGGAGGAAGGGCGTCAGACGCAAGTAGTAGAGGATGCTTCCTTCACAGGCAACCACGTTTCATCTTTTCTTTCCCCGCTTTGTGACAAGAGAGTTCTAAAATTGCCGGATGATCTGAGGGTGTCTGCTTGAAAGAAAGAAGATGGGGGAGAGAAGATGGATGGATAGACAGATAGATAGATGGATGGAGAGTGGCACGAGAGAGAGGGATAGAGAGAGAGATGGATGCATGGAAGGAAGGATAGATGATGGATGGATGGATGGATGGATGGATGGATGGATGGATGGATGGATGGATGGAGAGTGTGTGCAGGAGAAAGAGAGGGATAGAGGGAAAGATAGAGATGGATGGACTGATGATAGATGGATGGAAAGTGAGCGCGAGAGAAAGAGAGGGATAGAGAGAGAGATGGATGGATGGATGGAGTGTGCGAGAGAAAGAGAGAGAGATAGGGATGGAGGAATGGATAGATGGATGGAGGGAGGGATAGATGATACATACATGGATGGAGTGCGCAAGAGAGAAAGAGAGGGATAGACAGAGAGATAGAGATAGATGGATGGAGCATGCGCAAGAGAAAAAGAAGGATAGAGAAAGAGAGATGGATGAATAGATGGATGGATATAGATGAATAGATGATAGATGGACAGATGGAGAATGTGTAAGAGAGAAAGAGAGGGATGGAGAGAGAAATGGATGGATAGAAGGAATGGATGGATAGATAGATGGATAGATTGATAGACAGATAGATGGATGGAGAGTGCGCACGAGAGAGAGGGATAGAGAGAGAGATGGATGGATGGAAGGAAGGATAGATGATGGATGGATGGATGGATGGAGAGTGTGTGCAGGAGAAAGAGAGGGAAAGAGGGAAAGATAGAGATGGATGGACATGATAGATGGATGGAAAGTGAGCGCGAGAGAAAGAGAGGGATAGAGAGAGAGATGGCTGGCTGGATGGATGGATGGATGGATGGAGTGTGCGAGAGAAAGAGAGAGAGATAGGGATGGAGGGATGGATAGATAGATGGATGGAGGGATAGATGATACATACATGGATAGAGTGCGCAAGAGAGAAAGAGGGATAGACAGAGAGATAGAGATAGATGGATGGCGAATGCACAAGAGAAAAAGAGGGATAGAGAAAGAGAGATGGATGAATAGATGGATGGATATAGATGAATAGATGATAGATGGAGAGATGGAGAATGTGTGAGAGAGAAAGAGAGGGATGGAGAGAGAGATGGATGGACAGATGGAATGGATGGATAGATAGTCAGATAGATGTAGATAGATAGATAGATAAACAGATAGATAGATAGATAGATAGATAGATAGATAGATAGATAGATAGATAGATAGATAGATATGATGGAAGAACTCAGAGGAAGGTAAGGAAGGATGGAAAGAAGGAAGGGAGAAAGAGGGAGGCAGGGAAGAATTGAGGAAGGGAATTAAGGAGAGGCAAGAAGGAAGGAAGGAAGAGGAGGGAGGGAGGAAGGAAGGGATAGGAAGGGAAGGAAGAAAGCAGAAGAAAGGAGAAAGAAAGAGGGAGGGAGGGTGGAAGAGAGAGAGAAAGAAAAAAGAAAAAAAGGAAGAAAAAGGAAGGAAGGAAGGAAGGAAGGAAGGAAGGAAGGAAGGAAGGAAGGAAGGAAGGAAGGAAGAACAAAAAGAAAGGAGGACTGATAGGAAGTCAGCCAATGGAGAAGCCAGGTTCACCTAACAACTAATAGCAAGAAAGGTCGTAAAAAGGGGGCGAAATTCATTTAACAACTGTCTTGCTTAGAAAACAGAAAAATTTGGCTCAATTGTGGTCATAACTCAGGGACTTTCTTTAAACAAATAAATAAATTCCAGTAATGCACCAAAGACTCCACCAGGGCAGGAGTGACTGTCAGTGGAGCCATCTGATCCCAGAACAAATGCAACTGGCACATAACACAAAGTTGCACAAATACACACAAATGCCATGAGGAGCTGTGAGCTCAGGAGAATTCCAAGATTGGACACTGGGACTGTTTGGGGTGGAGCCAACCCAGATCTACTGCAGAAGTCGCCAATCTTTCGGACCTCAGGGGCCACTAAACTCATAATTTTAAATCCCATGGACCACTACTATGAATTAAAAATAAATAAATAAATAGCATTCAGTGAAATGTTAAAAAATGCAAATAGTTTTTCTGCAGACCACCAAAATTTTCTAGTGGACTACCAGTAGTACAGTATGAAGACCACCGGTTGGTGACCGCTGGTCTATAGTCACCATCCTCCTCCTCCTCCTCCCTCCTGCAAACTTCTCCCTTCTAACACTGATGATGTTTCCTAGTTGGGTAATGAAACGTCTCCAAGAAAACAACCAAGCTCAGAGACCACCAAGGACCCCCATAGTCGTCGTCATCCTCCTCCTCCCCTCTCCCTCCTTCCTTTCTAGCCCTGATGATGTTTCCTAGTTGGGTCATGAAATGTTTGCAAGAAAACAAGCAAACTCAAGAGACCACCAAGGACCCCATAGTCGCCCTCCCACTCCTCTCTCCCTCCTTCCTTTCTAACACTGATGATGTTTCCTAGTTGGGTCATGAAACATCTGCAAGAAAACAACCAAGCTCAGAGAGCACCAAGGACCCCTCAGACCTCCTTCTCCTCTTTCCCCCTTGTAAATACCACTGTTTAGCACTGATCCTGCTAGCTATGAGTAATGAAACATTTGCAAGAAAGCCACACAGCTCAGAAAGCACCAAGGACTCTTCATTTCAACTCCGAGCTGCAAAGATTCGCCTTTATTGGAATGCCAGATCTGCAGGCTAGACAGAAAGGGCAGAAAAAAACATCCCTGGGAAACAGCAGGCTTTGTTCCTGACGCTCAGAAAGCTGCATGGCTGATTCATAAAATCGTCCGCAGCTCAGCTCAAGGACGGGTTTATTTTAATACAGGAGTCTCCAACCTTGGCCACTTTAAGACTTGTGGACTTCAAGTCCCAGAATCCCTCAGCCAGCAGAGCTAAAAAGAAACGTATTCTGAGAGCGTCTTGAGCCTCTTCCTCCCAACCAAACGATCGAAACCCTGCTGTCTCTTGGGTCCTCTGGAATGCAGGCCCTCCTCCTGGGAATCCAGACTACATTCCTCTACACCAGGGGTCTCCAACCTTGGCCACTTTTAAGACTTGTGGACTTCAAGTCCCAGAATCCCTCAGCCAGCAGAGCTAAAAAAAAATGTATTCTGAGAGCGTCTTGAGCTTCTTCCTCCCAACCAAACGATCTAAACTCTGCTGTCTCGGTCCTCTGGAATGCAGGCCCTCCTCCTGGGAATCCAGACTACATTCCTTTACACCAGGGGTCTCCAACCTTGGCCACTTTAAGACTTGTGGACTTCAAGTCCCAGAATCCTTCAGCCAGCAAAGCTAAAAAAAAAAAAAAAACATATTCTGAGAGCGATTCTGGGAGTTGAAAGTCTACAAGCTTTGCTGGCTGAGGGATTCTGGGAGTTGAAGTCCACAAGTTTTAAAGTGGCCAAGGTTGGAGACCCCTGTTTTCACACAGGGAACAGGTTGATCGAGGTCAGAGGCCTCTTGGATGGTTGAGCCCAAATTCTCCCCGTTGGAAAGCTTTCTCTCTGCGGAATCCCTCCTGAGGCGCCGCTGTTTACTGACTTGGAGAGTAGAAGAAGATGCCAGGTGGCCCGTCCTCTTCATCGGTGAGGAAGGAAGGAACTAATGAATTATTCATGGGATACGGGACACTGCTTTGTTCTGAGACACATCGCTTGGGTCTTTTTCTCACCTCCGTGGGAATGGAAGAGGTTCTACATTTTCATGAGTTTAGGATGTTTTTTAAAAAGAGGAATTAAATTATTTTATTTAATACACAGCACAGGGAGTGGGGTAATGTCCTTAGTATCCAAAGCTGAGTATTGACCAGCCAGCCTTCCTGCCTTCCTTCCTTCCTTCCTCCCTCCCTCCCTCCCTCTCTCCCTCTCTCTCCCCCACTCACTCTTCCCTTGCTATCAATCTTTCTTTCCTTCCTTCATGTCTCCCTCCCACTCATTCTTCCCTTGCTATCTTTCCTCCCTCCCTCCCACTTATTCTTCCCTCTCATCAGTCCTTCCTTCTTCCTCCCTCCCACTCATTCCTTCCTTGCTATCAGTCCTCCTTTCCTTTTTTCTTTCTGTTCCTCCCTCCTTCCCTACCACCCATTCTTACTTTGCTATGTCCTTCCTTCCTTTTTTCCTCCCTCCCTCTCTCCTTGCCACTCATTCCTCCCTTGCTATCAGTCCTTCCTTCCTTCTCTTGCTATCAGTCCTTCCTTCCTTCCTTCCTTCCTTCCTTCCTTCCTTCCTTCCTTCCTTCCTCCCACTCATTCCTCCCTTGCTATCAGTCCTTCCTTCCTTCTCTTGCTATCAGTCCTTCCTTCCTTCCTTCCTTCCTTCCTTCCTTCCTTCCTTCCTTCCTTCCTTCCTTCCTTCCTTCCTTCCTTCCTTCCTTCCTTCCTTCCTTCCTTTCCTCCCTCTCATTCCTTCCTTGCTAACAGTCCTCCCTCCCTCCCTCCCTTTATTGAAATCCAAACAGCTTAAAGATGCCAAACTGCCCTATTTAGCAATTTATCTGTTCTTCAGTCTCTGGGAAAAATGTCTTGTCTGCGTTAAGAATTCTAACAAGAGGGATTGTTAAGAGAAAAGCCAAATTGTTCAGGCTGACGAGCTGTTCTAATGAACGGGAAAGAGGTCCTGTCCTTGCATATACATAGCCCAGGGGTGGGATTCAAATTTTTTAACCACCGGTTCTGTGGGTGTGGCTTAGGTGGTGGGCGTGGCTTGGTGGTCATGTGACTGGGTGGACATGGCTTGGTAGTCATGTTATTGGCTGGGCGTGGCTAACTCAATATCACTCACATGGAGGCACGTATCTCTTCACCTGGCCTCTCATGACTGTGGGATGCTGCAACAGTCGTAAGTGTGAAAAATGGTCATAAGTCGCTTTTTTCAGTGCCACTGTAACTTTGAATGGACACTCCACACAAGCAAAGTACCAGCAAAGGAAAGGAAAAAAACTCCAGAGAACTTCCTAAGACAGGAAGTCTAGTCCTGCCAAGAATGTAATAAGGGTTAACGGAGAGGCAGTTTCTGTAAGCGACACCAGAATGTTTCCTTCCTGCCTTCCTTACAGGATTAGGCCAGTAATGTCTTCTAACGACTGGTTCTCCTAACTGCTTAGAGTGTTAACAACCGGTTCTAGCAAATAGGTGTGAACTGGTAGAATCCCACCCCTGACGTAGCCTCCACAGCCATTCATTAAGCAAAGTCACAACGAACTTGCACAAAAGGGACTTAAGCCTTGTTCCTCGCAATTAGGATGATGTTGCAGCATTGCCCAGGGTCATGCAATCAACATTCAGGTTGCTTGTCCCTCTTTCCTTAGCAGCTGAGGTGTGATTTAACAACCATGGCCAAAAAAAAAAAAAAAAGGTTGCAAATCAACATGACTCACTTAACAACCACTTTACTTATCCACAGGAATTCTGCTCCAATTCTGGTTGTAAGTCGAGGACCACTGCAATTCCACAGTCAAGCCACCTATGCATGATGGGGCCATGAGACCAAAATAGGCCTATTTGACATCTATTTTCTCTCAGGAAGGAGTGGTTGTGACGTTACAAAAATAAAAATGAAAGGTAGCCCTCTCCTTTCGCCAAATTACATCTGGAAATTTTCCAGTTTAAGAAAAAAAATTGAAATCCTCGGTATTTTACCAGTTATCCAGGTCCTGGTTGTCCTTCTTCAAGATGCAACTGGACTTTCTTGTTTTTTCTTTTGAAGACGTTTCGCTTCTCATCCAAGAAGCTTCTTCAGCTCTGACTGGATAGTGGGGAATGAAAGGATTTATACACCTTTTCAGACAGCTTGCATCCTTTAAGAGGGTCGTTGAGGCCACTTGGAGGTTTATCTGTGTCCTCAGGGTCACCTGAGTGGTGCAAATGGTTCCTATAAAATATTTTTTTCTTCTTTCTTTCTTTCTTTCTTTCTTTCTTTCTTTCTTTCTTTCTTTCTTTTTTCTTTCTTTTTCTTTCTTTCTTTCTTTCTTTCTTTCTTTCTTTCCTCTTTCTTTCTTTCTTTCTCTTTCTTTCTTTCTTTCTTTCTTTCTTTCTTTTTCTTTCTTTCTTTCTTTCTTTCTCTTTCTTTCTTTCTTTCTTTCTTTCTTTCTTTCTTTCTTTTTCTTTCTTTCTTTCTTTCTTTCTTTCTTTCTTTCTTTCTTTCTTTCTTTCTTTCTCTTTCTTTCTTTCTTTCTTTCTTTCTTTCTTTCCTTTCTTTTCTTTCTTTCTTTCTTTCCTTCCTTCCTTCCTTCCCTCCCTCCCTCCCTCTCTCTGGAAATCCAAGGGATGAACACCGTTTGAACGATATGGGAGTAGGGATGGATTTCCAGAGGAAAAAATTGCAAACTATAGGAACTAGGAACACCACCTGGGTGACCTTGAGGACACAGATAAACCTCCAAGTGGCCTCAACGGCCCTCTAAAAGGATGCAAATGACCAGCTGTCTGCAAGGAGTATAAATCCTTCCATTCCTCACCATCCAGTCAGAGCTGAAGAAGCTTCTTGGATGAGAAGCAAAACATCTTGAAAAAAAAAAAAGACAGAAAGGCCAGTTGACTCCTGAAAAAGCATCTTTGGGACAATCTAAAATCCTCCATCGTCAAACATCTACGCGATGGGGATGGTCGGATGATGATGAGCCTTTCCAGAATTTAACAAGCTTCTTATTAATTTCTCTCTCTTTTCTTTTCTCCTTGAGCCTCTCTCAGATGGAAAGCCGAAGCGATTTAAATTTCTTTCTAATAGCTGCATCAGTTCAGCAAAAGAAACATCCCGCCATCCTCCGCTTCATCTTGAAGACAAAGAGATCAAAGGAGGAGAAGGAACTGAAGGGAAAGTAATTAAATTTGAAGGAAAGTCAAGACGGAGCGTTATTTACATGCCTTTATTTAGGATCACTGGTCTAAATAAGGGCTGCTAAGGAAGGGCGTGTCAAATTAAGGAAAGATTGCCAATAAGACTACCTCCAGAGCCGGTCTGGTGTTATGGTGACAGCATGGTGGACTAGAAACAGGGAGATGATGAGTTCTAGTTCTGCCGTAGGGAAGAAAGCCAGGTGGGTTGACTTTGGGTGAATCACCAGGTAAGTTCTCATCCCAACATAGCAATGAAAACCAGCTAGGTGACTTTGGGCCAATCACTAGGAGACTGTGAGTTCTAGTCCCACCTTAGCCATGAAATCTGGCTGGGTGACTTTGGGCCAATCACCAGGAGACTGTGAGTTCTAGTCCCACCTTAGCCATGAAAGCAGGTTGGGTGACTGGGCCAATCACCAGGAGACGGTGAGTTGTAGTCCCACCTTAGCCATGAAAGCAGGCTGGGTGACTTTGGGCCAATCACTAGGAGACTGTGAGTTCTAGTCCCACCTTAGCCATGAAATCTGGCTGGGTGACTTTGGGCCAATCACCAGGAGAGGGTGAGTTCTAGTCCCACCTTAGCCATGAAAGCCAGCTGGGTGACTTTGGGCCAATCACCAGGAGACTGTGAGTTCTAGTCCCGCCTTAGCCATGAAATCCGGCTGGATGACTTTGGGCCAATCACCAGGAGACTGTGAGTTCTAGTCCTGCCTTAGCCATGAAATCTGGCTGGGTGACTTTGGGCCAGTCATTCTCTCTCAGCCCACCTCACAGGATTGTTGATGGGACCAACACAGATCTCTGGGCTCAGAATCCCATTTTTTTCCCCAACAGAAATATTATGCTGGAATCTCGCTTCTCGGTCTGGATTTCCAACGTGTCTGTCCGATACCCTTAAATGCACATTTTATTATTTACGAACTTTTAAAAATAAAACGTGTTTTTTTTCTCCCCTTCCTCCTTAAATTGCAGATTTAACTTCATGGATTCTCTCCTTGCATGATGCAAAATACTAAAAGGTTTGAAAGGGGAACCATCCAACCGCCATTCTGTTAATTCGGGGAAGTTCCTGACCTGGAAAAAAGGGACATCGTCCATCTCTCTCTTATCAATCCGTATTTTTAGCAGCATAGAACGCAAACACAGGTAGTCCTCGACATACAACCACTACTGAGACCCAAATTTCCATCATTAAGCAAGACAGCTGTTGATGGGGAGTTCTGCCCCATTTATGATCTCTTGCTATACTTGTTCATGCTGCAACCTGCTTTGCACTGTTTATACACTTTAAAAATTCCCTCGGAATTTTCTCTCTCTCTCTCTCTCCCTCCCTCCCTCCCTCCCTCTCTCTCTGTCTCTCTCTCTCTCTCCCCCACCCACCCCAAGCTGGGCAGGACTCCCTTAGGCATCGCTCCACAGTATGCAAAGCAGAACCTTAGATTAATTAATCTATATATCTATATATCTGTACATATATAAGCGAAATACCACTCATGCATCATCACAAAATCTTCAGAACCGTAAAGCTTACAAATTTTTGAAATGTATGTTCCTGTTGGCTTCTAGATGTTCACTAAGAAAGGATTTTTCCAAATGACCATCAGAGCATTAGTATTTCCTATATTATTATTATTATTAACACGCTCTGATGCTAAGGAGTTCTACTCCGCCTCCCCACCTGAAAAGAAATCTCTTCCAAAGGCAAAACACAAGCAGAGGAGAGGAGGTTCCGTTTCAGAGCACCAAGCAGCTTTAATGCAGCACAGTTGAGCTAAGCCATGCCCAGGCTCCTTGCTATCTCCTTCTTGCTCACATAGCAAATATTGTTTCAGTTTCCAAACAGCCCTCAACTCTCACACACTGACAGGATGCTAGCCAAATGAATACTGATGGATGCTGGTAGGCACAGGCAGAATTTTTTCCCCTTATTTACCCCCCCAAAAAACTAAGCCCGACCACATAGTTTCGTAGCAAACCATGGATATCGACCTACTACCAAATTAATATACAGTATTTATTAATTTAAATTAAATTGCAAATAGTGAAATGGCACCAACCATTTTGATTTTTAGTCTCTCAAGGCCAGTCTTGCAGGCATGACAATGGGAAACAGGCTGCAGGATTTGATATAATGATGCCAGCCCACGCGTTGCCCTTCCCCTGAAATTCTCCATTATTATTTTCTTTTTTTACTACATTTCCTGGGCATCAGAGAAAAGGGTCTAAATAAAATCTGAAGGGCCATGCAGAGAACGGATTAAACTCCAGCAGGCGACGGAACTGTGATGCTTGCTAAACGTTATGCTTCCTCCAACCGTTATGCACACCCTTGTTGATTGGGTGTGTACGTCATCCCCTGCATTCTGAAGTGATCGAGGCAGCGGCTATTAAATACGACCTCGGCCTCCAAATGATGAAGGGCGTGCAGGAAGATGAAAGAGGAGGCTCTGGGTTTGGTTTTGTTTTCTAATCACATCCCACCTTTGCCTGGCTGGCCTGTGGAGCCGTCTCACCTGGCTGCAGCAGACCTTACCTGTGGAAGGATTCTGGTGACTTCTGCTTCATCACTGGAGGCTTTTAAGAAGAGACTGGAGAGCCATTTGTCCATATAGGGTCTCTTGTTTGAGCAGAGGGCTGGACTAGAAGACCTCCAAGGTCCCTTCCAACTCTGTTATTCTATCCTGTTCCATTCCATTCCATTCCTACATTCTATTTTGCTCCATTCCTATATTCTATTCCAGGCATAGCTGGAGACTTCTGGGAATTGAAGTCCACAAGTCTTAAACTTGCCAAGTTTGGAGACCTCTCTTCTGTTCTGTTCTGTTCTGTCCCATTCCTACATTCTGTTCTGTTCCATTCCTACATTCTATTTTGTTCTGTTCTGTTCCATATTATTCCTTTATTCTATTTTGTTCCATATTATTCCTATATGCTGTCCTGTTCCATTCCATTCCTATATTCTGTTCTGTTCTGTTCCATACCATTTCTCTATGCTATTCTGTTCCATATTATTCCTATATTCTGTTCTGTTCTGTTCTGTTCCGTTCCATTCCTATATTCTGTTCTGTTCTGTGCCATTCCTACATTCTATTCTGTTCTGTTCCATACCATTCCTATACTCCGTTCTGTTCCATTCCTATATTCTGTTCTGTTCTATGCCACTCCTACATTCTGTTCTGTCCTGTTCCATATCATTCCTAAATCTATTCTGTTCTATGCCACTCCTACATTCTGTTCTGTTCCATTCCTACATTCTATTCTGTTCAGTTCTTTGCCATTCCTACATTCTGTTCTGTTCTATTCCATTCCTACAGTCTATTCTGTTCTGCTCCATACCATTCACGCATTCTGCTTTGTTCTGTTCCCTTCCAATCTTGTATTCTATTCTATACAAATGCCATGGCTGGATTGAAGGAATGTTGTTCCTACATTGAGAGACTAGTACTAACTAGACCAACAATCAAGACGCAAACCACACCCCAAACAAGGAACTACCAAGTCAGACAATCAATTCAGTTCAGTTCAGAATAGAGCTGGGAGGGATCTTGGAGGTCTTCTAGTCCAGCCCTCCGCTCAAGCAGGAGACCCTATACCAGGGGTCTCCAACCTTGGCTCCTGGAAGCCTGGCGGACTTCAACTCCCAGAGTTCCACAGCCAGCAAAGCTGGCTGTGGAATTCTGGGAGTTGAAGTCCGCCAGGCTTCCAGGAGCCAAGGTTGATACCCCTGCCCTATACCATTTCAGACAAATGGCTGTCCAGTCTCTTCTTAAAAACAAGCAGTCAACAACCGCCTAATCAAAGGACCACCAAGAAGAAAACAATATCCCCACCAACACTGATAGGGCTAGCGTATATAATCAGAGAGAGAACCCCTCCTCCTTCTAGCCCTGATGATGTTACCTAGCTGGTCATGAAAGATCTGCAAGAAGCAATCAAGCTCAGACAGCGCCAAGGACCCCAAATCCATCGGTTCATCCATCCATCCATCTCTAGCCAGCTTTCTCATATAATAAGGCTGGGTCTATTTTTTTTTTTTGAGCCCCCAAAAATGGCTAGGCCGTCTTTTCGGGGGTGACTTAATCCCCCCCCCCCTTTCATCTTCGGGCGGGCAGGCAGCGATGGCTTGGATGTTGACCTCGGCGTTGGTGGGGCACTTCATATCGGGGTCAACGCAGGCAGCACCGTATCTGGGTGTGCAACAAAAGTACTTCCTAACGGCGGTATTAACAGCGGCTAGGATTGTATTTGCTAAAAATTGGAAGAATGAGAAAATACCATTACAGGAAGAAATTATTAAGAAAATATTGGAATGTGCTGAGATGAGTAGATTGACATTTGAAATTAGAGAACAAGAGGATAAACAATTTTATGAAATTTGGGATCTTTTTTATCAATGGCTAGATGATAAAATACGATAATAGAATATTTAGAATGCTAGACAGTAAGGAATATCTTTATTTTGATATTTTGATATTATTTTGTTATTTGACATTATATTTATAAAGGGTTTTTTAGGATTGATTTGGTATGATTATATGATTTGTTACAGAATAAACTGGTTAAAGTATTGTTAGCTCATAAAGCATGAATGATTAAAAGTATAGTCAAAAACTTCTTTTTTTTCAGTGATATTAGGATATATAAGTTTGGATTGACAATATGAGTTGTTATGTAACATAATGGTAATTGAGACTACAGAATGAATGCACAAAAATGATGAACCAACCGACACACTGGATGTACATATGAGAGTTGATGTTTTTATGTTTTGTTTGTCTTGTTTGTTTGTAGAAAATTAATAAAATCTTTTTCAAAAAGAAAAAAAGTACTTCCTAACGGCAAGCCCCCCCCCTGCCATTTCCCCCCCATTTCGCATGTTTTAATATAGGCCTTAATTTGTGGGGGAGGGGCTTAATTTCATTTCATGCCTATCAAACATGCTGGGACTTCCTATTGGGGGAGGCCGTATTGTTGGAGAAACAGGGTAGCTATCAACAGCCCAATCAAGGAACCATCAAGATCACTCTCACCAACACTGGCAAGTCAAGCCACTTGCATATAAACCGAGAGTAAAGCCCACTCTCTTCTAGCACTGATGATGTTACCTAGTTGGGTCATGAAACGTCTGTAAGAAAACCATCCAGCTCAGAGAGCGCCAAGGACACCAAATCCATCCATTTATCCATCCATCCCTATCTATTTGCCTGTTTGTCTAGCTATGTATCATATCATCTATCGAACTAGCTAGCTGCCTAGCTAGCTAGATAGCTATAATAGCCCAATCAAGGAACCATCAAGACCCCTCACACCAATATTGGCAGGTCAAGACACCTGTGTATAAATAGTGCAAACCCCACTCTCTTCTAGCACTGATGGTGTTCCCTAGTTGGGTAATGAAACGTCTGCAAGAAAATCACCAAACTCCGACAGCACCAAGGACCTCACCAATATCAAAAGATGTGGTTAGCAGTAACCATCCTCTCAGGGTGTTTTCTTCAAGAGCTGAACACATTTTTACAAGATCTGGCTGAGAATCGGGGGGGGGGGGAGGGAAGCACCTCTTTTTTTCAAATAACCCAGTTCCTGACCGGTTTCCCACACGCTCCCAAGCTCGCTTTAACTCCGTGTCTGCCCAACTTATGCTAAAGCAGATGTGGAGTGTGGTATGTGTGTGAAAAAACAAACAAACCCGTGTCTTTATTTGCTTTTAATATCAGACATCCAAACTCAATAAAAGGCTAATAAAAGGAAGAAGGTAGAAAAAGAGTTATCTCATCCTCAGCTTGGCTAACCAAAAAATAAAATAAAATAACGCATTATGAATGTTCGGGCTTTGTTAGAACAAAAAGGGGAAATGGCAGAATTGATTGGAAAGAGATAATATTTTCCGGCCTCCTATCAGAGGCGACGTTTCAAGCCAAAGCATATTAATTTTTTTTTTAAAAAAGGAAAGTCTTATTTTTCACGAAGAACAAATAGAAAGTAAGCACGGAGGGATGAATAGGAAGCAAATTGCTTCAAAATGGTCTCTTTTCATGATGCTGCCGGCGTTAGCATTCAAGAGAGTCACCCAGACAAGACGCAAAACACCACAAGGCGAGGAAGCGGCAAGAGAGACGTGGAGAACATCCATGTGCTTCCAAGGCAGAATCTGGAAACGCCGTGCCTGGAGCTAACAGCGTTTCCAAGTTAGGACGATTCTGTGACTGATCATAACGGGAAGGGATCTTGGAGGTCTTGTAGTCTAACCTGCTGCTTAGGACAGGAACCCCTGCACAAGCGCGCCCTGCGCCGGCACCCACAATGCAATGCGTGCCCCCTGCGCATGCATGCGCAACACCCTGCCTCCTTACTTGCACTGTGCATGCATGCGCCTCCCAGCTGATTTTCAGCCTGTTTGAGGCAGTTTTCGCCCTCCCGGAAGCTCTAGGGAAGCCACTGCAGCCTCGGGAGGCCGAAAAACAAGGCTTCTGAAAATCCCGGAAGTGCCCGTTTTCAGCCTCCAGAGGGCCTCTGGAGCCCGGGAGAGGCCGTTTTCAGCCTCTTGGAGGCTCGAGGGAAACCTCTGGAGCCTCGCCTGTTTCGGCACTTCCGGTATTTCCCGTCTTTTGGCCTCCCAAGGCTGCAGAGGCTTCCCTCGAGCTTCCGGAAGGGTGAAAATGGCCACCCCCAAGCTCCAGAGGCCCCCTGGAGGCTGAAAATGGGCACTCCCAATATTTCCGGAAGGGCGAAAATGGGAGGGTGAAAACGACCTCAAATGGACTGAAAATCAGCTGGAAGGCGCGCACATAAAATTTGCTAGCAAGCAAACTCACAAAATTAACTCACAACACACCACATATGTAAATATTGATTGATTTATTTTTAATAAAAAAAGAGAAACTTTTACCCAGAATCAGGCAAAGCAGGCAGGCAGATTGAGTTGCTCACCAAATCACAGATTTGCTCAGAGATCTACCTTTCTGCAATCTGCTACCTGAGTCTGCACTGCAAAATAGAGGCTTCAGTCCTAAGGAAGGTTCAGCTCTGCTTTTAGATTAGCTAGAAAGAAAGAAATCCAACAATTTTCTGTTTTCTAGCTAATCTAAATCTCCCAGCACAGCTGATAGTCAAAACAGCTGAGGGTCGGGGGAGGAGGAAAAATAGCAACTTACCAAAAGTTAGGCGAAGGCACAACGCAGGCCAGTTGGAGGGTGTGCAGGCCAGGTAAGGAGTGAGTGGGCGGGTCAGGGCGGGGCCAGCCAGTGGCAATTTGCCGGCTCACCGAACTACAGAGAATCGTAACAACCGGTTCTATAGAACCGGTCCGACCAGGTAGAATCCCAGGCCTGGTGGTGACCAAAACTGGATTCAGTATTTCAAATATGATCAACAGAGCAGAAAAAGGATCAGGGTTTGAGATAGTTCAGGGAGAGGTTAAGGGTCAGCTGATCTTTCCAAAGACTGAAACTTGAACAGGACAAAAGCTCACAGTAAACCTCAGGAGTTATCTATAGCGGGGGTGTCAAAATCAAGGCCCGTGGGCTAGATCCAGCCTGTGGGGTATTTAAATCCGGTCCATGGGGCCGGCCTGGAACTATCAAAGGATTGGCCCGCAGTGCCTCTGGTGGCTAAATGGGGCCTCGTACGCCCCATTCCTTTTGCAACTCATTTTCACCCTCCAAGGCCTCCTGCAGCACTCTGCCAGCCGAAACCAGGTGAAAAAAGGGCCCAAAACAGGCTGAAAAATGGGCTGAAAAACATTCCCAAAATGGCCTGAAAAACAGGCTGAAAACAGGCCAAAAACATACCACACAGAGCTGCAGGAGGTCAGGGGGGGCGAAAACAAAGTGCACCCCATTTTGCCTGGCAGTGTGATGACCCAATGTGCCGTGACACAAAAGCAACGAAGTTACAAAAGTAGGCAAAGTCCCTTGAATTCCTCCAACTTGGCCCCCGATGTCCAGTTATCATCGGCTGGAGAAAAAAACTCTCCCAAGAACAGTTTTTAAAGGAAGAAATTAATTATAATAAAAACCAACACAAACTATGCTGCAGCAATTAATGAGACAGGGAGGATAAGGAATTGCAGAGCTCAAAAGATAACGAAACACACACAGTTGGGAGGACACTAGAACCCGGATAAAACTTGACAAAGATAATGCATGCTTTGCTTCCTGCAAGGTTCTGTGTGCAAACATCCTCTTTATCCTATTTTCCCAACTGTAGCTAATGAAGGGAATCAGGGCCTTTTTCTCCCCCATAACCCATGTTGCTCCCTTCTCCGTTCCTCCCTGCATGCCCTAGGATGAGGAGGAGGTAAGCCTGGGTCTTCCTCTGAATGCCCTTCCCCAGTTTCTTCCGCAGCCACCGGAGCCACACTCCCACTCCCTGTCAGCTGTTCAACCTCCCCCCCCAATCAGAATCTAACAGGGCATGACAGGCAGTGTGCTGCAGGAGGTGTCCGTCCCATCTCCTTCCCCCACTTCGCCCTTGGCCAGCCTACAGAGGAGAACTAAAATGCTGATCCATCCCTTGAAGAAATCCAGTTTGGCACCCCTGGTCTAAAGCATTCATTGTAAGAGCTGCAACTTGTAAGACAAGCAGGCAGAAGACTAGCAGAGCTTACAGTATCAACAAACAGCAACTAGCCATCAGAAGACACAATGAAAACTGTGTAATTGGACAACATATGGAGAGGCTGAACCATAGATTCAACTGGGAAACTGTGAGTATCCTAGACTAAATCAAGTCGAAAAACGCTAGAGAATTCCTGGAAGTGGCAAATTGGCCATCAACAGACACATTGAGATAAGCAACATCTACATGCCATTAAAAAGAGACAATCGAAAAGTTAAAACATTTCCTGGCCAACAAGTACCACTCATATAATAGAGATTAACACCAAGATCAAACAGTCGAACAAAACAATAAATAGCAACCTACTCAAGGAATCGTCAAGAACAATCCCACCAATATTGACAAATATTGATATATTGACTAGTATATATAAACAGGGTACAAAACCCACTCTCTTCTAGCACTGATGATGTTCCTTAGTTGGGTAATGAAATGCCTGCAAGAAAATAACCAATCCCAAAGAGCACCAAGGACCCCACAGCCATCCTCCTCCCCTTGCTCCTCCCCCCTCCACAAACCCCCCTCCATTCTAGCACTGATGATGTTCCCTAGTTGGGTAATGAAATGTCCACAAGAAAACAACCAAGCTCAACGAGCATTAAGGACCCCAGAGGCTCTCATATTGTATGGTCCTCTTTTTGGTGGCCCTTTAGATGAGCCACAGATCCACAATTTATACTGCCGCCTACCCGCTCAAGGCAGCTTACAAGGACATAAATTGTATGTCTCAGAGTCAGCTAGCTGTCAGGATTCCGGCCTTTACCCCCATTTAAATCATGAGTCTCGAGCCAAACTTCCAAATGGGACACATCCATAGCCAAGAGTCATCAATCATACTCTCCAGGTAGAATTTTGCATGGCGGAAACTTCAGCCACCTCGTTACTATCTCTGAAAAAACTATTTATGGAATGCACTTTCGATTTCCAAGCTGCCACACTGCTCCCCCCTTCCTTTCTGTTGGCAACTCAAACCATAGAAATATTTCATGAGTCGACAAGCACAATATAAAAGAAATAAAAAGGAAAATAATAAAAAAGGAAAATAATAAAATAATAAACCCCCCGCGCCCCCCCCCCCACATCATCCTGGAGAAAAAACCTGCCACTTAACCGGCTCCATCCCGCTCTGGGTTCACCAGGCTTTCTGGCAAAACCAGGTCTTCAGGGCCTTCCGAAAGAGTGTTGAGGAGGGAGTCTAATTTCTGGGGAGGGGGTGATGTTCCAGAGAGAGGAAGCCACCACAGAGAAGGCCCTTCTTCTAGGTCCCACCAGATGTATCTCCTTATGGGAAAAGACCTGCCACATTCCGTGGGTTGGGTAGATGTGACCGGCAAGAGATGGTCCCTCAGTCCCAAGCCATGTGTTCTGACCCATCTCCCCAAACATGACAAACCCTCTGATGTGAACTCAAAAAGATTCCTTTATTAGGAATGCCAGCAGACCCGGCCAAAAGTTTATCTCGCAAGCTAACAAGTCCATCTATCTGGAAGATGAACAGTTGTCGGCCACACTTATTCTTCTCCACCTCCTGTCTTTTATCCCCAGAGCTAGGGTGGAGCTTCGCTGGTAACAGTGGCTCTTCTGCCCCAAGGACCAGTGTTATGATATGCACAGAATAACCCTTGAGTAACAAGGATATGCACATGGAAACGTTTATGAGAGGAGTGATGAATAATTATCCAGCCACAGACAGATACACTCAATTGAGTTAAAGTTTACTTTAAGAAATAGCACAGTCCAATAAACAGTCCAGGTCATATTACGTTTAACAGTCCAAAGAATATCCAATTACAAAGTCTTCTTACCAGTTGCCTTTGTCATTTACAGTAAACAAAAATATCCATGTATAAGCACAGCATAAATACAACAGAGAACCTTCGATAGCAACAGAATGTCAGAGAGACAGAATGTCAGAGAGAGCAAGCTATGATCTCTAGCTCCCTCTTATGGTAATTTGCAATATAATCAACCAATTGGACTCTAGTATAAATCAATACAGTGATTTTGTCTTAAAGCTACAAACATACGTTGTTGGTTTATATATTGCCAACCCAACTAATTGGTGGACAGATTCCTAACAACCGGCCCATAGAATTCCACTGCTCTCCTCTCCTCTCCTCTGCCTTTTGCACATTCACGTGTCAGGCACAGCTGTTCCTCCTCTTCCTCATCAGCCACCTCTCTCTCTCTCTGCCAGTTCCACTTCCTCTACCCCCTCAGGGCTCCTGGTTGCCCTGATGCTGACCCTAAGTCCCACACCGCCTCCTCCTCCTCCTCCTCCTCCTCCTCCTCCTCCTCCTCCTCCTCCACTGATTCAGCTGCTGGAGAGGCTGGCAGCCGACAGGCCACAACACCCTGAAGGACTTTCAAGGTGACAACCAGCACCTTCAAATGCATGATGTGAAGATGCAGCTCTCTTGGGAAGTCCATAATAACAGGAAAGAGGGAAGAAAATGACCAGCAGAAAATGGAGGGACCCAGTTAAAGCAGCGATGAGTCCGTTGTTAGAAGATCAGAAGTTTCAACTGTTCATTATGGATAACATCTATCCAGGAGATTGCTAAGAGTTGACGCCGGTCGGATGTAATCAACATAATGAAATGGATAACTGAATGACCTGCACTGAATACTAAGATTTAATAGCTGTTGCTTCGGTTGAAAATAAGATTGAGGAAAGAAAATTATTCAAGGCGGTGGAGCAGACATACTCGGGAAGCAGCAAACGCTTTGAAGTTCAGAGGAAATTAAAAGAGGTACCTTCCATTTGGTTACAGAGCAAAATCAGTCTTCACCCTTTCGAACAAAGATTTTTTTTTTTTTGTGCTTTCTGATATTCAATCTGTTCCCTTCCTCATCCGAGTCTCAGATTACATCATTGGGGCGTTCCAGGTTTTTCTCAAGAAAATATTACTCATTTCGAAATTGACTTCTGTGAAGTGCCAAAGGCAGCCTTTGTACCGTTGTAATTTGCCCCATTCCATTTGGAAAATATACGACAGGCAGGATCGAAACGTTTCCAGTTATGCCTCTCTTTTATTACACTTTGGGGAGGGGGTTCTGGCTGAAAGATTGAATCTTTGAAACCAGGTTTTGATTTTGGAAGCTTGAAAAATGAAGGTGGAGACAGGATAATGCCCAATTGATTCATGGAAATCTCTGGAAGGTCCCTGGTGTTCTTTGAGCTTGGTTGCTTTCTTGCAGACATTTCATGACCTAGCTAGGTAACATCATCAGTGGGAGTATGGAGTGGGGTTTGCGGACTGGAGGAGGAGGAGGAAAAGGACCATGACGACTGTGGGGATCCTTGGTACTCTCTGAAGTTAGTGGTTTCCTTGCACACGTTTCAGGACCCTACTGGGTAACTTAATCAGTACTAGAGGGGAGAGGGATTTGCAGAGAGGAGGAGGAAAGGAGGAGGAGGAGGAGAAAGAGAAAGAAGGGGAAAATGAGGAAGAGGAGGAGGAGGAGAAGGGGAAAGAAAAGGGAGAGGAGGAGGGGAAAGGAGGAGGAGGAGGAGAACTGAGGGATCCTTGGTGCTCTCTGACATTGGTGGTTTCCTTGCAGACTTTTCATTACCCAACTAGGTAACATCATCAGTGTAGAAGAAAGTGGGGTTTGCTCTTATTATGAACTAGTAGCTTGCTTTGTCAGTGTTGATGGAAATGATCTTGGTGGTTCCTTGATTAGACAATTGGTTACCATTTGATTGGCATGCGTCCACGAACAGCAACTAGCAGTCAGAAGATTTTATAACATTTCCTTGGTTGCATGACACATGTACAACATTACCACAACTCCAGTTGGGAAACAGTGAGCCAAACACACACACACACCCAAAAATGGTAGAGAATTCCTGGAAGCCTGACATTAGACAAATCAGCAATCAACAGGCACATCAAGACAAGCATTGGGCTTGGCTAGTCTAAGGAAGAGAAGGACCAAGGGAGACATGATAGCGGTCTTCCAATATTTGAGGGGCTGCCACAGAGAGGAAGGATTCAAGCTATTTTTTAAAGCACCCAAAGGCCAGACAAAGAATAATGGATGGAAACTGAACAAGGAGAGAGATTCAACCTGGAAATAAGGAGAAACTTTCTGACAGGGAGAACAATCAACCCATGGAACAAACGTTGCCTTTGGAAGTGGTGTGAGCGCCATCACTTGAGACCCTCAAGAAGAGATCCGACTGCCATTTGTCAGAAATGGTGTAGGGTGTCCCGCTTGGGCGGGGGGGTTCGACTAGATGACCTACAAGGTCCCTTCCAACTCTGATTATCTGTTAAAGCAATATCTACACACCATTTAAAGCATAACAGAGTTGGAAGGGACCTTGGAGATCTTTTAGTCCAACCCCCCCCCAGCTCAAGCAGGAAACCTTATGTCAGGGGTGTCCAACCTTGGCAACTTTAAGACTTGTGGACTTCAACTCCCAGAATTCCTCAGGCAGCTTTGCTGCCTGAGGAATTCTGGGAGTTGAAGTCCACAAGTCTTAAAGTTGCCACGGTTGGACACCCCTGCCCTATGTCATTTCAGACAAATGACTGTCCAATCTCTTCTTTAAAACCTCCAGTGATGAAGCACCCACAACTTCTGGAGGCAAGCTGTTCCACTGGTTAATTGTTGTCGTCCAAAACATTCTCCTTAGTTCCAGGTGCCTTCTCTCCTTCATGAGTTTCCACCCATTGCTTCCCATCCTGCCCTAAGGGGCTTTGGAGACTAGCTTGACTCCCTTTTCTTTGGGGCAGCTCCTGGGACATTGAACACTGCTATCATGTCACCCCTAGTCAATCCAGAGACCCTTCCAAAACAAAAAAGGAACCGGAAAACCAAAACAAACAACTCCTGGGCAGCAATCAACATCTGGATAAGCAGGATTAACACTGGACCAACCATTAACTCCAGGATTAACACTGGACCAACCATCAAGAGATGGTGATGTTTAACACTCCAGTCAAGGAATTATCAACTCAAGACAAACAATCGAACAGAAAACAACAGCCTAACCAAAGAACCACCAAGTACTCCCGGCAACCCTGACTGGGCAAGCCATTTGTATACAAAGAGAGAGCAAACCCTTCCAGCACTGATGATGTTACCTAGTTGGGTCATGAAATGTCTGCAAGAAAACTACCAAGCTCAGAGATCAGCAAGGACCCCGCTGGCCTCCTCTTCCTCCTCCTCTCCCTTCTAACACTGCTTATGTTACCCAGTTGGGTCATGAAACGTCTGCAAGAAAACCACTGAGCTCAGAGAGCACCGATGACCTCACAGACCTCCTCCTCCTCTCCCCAAAAACCCTCCCCTTCGAGCACTGATGATGTTGCCTGATTGGGTCATGAAATTTCCTCAGAAAAGCACCAAGCTCAGAGAGCACCAAAGTCCCCACAGTTGTCGTCCTCTTCCTCCTCCTCCTCTCACAAACCCGCTTCCCTTCTAGCACTGATTATGTTACCTAGTTGGGTAATGAAACATCTGTAAGAAAACTACCAAATTCAGATAGACCTAACAGTCCTCCACCACCTCTCCCTCCTCCCCCCTGCATATACCACTCCCTTCTAGCACTGATGATGTTGCCTACTTGGGTCATGAAACGTCTGCAAGAAGACCACCAAGCTCAGAGAGCACCAAGGACCCCATAGTCGTCCTCCTCCTCTTCCTCCTCTTCCTTCTCCTCCTCCTCACAAACCTCTCTCCCTTCTAGCCCTGATGATGTCACCTAGTTGGGTCATGAAACGTCTGCAAGAAAGCCACCAAGCTCAGAGAGCACAAAGGATCCCATAGTTCTCCTCCTCCTCCTCCTCCTCCTCCTCATCATCATCCCCACAAACCTCTCTCCCTTCTAGCCCTGATGACATCACCTAGTTGGGTCATGAAACATTTGCAAGAAAGCCACCAAGCTCAGAAAGCACCAAGGACCCAAAAGTTCAACTTTGAGCCACAAGTATTTTCTTCTATTACCAACCTCTCTCTCACTCCAGCCGTAACTCTCCTGGTTTCCAGTGCTTATGATCTCCTCCTGCCAATTCTACCTGGCTAATCATTTTTCGGGCAGCGAGCTACACTCTGCCTGATGGCTGCACCCAACTTCACTGTTTTGCAACCAGCCCAGCAATGACTCAGAGAGAGGCAATTGCACCAACGTCAACTTAATTCAGGAGACCCTGAACCGGTGGTAGGATTCCACCAGTTCGTACCACTTTGGCCAAACTGGGTTGTTAAATTGCTCTCTGGCCCTGCCACACTCAATGAGTCCCCACATGCCCCGTTTGGGCTCTCAGGTAAGTGCAGGGAGGCCTACTAGGCCCAAAATGGGGCATGCCTAAGGTGACCAACCGTCGTCCTTTAGGGAGGACAGTCCTCCTTTGGCAAGTTCCGTCCTCCCTCGAAAAGTGCCCTCCTACATGTCTTCCTTTTGGATATTTGAAGACCAGTCTGTAAATCTCCGTATGTGATCGATGCCGATCCGATCCGTTGTGTGTGATGTGTGATGTATTTGTATTTGACATGGCGATTCGCCAAAGCTCGGTACAGCGCGGCGAGACGCGATGATGAGATGCATGCTCTCCACACGGGAGAATTGTTTTGAGAAAGTGTGCCATGCGCAAGTGGCTTTGTTTTTTTTTTTTTCCTTCAATTTTTATTTATTTTATTTGTCAAAAGCTTACAGTATAACAGGAACGAGAATAAACATAAGTTTAAATACAAGAAATAGGAACTAATAATTGGGAACCATAGGACAGGGACGGTAGGCACAATGGTGCGCTTATGCACGCCCCTTACAGACCTCTTAGGAATGGGGTGGGTCAATAGTGGATAATAGTGGATAGTTTATATCTATCTATCTATCTATCTATCTATCTATCTATCTATCTATCTACTTCTCTCACTTCATCTATATCTATCAATCTATCTACAGTTATCTATCTGTCTATCAATCATCTCTTTCACTTCATCTATCTATCATTTATTTTATTTATTTGATTTGTCAATCGCTGACAAAATAATAGGTATAAGAATAAACATGAGTAAGAATACAGGAAATAGGTAGGAATAAATGGGGACAATAGGACAGGAATGGGAGGCACGATGGTGCGCTTATGCACGCCCCTTACAGACCTCTTAGGAATGGGGTGAGGTCAATAGTGGATAGTAGTGGATAGTTTAATCTATCTATCTATCTATCTATCTATCTATCTATCTATCTATCTATCTATCTATCTATCTATCATTATCTATCTGTCTGTCTATCTATCTATATATCTATCATCTTTTTCTCTTACTTTATCTATCTATCTATCTATCTATCTATCTATCTGTCTATCTATCTTTTATTTTATTTATTTGATTTGTCAATCGCTGACAAGATGATAGGTACATATATATATATAAACATGAGTAAGAATACAGGAAAGAGGTCACAAATAAATGAGGGCAATAGAACAGGGACGGTAGGCACTCTGGTGCGCTTATGCACGCCCCTTACAGACCTCTTAGGAATGGGGTGAGGTCAGTAGTGGTTAGTTTATTTCTCTCCTCCTTTTCATTTCCATTTCACCCCCTAGCCATGTCTGTACCCACCCGGTGGATCATTACGGCAGAGAACCAGTTGTTAAAATTATTTGAATCCCACCATTCTCCTGAAACATGTCTTTTATATATATATGTATTTATCAGAGGACTGAGTTTCCACTGGCTGTGTCATATGTGTTTTTTTGTTTTTTTTTAATACCCAAGACAAAGAGAGGAAAGCATTTATCTGATGAATTTCCATCCACCTTCAACATCTAAGTCTCCAACAGGGAGAACACACATTTGGGAGCTTCCAGAATAATTAGAAAGCGGTTCATAGGAGCTGCAGTCGGGATTAAAATAATCTTTGTCAGGAAACCTGTCAAGATAGCAAAGAAGTTAATTGCTAGAGGCTTTCATCTACCGAAAGGGGAATAATATGTGAAAATAGACACTCTGCTACAACCACCCACCCTTTTTTGTTGTTGCTTACAGACTCAAGAGTGAATAAATCAAAAAAATCTGAACACACGCTAATATTTAAGATAGTCCTCACACTATCTCTTAGCTGTCTTTTGGGCAGAAAGCATGCTTGGTATTCATGTGTATAGGATTGCCTTTATTTTGACTACAAAAAAGAATATAAGTACTTTTATTTCCACATGGAGATTGCTTCTGAACTTTGTTTTGGAAGTGGAAAAGAATGAAACTTTGGGTTTTACTGATTAGATTGATACCTCTTTATAGAAATGGCTCGTTAGGGTTGTGTTTTGATGTTAACACCGTATTTCACTACAACAGAGAGAGTTGGAAGCCAATGTTTCTTTTCCTTTTTGTCTTCCCTCTCGTAACTTCTCTTCCCTCTCTTCCTTCCCACCATTTTCCTCTTTATTTTCGTATTTTGTATCTTATTTGATCGTGTAACCCAATAAAAAGGTTAAACTTTGTTAGGGATAACATTGTTTACCCTAACTGGTTTAGGTAAAATAATAAATATGTTATCATGGTTTATAAGTTAAAGTGTCTGCAACTTTAAATATAGGAATGTAATTAGGGGAGTGGTTTAAAAGAAGCAAGAGGACAGCTTGCTCTCTCTCTGGCTTTGATGATCCCTTATTACTGCATGGACTCAAGACTGCGTTACTCGAACGGGAGAGAGACATAGGACTGATTTGTAAGTGAACTGACATAGGATATTCTAAATGGACTTTGCTAACTGAATATCCTTGAATGGACTGACTAAATGATACATGACTAATGAACTGTTATTTTGACTATACTATAAATGGAATAAACTATATTTTTGATAGCACAAGCGCATCTGTTATTTTTACTGTATGTTAACAAACATACAAACTTATATCACTCATTTATCTGTGTGCCTATCTGACTAACGCTGCACATTCTGTTTAGCTTGTCTCCCTAACCCTGGTTGGGGAACCCAGGCTGAACAAACTTGAAAGAAAACGTGAACACATGATGCAAAATCAGCAGAATGAGTGTTGCTAATTTGAGGCCTTTTTTCAAGTTTTTTTTAAAAAAACATAATTATATCCTGAATTAAGAGAAGGAACTTCAAAGCACACATTCGACCTAATAAGCCTGAAAGGTTTTGGGGGTGGGGGTGGCTTTATTATTTAATGCTAGGATGGTTCGAAAGTTGGACCATAAGGAAGGCTGAGCACCTAAGAATGGAGGCCTTTGAACTCAGTGACTGGGAGAGGGATCTTGGAGTCTTAGCGGACAACCAACTAAATAGGAGCCAGCCGTGTGCAGCAGCAGCCAAAAAAGCTAATGCAATCCTAAATTGCATTAAACAGAGGGATACAATCAAAATCAAGGGAGGTACTAATACCACTCCATAAAGCCTTAGTAAGGCCACACCTAGAGTACTGCATCCAGTTTTGGTCAGCACATTATAAAAAAGATGTTGAGACTCTATAAAAAGTACAGAAAAGAGCAACCAGGATGATGAGGGGACTGAAGGCTAAAACATATGAAGAACGGTTACAGGAACTGGGCCTGGCTAGTCTAGTAAAGAGAAGGACCAGGGAAGACAGGATAACAGTCTTCCAATATTTGAGGGGCTGCCACAGAGAGGAGGAAGGGCTCAATGTATTTCTAAAGCGCCTGTGGGCCAGACAAGGAATAATGGATGGAAAGTGAACAAGGAAAGATTTAACCTGGAAATAAAGAGAAACTTTCTGAGAGTGAGAACAATCAACCCATGGAACAGAAGTTGTCCTCGGAAGTTGTGGGAGCTTCATCACTTGAGACCTTCAAGAAGAGACTGGACTGCCATTTGTCAAAAATGGTGTAGGGTCTCCCGCTTGGGCAAGGGGTTGGACTAGATGACCTATAAGGTCCCTTCCAACTCTGATTATGTTATCTGTCATTAACTCTGGTTCTGGAGAAGACTCCTGCGAGTCCCTTGAATGGCAAGGCAATCCAACCGGTCAGTCCTAGAGGATAACAGACAACAGATAATCAGAGTTGGTAAGGACCTTGTAGGTCATCTAGTCCAACCCCCGCCCTGCCCAAGTGGGAGACCCTACACCATTTCTGACAAATGGCAGTCTTTAGAACTGCTCTTTAGAAGGCTTCTGACTGCTCTTTGGAAGGCCAGATCCTGAAGAGGAAACTCAGAGACTTTGGCCACCTCATGAGAAGGAAGGACTCCCTGGAGAAGAGCCTAACGATTGAGGGCAAGAGAAGGAGACCTGTCATCATTCTCTTTCTATTTGCAGGTCTTTCCACGTGGTAACCTTCTTTCATTCTTTCCCTTCTAGTCTGCTATCTCCACGGTCTTTGCCTTTTATCATTATCATCATTTTTATTATTATATTGCTTATGAGCTTATTTAAATCTGCCTTTGAAAGAACCCAACCTGCACGTTGATACTCAGCTTTAGAGTTTCATCCACATGGAAAGCTTTAAGCATTTTGACCTCTACAACTGTCTGCTAATTTTTCCTACCTCGTTATAATGAAAGTGAAGGATGGCAGATTCCCTTGTCAACAAGACAAATCGGAGATTGAGGAAGGATCCCTGACTACACGGCAGCAGATGTTGAGGTAACGCCTACAGCCTTCCCACAATCTGCTACAAAAATTACTTGATTAAAAAAAAGAGAGAGAGAGAGAGAGATAAGTCTAGTCTAGCAAAGTTTACCCTTGACAGAGATCCATGCTGAATTCCGATCATGAACGAGCTGTTTATTTCTAAATGCCTACCTCTCAATCTCTCAATGATTTCTTCTAGAATCTCTTGGAGTAGCCAGGCCAAACTGGTCTCTGTGGGGTCTCTTGGTGGTCTCTGAGCTTGGTGGTTTTCTTGCAGATGTTTCATGACCCAGCTAGGTAACATCATCAGTGCTAGAAAGGAGAGGAGGAGGAGGAGGAGGAGTGGGGTCCTTGATGGTATCTGAGCTTGGTTTTCTTGCAGACATTTCATGACCCAATTAGGTAACATCAGTGCTAGAAGGAAGGAGGGTTTGGGGGAAGGAGGAGGAAGAAGAGGAGAAGGACAAGGAGGGCTGCGGGGTCCTTGGTGCTCTCTGAGGTTGGGGATTTCCCTGTCGACTTTTCATTACCCAACTAGGTAACATCATCAGTGCTAAAAAGGACTGTGGGGTTTACTTATTTACTATAGCTTGCCCTATCAATGTTGATGGGAGTCTTCTTGGTGTCTAAAGGTGGCAGTTCCTTGAGTCGGGCATTTCTGTCGCTAAGCAAGATGTTTGTTAAGTGAATTTTGCCTCATTTTATGCACAGTCTTGCAATTTGTGAAGCGAATCGGTGCCATATTTTTTTTTTTACAGTTAGCCCCACGGTCGTTCAGGGAATCCGGCTTCCTCGTGGACTTCGCTTGTCAGACGGTCGCAAAAGGGGATGATCGCATGACTCTGGGATGCTACGACAGTCATAAGTATGAGTCAGGTGTCAAGCACCTGAATTTTGATCACGTGACCATGGGGATGCTACAATGGCCGTAAGTGGGAAAGACGGTCATGAGTCATATTTTTCCAGTGCTGTTGTAACTTTGTTATAAACAGTTTTATTTGGGTTTTCACAAAACAAAAAGAAAAATAGAACATCTTTTTTTAGTGAACAGCATGGTTCCAGGTTTTCACATCTCCATACAGATATAATTTCAGTTACATATTCATTTTTCATATTCACTGAGGGATCTTATCACCACTTTATATATTTTCTATTTATTCTTACTCAAATACCTCTCTCGGGCTTATTTTATAGTTTCCTCATTCATTTCCAGATCTATTTCCTTTCCTTTTCATATCCTCACAATCATTATACTTATACTTTTGTCTCTCCTGTTTACAATTTTCACTACATATTCTTTTATCATCATTTCCAAAAGATTCCTCCACATTTCAAATATCACAAAACAAGGTTTCCCCTGTAATTACCATTTAGAGTGTGTCATGTACATATCTTGTAAATAATTCCCTTTCAAATCCCATTGAACATTCTACTTTTAGTCTGTTCCCTTAAACAGTTATAACATTCATCTCCTAATAACTGTATTATAACATAAATCCGTATGGATATAAAACAGTGCCGTCGTAACTTTGAATGGTCACTAAATCAATGGCCGTAAGTCAAGGACTACCTGTAGTGCACTTTAAACCATGTCTCGAAGCTGCCTAGCATCTCCTTTGGTGAAATGGGTGGCACACACATTTAAATAATTAAAATAAAATAAAAATAGAATAGAATAGAATAGCAATTAGAGTAGAATAGAATAAAGAATAGAATATAGAACGCCATCATTCTGCTAAACAATTCCCTCAACGCTGTCCAACTATTTACAAAGTCTGCACTACTATTACTATTAATCTTCTCATCACTCCTTATCACCCATCCCCTACCACTTGTGACTGTATGTAGAGAAAATAAAAGAAAAGAAAGAAAAGAAAAAAGAAAGAATAGGATGGTCACTAAATGAACTATTGTAAGATGAGAATTACTGTACATCTTCGTACATCAAGGACTAGATACCTGGGGAGGGTTTCCCAGGTGATGTGATTCACTGCTTGATAATCTTTCAAAATCCAGCCAACTATCATGATTAAGGTCCCAAAGTATTTTGCAAAATAACTTCTTCCCTGGAGAAATAAGCATCGTTCCATTACAGATCTCTCTGTTAATTAGACCCAGACTCTTTGGCAAATGCAAATTAAAATGGCTTTAAATACTTTTGGAGGAAGGGAAATAACACACACACACATAAATATATCAATTTTTCTCTGCCAGCCCTTGGCGAAAATCAGAATGGCTCCCCAGACTCGTATTTAAATAAGAAGAAGCAACTGAGGGATCTCAACCTTTTTGCAGGAAAGAATAATATGCATAAATCTGCCGGTTAGAAAACTCTGGGTAGATGTGGAACGAGAGAACTCAATATTAAAAAAGGAAAATTTAGGAGAACAGGGACGATCATCATGTGAATAAGAATTAAGGAGATAAAAATTGAGCCTTAAGATCCCAGCAAAACACGAAGGCCTTTATTAGTTCAGCTTTATTACTGCTACCAAATTTAACAAGCATCTTATCTCATTTAGAAAAAAACAACAAGAGGTTTTGGGTATTAAAATGATCCAGTCCCAGAAAGAAAGAAAAAAAAACCTCCAACCTTCCTGCAGTGTATGGGAATAGAAAGGAGGGGAGGGAAAAAAGACCTCCCCTTCTTGCTAAATCATTATAAATCCTTTCGTTTAAAAAATGAGCAGGAGATTTATTGAAGCAATTAGAATCCTACCAAGAGAGGGAGAAAAAAAATCTATTGCGGTCTTTTCCCCATTAGCTTATCATTCACGTAAGAATCCCTTTTTAAATACATATATATATATATATATTTTCTCCCCACAATTGTGCAGTTTGGGGAACCCAAAGGCAGATTTGCAAATGGGTGAAGATGGACTCACTTAATGACAATATGATTCATGTAATTGGCATTTGTGTCCACTTTTCAGCAAAAACCCACCCGTTGCAAACCATTGGTTTGCTTAACGGCCACTTTGTTTGCTTAATGACCATGGCTTCATTTAACAACCACAGATTAATTTAACAACCGCTGCATAAAAGATTGTAGAGTGGGCAGGCTCTATTATGGCTGTAACTCAAGGAGCACCTGTATACCCAGAACATAATTATGCTTTGGTGTGACACATTTTTTAAGCACAACTGTGATAAAAATCAAGAAAATGCAGAAAAGTTTACAGGTAATAATCGTCTTACGATAGTTCGTTTAGTGACCGTTCCAAATTACAATGGCACTGAAAAAAGGGACTTTATGACCGTTTTTCACATTTACGACCACTGCAGCATCCCCAGGGTCACATGATGAAAATTTACTTGGCAAACGACTCATCTGTCAGCTTTGGAAGCCATAAAAGCACCAGATGCTTCCACCCTGCCACATTCTTGAGCCTGGAAAAATGGGAGGGGGGAATTTCTTGGAGTGTTTGTGGTTAGACATAATAACATTCTTCTTCTAAGTCAAGGTCATGTTATTTCTGCACCTGGCTGAGAGAACATCTCAAGTTGGGACAGATGGTGATTGAGGCATGTGATGCCATGAAAGGTGCAGGGGGCGGATTTGTAGTTTTTTTACTTATTTCAAGGAAACCTGGAACTTTCAGATTCGGGATTTCCCAGGTGTGCCAGTTTACCACTCTAATAAAAAGAACCTTGGAGAGGATGTCTGTCTTGGAGTTATTTGTTGGAGTGGAGGTTTTCTGGAACGCTGACATTCATGTTTACGATGGCTGTGTTATGCTGAAGTCACGTGATTTGTGTGAGTAACTTAACAACTGCAGTGGTTCACTTAACAACGGTGGCAAGGAAGGTCGTAAAATGGAGCAAAACCCGCTTCCCAAATGTCTTACTTAGCGAGAGAAAGTTTAGGTTCAATTGTGGTCATAAGTCGAGGACTACCTATGTTTGACATTAGTAAATGTGCACTAAAAATAATAACACCGGGTTACATTATATTTCTGCATTTATTTATTTATTTATCAAATCCATGTCTACAGCTGCTCATTTCGCAGATGTGACTCTGGGCAGCTAACCACACGTAACGCAAATAACAATCTCAACAAAGCATGAATAATTAAGACGGTCACAGAGGACAAAGCCAACAAACACTCAACAACACAGTAATATCTCACAATCTCAAGCTATTTAACCTCCCAACCCTGGAGCACATCACAATGTTGTGTGAAAGGCCAGCAGAGTCGGGTTCAAATTCAGGAAATATGAGTTGATCTGGGCAAATTACAGTCGCATAGGTGAGATGGACAGGTATAAAAATCGGTTAAATAATTAAATAGTGGAATCATCACTGTTATAATACGGAAGGCCTCTTTATAGAAGAAGTTCGCAGAGAGCAGTTGGTCCAAAGTCAGCTACCATGTTTCCCTGAAAATAAGACCCTGTCTTAGATTCTTTTTTGCCACCCAAAAAGGCACCAGGTTTTATTTTCGTGGGGATCCGGTTTCCCCATGACTTTTGCTTGTCAGAAGTTGGCAAAAGGGGAAATCACACAACTCTTGGACACCACAACCGTCATAAATATGAGTCAGGGCCAAGCCTCTAAATTTTTATCACATGACCAATGGGGATGTTCCAATGGTTTTAAGTGTGAAAATCTTTTTCCCTAATACTGTTGAAACGTCAAATTCCCCTCTTTTCAGTGCTGTCATAATTTAGAACGGTTGCCAAATGAATTGTTATACAGACCCTGTCTTATATTTTTTTGCCACCAAAAAAAAAAGGCACCAGGTCTTAATTTTGGAGGATGCCATCCACTGACCAACCTCACTTATGTGCGTTGCCTTTGGCCTCCTTTTCGTGGTCAGAGGCCTTCAGGAACTTCTTCTTCTGTGGCTGGCAAGGCTTTCCTGAAGGCCTCTGTGGCCGATAACAGAGCTCTGGATCGATCTGGAGCTTTCTAATCAGCTCCAAAGGCCTTCAGGAAAGCCTTGCCTGCCTTGCTGGCTGCAGAAGAAATGAGTTGGCAAGGCGGGTGTCGGGGTGTGTGAGACCTGGCTACCACTGTCCAAAGGTAAACAGTAGGGCAGCTCCACCCTTCCATCCCCGCCCTCGCTTAATTTTTACCCATCCACTCTGGAGTGGGTGGGATCTTAATTAGGGCTTATTTTGGGGGTAGGGCTTATATTGGGCGCAGATGTAAAAAAATCAAGCTAAGACTTACTTTCAGGGTAGGTCATATTTTTGGGGAAACAGGCTAGGGGACTATGGATGTTTTCCATCATCCAGGTCATGGTTGTCCCAAAGGTGCTTTTTCAAGAGACAGCTGGACTTTCTGGTTTCTCTTTGAAGACATTTCGCTTCTCATCCAGGAAGCTTCTTCAGCTCTGACCGGATGGTGGGGAAGAGAAGGATTTAGACTCCTTGCAGACAGCTAGTCATTTACATTCTATTAACTAGAAAGTCCAGTTGCTCTTAAAAAAGCACCTTTGAGACAGTCAGCTAGTGAGTTGCTACAGACTAAGGGGACTTAAGGTAAGGGGGTCTCCAAAGAAGGCTGGGGAATTCTGGGAGTTGAAGTCTACAAGTCTTAAAGTTGCCAAGGTTGGACACATATGCTCTGGGGAGTTTACTATAGTAATAAAAGTAACAGTACCGCTTTATAAAGCCTTAGTCAGGCCACACCCGGAATACTACATCCCCTATATGCAGTAATAAAAGCAACTCAACTTTCTGTAGAATTAAAACCAATGTAAGGAGGGAAAATAAAAGATTTTGCCATTCACCCACATCTGTAAGCCAACGAGTAACAAACAGTCAAATCCTTCCTCCAAAGGTGCAATCCTGAACCTTCCCTTTTCATTTCTAATTCCTGTTAGATGTGATGGAACCACGGAGAAGGCATTTCTGTGCGTGGGCCACCTAAGGCAACCCTTTGAAGATCTGCCCACAAGATGGAAATTGGTCTTGGATACGAATCCTGAACAAAGTGGGAACATCTGTGGAGTCCTTCATTTTGGGGCTTTGCTCGAAAAGGAAATCATCGCGATGTTAACTCATAAAACATTTCTATGCCCGTTGAAAGGGCAGTGCAGCAGTTTGGAACCAAAAGTGCATTCCATTCATATCTTGCAAAGATTATATCTAAGTGACTGGAGTTTCTGCCACACAGATCTCTAATTGGAGAACATGACTGATGACTCTTGGCTATGAACGTGTTTCATTTGAGAATATGAATTATGATACACCCAGAGAGGGTGGGAGAAAAACCAGGGTCAAGGGTGACAGTGATGTCAGGATTCTGGGAGTTACTCCAATTGACTCAAGCCACACTCCCAAAACTTTTCTTTTATTAGAAGTTAACATGCTGGCATTTACCTGGCCGTAGACAACTCTGAGATATGTAATTCACTGTCACCCTTGATTCTGTTTTTCTCCCCACCCCTCTGGGTGTATCATCCAACAAAACACATCCATAGCCTATAAAATATGTATACAATATGTTTTATGAGTTGACAAGTGAATTACATGTGTCGGAATCGGCTTCATACAGGTCATTCCGACATGTTCGCTCCTAATAAATCCTTTGCAGTTTTTGAAACTTGGCTCGAGGCTCATGATTTAATTAGGGCAACTGCCAGAATCCTCACACTCGATTTCATACGACCACCATGGAGCCCAAAATTCCTGTTGCTAAGCGAGACAGTCGTTGAGACCACTGAGAAGGTCGCAAAAGGGGATCATCTGACCTCAGGACACTGCCACAGTCAAAAATATGAGTCAAGTGGCTGAATTTTGACCACAGGGATGCTGTAACAGTCGTTAAGTGTGGGAAAATGGTCGTAAGCCCCTTCTTTCCGTGCTGTTGTAACTTCGAACAGCCACTAAATGAACTCTTGGAATTTGAGAATTACCTGTATTCTATTTTAATTAAAGATTCTACATCACATAGTTCTTATGGAATATACAGGTAGTCCTGCTTCGTTTAGTGACTGTTTGAAGTTACAACAGTACCGAAAACAGGGACATATGACAATTTCCCCATGTTTATATCCGTTGCGACATCCCTATTGTCACGTGATCAAAGTTAGGATGTTTGGCAACTGGTTCATATTTATGACGGTTGCAATGCCCCGAGATCTATTTTTTGGGGACTTCAACAAACAACATCAATGGATAATCCATTTAACAACCATTTTATTAGTTTAACAACTGCAATTAATTCACTAAATCACCGTGGCAGGAAAGGTCAAAAAAATGGGCCCAAACTCACTTAGCCACGGTCTTCTTTGTGACAGAAATATTGGACTCAATGGTGATGGTAAATCAAGGACTGCCTGCATGGGTTCAAAGGACACAGTCTACTCTCCCCGGCTGTAGTGTCAAGCCAGTCGTGGGATTCATTTTTTTTACTACTGGTTCTGTGGGTATGGCTTAGTGTGCGTGGCTTAATGTGTGTGGCTTGGTGGGCGTGGCAAGGGAAGGATACTGCAAAATCCCCATTCCCTCCTGGAGGAAGCTTACTGCAAATCCCCATTCCTTCCCCACCCCACTAACCTACTTTCCAGCTCCATTCTCCTGTGCAGGGCAACAAAAGAAGCCCCAGCCAATCAGCTGGGACTCAATGGGAAGCAGAGAAGAGGTGGGGGCGGGACCAGTCTGAGGTGGTATTTGCCGGTTCTCCAAACTACTCAAAATTTCCACTACTAGTTCTCCAGAACTGGTCAGAACCTGCTGAATTCCATCTGTTCTGACCAAGGCTTCCGAGACCATAATTACGCACATGCTTATTTTAAAAACAAGTCTTGTTTTATTGCAACACTGGGAATTATTTTCATTCCCAGCCGGTAATGAAGCTCAAACATTGATTCTCGAGATAAGCACCCACCTTTCTTTCCTGTGAAGTGCTGCCAAATAACAGAAGTATCAAATAAACTAGAACAAAAACCAACTGAAGTACAAAGAGCTTCAAGAATGAATCTGAACTGAACGAACAACTTTGCTTCCTGCAAAGTTTTCGTCATCTTGGCCTCTCCTTTATACCTTATGAGGGGGGGGCAATCACCTCCCAGCCTGACTCCCAAGTCACCCCTTTTGTTTCAGCTGCTCTTGCCTTCTAGCAGCTCTGTGCAGATGCGCACTGGGAACAGGCTCCCCTGGGTCCTCTGCCTCGCTGCTGCCAGACTCCAAAGGCTCCGGAGGCAGCACTCCACTCCCAGAGAGTCCTGTCCAATTCTGCTGCTGTCTGCACAGGCTGCCTACGAACCACAACACCACTTCTATGTAAAGCGGTGGTATAAATCTAGGATGGCTTCAGTCATTACGGTTTATTTTTTGTTTTAATTCATTTGGGGAGCATAATCTCGCTCTGTTCACTAAAAAAAAATCATTTCAGATTGCCTTCAAGCATCTGTCAAAAAAACAAAAACAAAAAACACCCAACAACCTCCTTTGGCAGTTTTCTTCCCACAGATTATGCATATTTCAGTGCCTAATACTGCAATTCCTCCGCGTTTGTTCAGACTTTTCGCTAAATATTGACAGCGTTGTTTGAGAGACAGATTGTTCCCGTGCCACGCCTCCCTCAAAATGATTCACCTGTTACTTCTATTCAACAGGAACAACAACGCTCAACACAGCTCCAAGGAGATGTCAGCCTCGCTTCCTGTTTTTAGCTGCATCACCTTGACAGCAACTGTATGCTCTTTTCCTTGACGGTGTAAGAATCGGAATTGTGACGAGAGTTGCAAAAAAAAAAAAAAAGCAAAGAGTTGTGTAATCTGAAGGTCAAGCATCTCATCCTTTGGGTTGCTACATCCGGAGTAGAAACATTGGACCGACTAACCCCTTGGAAGACCTCTTGGTAATCTCTGAGCTTCGCTGTTTTCTTCTAGACCGGGAATGAGCTTCAAAAAAATTTAGCAACCGGTTCTCAGGCCGGTTGCTGGGTAGGCGGGGCCATAGTGGGAAGGGCCTAGTTGGCCTCCTGTACCACGGCGGGGCGGGGGGACGGTGTTTTCGGCCTCCCTGGGCTCTGGAGGCTTTCCTTGAGCCTCCAGGAAGGCAAAAATGGCTTCCTTGGGCTTCGAAGGCCCTCTGGAGTCCGGAAACAGGCCCGTTTCTGGCCTTCCAGAGCCTCGGAGAGGCCCATTTTTCACCTTCACCCGGGCCCTGCATTTACCTGGAACCCAAAACGGGCCACATGGAGATTCCTGGTAGGGGAGGGGCAGGGTGAGTGGGGCCAGGCAGTCGGCCAAACTACCGGTTCGGCGAACCAGATGTAAAAATGAACGTCCGGTTTTCCCAAACTGGTGCGAACCGGTAGCAGCCCACCCCCGTTGTAGACATTTCGTTACCATGCTAGGTAACATTATCAGTGCTAGCAGGGAGTGGGGTTTGTGGTTTATGTACTGGTAGACTATCTTGTCAGAATTGGTGGGATTGTTCTTGGTGGTTTCTTGATTAGGCTGTTAAATGATTACGTGTCTAAGTTAATAGTTCCTTTCATTGGGGTATTATTCACTACTTGATTGTTGGTTTGGTATTAGTCTACCATATCAATCAAGGAACTGAATAGAATACAGAATAACCAAGTTGGAAGGGACCTTGGAAGTCTTCCAGTCCAACCCCTGCTCAAGCAGGTGATCCTATGCTATTTGGGACAAACGGCTGTCTTCTTAAAAACCTCCAGTGTTGGAGCATTCACAACTTCTGGAGGCAATTTATTCCACTGATTAATTGTTCTCACTGTCAGGAAATTTCTCCTTCATTCTAGATTGGATCTCTCTTTAATGATCCTTCACCTGTGACTTCTTGTCCTGCCCTCAGGTGCTTTGATGGGAGTGGCCTTGATGGTTGCCTTATTAGGCTGCGGTAGGTAGGTAGGTAGGCAGATAGGTAGATATGGATGGATGGATAGATAGATAGATATGGAGGGATAGATATATATGAAGGAATAGATAGATAAGTAGGTAGGTAGGTAGGTAGATAGACAGAGATAGATAGATAGATAGATAGATAGATAGATAGATAGATAGATAGATAAGTAGGTAGGTAGGTAGGTAGATATGAAGGAATAGATAGATAAGTAGGTAGGTAGGTAGGTAGATAGATAGATAGATAGATAGATAGATAGATAGATAGATAGACAGACAGACAGACAGACAGACAGATATGAAGGAATAGATAGATAAGTAGGTAGGTAGGTAGGTAGATAGATAGATAGATAGATAGATAGATAGATAGACAGACAGACAGACAGACAGACAGATATGAAGGAATAGATAGATAAGTAGGTAGGTAGGTAGGTAGGTAGGTAGGTAGGTAGGTAGATAGATAGATAGATAGACAGACAGATATGAAGGAATAGATAGATAAGTAGGTAGGTAGACAGACAGACAGACAGACAGACAGACAGACAGATATGAAGGAATAGATAGATAAATATGTAGGTTGTAGGTAGGTAGAGATAGATATGGAGGAAAAGATAGATAAACATGTAGATAGATAGATAGATAGATAGATAGATAGATAGATAGATAGATAGGAATAGATAGGTAGGTAGATAGGTAGATAGGTAGACAGATATGGATGAACAGACAGACAGGAAGGATGGATGGATGGATAAGATAGATATGGAGGAATAGATAGATAATGAAGGAATAGATAGATAAATAGATAGGTACGTAGGTAGATAGATAGATAGATATAAAGGAATAGATAGATAGATAGATAGATAGATAGATAGATAGATAGATAGATAGATAGATAGATAGATAGATATGAAAGAATAGTTAGTTAGATATGGATGAATAGACAGGAAGAAAGGAAGGATGGATGGATGGATAGATAAGGCAGACATACTGACAGACAAAGACAGGTAGGTAGGCAGAGAAAGAGGTAGGTAGATAGGTAGAACACTGATAGGGCAAGGCACTGGTATTTAACCAGACGGCAAATCCTCACATCTTTCTAGCACTGATGGTATTACCTAGTTGGGTTGTGAAATTTCTGCAAGATTACCAACCTCAAAGAGCCCCAAGGACCCCACATCCACTCATTTATCATCCATCTTCCTTCCATTATCCTTCCATCCATTCATCCATCTGACAACAGCCTAATCAAAAAAACCACCAAGAACGCTCCTGCCAACAGTGACGGGGCAAGCTACTATTATATAAACAGAGAGCAATTCCCACTCCCTTCCAGCACTGATGACGTTACTTAGTTGGGTCATGAAAAGTCTGCAAGGAAAATCACCAAGCTCAGAGATCCCCACAGGCCCCAAAGCTGTGAATCACACAACTGGGACAAGGTGAATGGATTTTTTGATTCCTGCTCCTTCCAGTCAGCCTCCCATCAGCCTGGCATGGACCTCCCACACCGTCTTCGTTCTCCATCATCTTGAGATGGACACACACAAGCCAAGAGAGCAATTTTGCAAATGATGGAAACTTCCCAACCTTGTGAGAAGCCGAAGGAAAGAATGGTGGGAAACACCACCGAGAAGAGACCTGATTTCTCTCTAGATCTTGTTGTGGTGTGCCAGGAGCCAGCGGAGCTGGCGGCAGACTCGGGCAATGAGGAGGTTGGGGAGGACCATGGGCCAATCCTGGAGTCTGGGGAAGGCTCTGATGAGTGCTTTGCGTTGGAGACAGAGATGAGGCCAAGACCGCCTGACAGTTATTAACTGCCTTCAGAATCAGAGATCAGTGGGGAAGAAGAACAGCTGGACCCTGTTCCCAGTGTGGGCATGCACAGAGCTGCCAGAAGAAGGGAGCAAGTTAAGGAACAAGAGTCAACTCGAGAATAAAGCCACAGGTAGACAGTAAATGGGCTTTTCCATAGGGAATAAAAGAGGAGCGAAAGGGGAGTGGTGTTTGCAGGAGACAATTAGTTCAATTCATTAGGGTGAAAATCTGTTCCTGACTTCTTGCCAAGTAATTGTTGCTTACAGCGTGGCGTTTGGGAGATATCGGCCTGGCAACTCTCTAAGCCTGATCAAGGTCTGTGGTTGTGAAATCTCTTGAAAGACTGTTGGCTGGGACTTTGCTGGAGAGGAATTCACTTTAATAATCTAAATAAAAGGGGTTTTATCGGGACGAGGAGTCGGATTCAGGATTTTGGGAAGCCTGGGTCAGAACAGATCTGGCACACAATGCCCACCACCCCAAAGCAGTTATAAAAAGCAACCCTCCCTTGTTCAATGAAAGGCATACAATCTCCAGTCTAGGAGTCCTGATGCTTTCCCCCCCGTTGCTATAACAACGGGGTATTTTTAAACTTAACAGCTGGATTTGTGTGTTTGAATTCCAGTCCTAAGATGACAAAAGTGATTTATTTTCCTCTCTCTCTCTCTCTCTCTGCAATATTACAGGAGAAATGTCAAAGGCCAGGGCCAGAGCTAAGATAAAATCATGTACATTTGCATGACAGGATCACAGGATGTGAGGAAAATATTTAAAATATGCAGCATGTTGCCTTGTAGGAGCTTCCATGGGATATATAGAATGAAAGTCAGGGTCAGGTTTTATTTTATTTTTTTAAAAGTGGGGATGACTAACAGGTAGTCCTCGGCTTACGACCATAATTGAGGGCAGGATTTCTATTGCTAAGTGAACCGTCACAAATATGAGTTCATTACCATGCTTCTGAATTTTGACCGCATGATCATAGGGATGCGGGAACAGTCGTAAATGTGAAAAGCGGTCATGTTTCCAACACCCAATCAACATGAATTCTGGGAGTTGGAGTCTAGAAACCTCAAACCTCCAACTAGCATGGATTCTGGGAGTTGAAGTCCAGATATTGAAACATTCCCCAACAAAGGTCTTTTTTTAGTAGCCAGGAAAGCTCTCCTGGGTCAGCCCTTTAAATCCTGCTAATTATAACAGGATCTACTCCTGGCCTTTCGGATTACGTTTTGACAAATCCTGGACCCTCAGATCAAGAGGAGCAACTGTAGAGAAAGAAAGAAGACGGCTCTCACCAATCCCTTAATTCTAAGTTGCTGTCTCGTTTGACGCAACTTTAATTGCGGAGTTAATTTAAACCCCAACAATGATGTGATGTTTTTCCAACAGGTTATCATCATCATCATCATCATCATCATTTCTTTTATTCATTAAACATGAAACTCAGTCAACTGAACATTCAAAAATTCATCACAAATACCATTGACTGGTGCTAATGGTTGATACAGGTTGCTAGCAGCATCCTAGGTATTATTATTATTATTGTTGTTGTTGTTGTCATTGTTATTATTATCAATTTCAATATTATCAATATCATTATTTATATGGCATTTTACCTTGCAAATCTGGCATTTTGGTGACAAACCATTTTTAATTGCATTGGTAGCTCAGACAACACTAATAATGTTGCTGCATATGGTGAACACGCTGTATATTTGTACAGGGTGACTTGTTTTTTTAATCCCACGAAGTATGAGTTGCAAGGCTACTTAGAAATCTTCTCATTCAAATGCCGGCTAATACTCAAAACCATGAAATCAGCAGGAGGCCTCATACTGTTTCAGACAAGTGACTGTCCAATCTCTTCTTAAAAACCTCCAGTGATGAAGCACCTACAACTTCTGGTGGCGAGTAGTTCCACTGGTTGATTGTCCTCACTGTCAGGAAATTCCCCCTTAATTCTAGGTTGCTTCTCTCCTTAATTAGTTTCCATCCGTTGCTTTTTGCCTTGCCTTCTGGGGCTTTGGAGAATAATTTGACCTCCTCTTCTTTGGGAAAACCCCTCAAATACTGGAAAACTGCTATCATGTCACCCCTAATCCTGCTTTTTTCATCAGACTAGATATACCCAATTCAATTCAGTTCAGAATAGAGCTGGAAGGGACCCTGGAGGTCTTCTAGTCCAGCCCACAACTCAAGCAGGAGACCCTATGCCAGTTCAGACAAGTGACTATCCAATCACTCCTTAAAATATGAAGCCCCTACAACTTCTGGTGGCAAGCTGTTCCACTGGCTAATTGTCCTCAGTTCCAGGTTGCTTCTCTCCTTGATTAGTTTCCATCCATTGTTGTACAGTCCCTTGAAGGCCAAAGGATTGAGAAATTATGTTGTACAGGTAGTCCTCAATTTACAACCACAATTGTGCCCCAAATCTCTCTTGTTAAGGGAGACGTGTGTTAAGCACGTTTTGCCCCCATTTTATGACCTTTCTATCCACCGTTGGTAAGTGAATCACTGCAGATAATAAGTTAGTCACCCAGTTATTCAGTGAATCTGGCTTCCTCACTGACTTTGCTTGTGAGAAGGTCTCAAATCATCTGACCTTGGGACACAGCGTCATAAAAATGAATCACTTGCCAAGCGCATCTCAATTTTAATCACATGACCACAGGGATGCGGCAAAGGGGATAAGTGTGAAAACTGATCATAAGTCACATTTTTCAGTGCCATTGTAACTTGCAACAGTCACTAAACGAACTGTTGTAAGTCGAGGACTACCTGTACTGAGCATTTAGAGATAGTTTGGTTTAATGGTAAAAGCATCAGGCTAGAAACCAGGAGATGGTGAGTTCTACTCCTGACTTAGACATAAAAGCCGGCTGGGTGACCTTGGGCCAATCATCAGGCCTGCCTTGGGCATAAAAAACTGACTGGGTGACTTTGGGCCAATCAGCAGGAGACAGTGAGTTCTAGCCCCAGCTTAGGTATAAAAAAAACCTGACTGGGTGGCTTTGGGCCAATCATCAGAAGATGGTGAGTTCTAGTTCCGCCTTGGGAATAAAAGCTGGTTGGCTGACTTTGGGCCAATCACTGGAAACTGTGAATTCTACACCCTTCTTAGGCATGAAAGCCGATTGGCTGACTTTGGGATAATCACAAGGAGATACTAAGTTCTAATCCCGCCTTAGAAAAAAAAAAAAAAAAGACTGAGGACTTCGGGCCTATCATTGTCTCTCAGCCCAAACCAACCTCACAGGGTTGTGGTGGTGGGAAATATAGTAGGAGGAAGAAGGTGTATCAGATATATTCACCACCTTATTTCTAAAAGCAATAAAAGCAGGATTCAAATAAATCTCTCTCTCTCTCTCTCTCTCTCTCTCTCTCTAAGAGCGAAATACCACTCACACATCATCACAAAATCTCCAGAACTGTAAAGCCTACAAACTTGAAATTTGGCATGTATGTTCCTCTTGGCTTCTAGGGGCTCACTAAGAAAGGATTTTTCAAAATGACCATCATAGCTATTAGTATTTCCTATATTATTATTATTATTAACAGGCTCTGATGCTAAGGAGTCCTACTCCCTCTCCCCACCTGAAAAGAAATCTCTTCCAAATGCAAAACACAAGCAGAGGAGAGGAGTTTCAGTTTCGGTTTTATTTTCTCAGCAGCAACCAGCTTCAGTACAGAACAGTTGAGCTAAGCCACGCCCAGGCTCCTTGCTGTCTCCTTGCTCACACAGCAAATACTCTTTCAGTTTCCAAACAGCCCTCAACTCACACACACTGATAAGACGCTAAACAAGATGAGTACCGATGGATGCTGGTAAGCAAAGGCAGAATCCCCCCCCCTTATTTTCCTCCCCAAAAACTAAGCCTGATCACATAATTTTGTAGCGAAGCACAAGTATCCAGCTAGTAATTAAGATTAAAAAATAAAGGACATTGTTGGGAAAGTCTTCCCAGGATTTTTTTTCAACTTCAGGCTGCAACCGCTACCCCCAAAATTCTCCAACCTCACGTCTAATCAACTGCACAACAAAATCCAAGGAGAGAGAAGTCCCAACAATTTCTTTCATTGGATGTGGAATGGGCAATTTAGCAAAACACACAAATTTGCAGTGTTGTTATGGAAACGGAGAAAAACTGGAAAAGGAAACAAAGGCAGAGATGAAACAGCAAGGAGAAAAAAAAAGGACGCCCTTCGCTCTCCCAAATCTGCATTTCAGATAACACAGCTGGTCCTCGACTTACCACACATTCATTTAGTGACGGTTCGGAAAGTTGCAACTTCACTGGAAAAAAGTGACTTCTTGTTGAGCATTTTTCACACTTTCTCACCGTTGGGGCGTCCCCACGTGATCCAAATTCAGACGCTTGGAGACTGATTCTCATTTATGACGGCTGCAGTGTCCCGGGGCCACATGATCCCCTTTTACAAACTTCTGATAGCAAAGTCAGTGGGGAAGCCCAATTCACTTAACAACCATGTCACTAATTGAACAACCACAATGATTCACTGAACAAACGTGGCAAGGAGAGTCGTAAAATGGGCTAAACTCACTTAACTGTTTTCTTGCTTAGCAACATATATTCTGAACTCAATTGTCATAAGCTGAGGACTACCTGATTTCCCTTTCAAGGGTTGAATTGCAAGGCCAGGCCACAAAAGCTAGAAATAAGCATTTTGGCTGTCCACAGATAATCCTTGGTTTACAACAATTCATTTAGTTGTAAGGTCGTAAAATGGGACAAAACTCGCTTAACAAATATCTTGCTTAAGCAACAAAACAATTGGGCTGAACTGTGGTCATAGGTCAAGGAATACCTGAACTTTCTAACCTCAGCCCCTACACCCTTGGCTTATGTTCTAAATGTTTTGTTTTATTTCATATATTTAATTATATCCTTTTCGTTTCCAGAGAATTATCTTTAACGGCAAGTTACATGAAATAAAAATGGCAATAAAAACTGTAAACGCAAAAACTAAAGTCCAACAGCAAAGTTAAGGCTGTAAAATGGAAGGATAATCTTTGAAATCCTATAATATCTGCCCAGAGTCTCCTTGTAACAGTGGTGGCTAACCTTTTGGGGCTGATGTGCCAAAAATTGTGCAAGCGTTTGCACGCTCATGCTCGCGTGCCAGTACCCAGAAGGCAATGCGCCCATGTCCCCTATGCATGTGTGCGCAATCCCATCCACCCACCTACCTACGCTGCCCCCTTATCTGTACTGCACCTCACAGCTGATTTGCAGCTGGTTTGAGGCCATTTTTGGTCTCCCAAAGGCTTGAGGAAGGCTTCTGCAGGTTTCTACAAGCTTTGTAGACTGAAATCTAGCCTCGTTTCGTCACTTCCTGTTTTTCCGAAAATACTGGAAGTGACAAAACGGAGCTATTTTTCGACCTGCAAAGCTTGTAGAAGCCTGCAGAGGCTTTCCTCAAGGCTTTGGGAGGCCGAAAAAGGCCTCAAACTGGCCGAAAATCAGCTGTGAGGCACACACATGCACAATGAGGTAAGTTTGCCTGCAGCTCGCGTGCCAGCACAAATGGCTCTGCGTGCCACCTGTGGCATACATGCCATAGGTTCACCATCATGGCAAGTTAGATGGGAGACATTTAATCAAAATAAAGAAATATAAATAAAGAAATAATGGGCCAGTATGCTGTCCTTGTTTCGATGTGAGACAAAGCTTGTTTGGCAAAGCAATTTCTAAAATCCAGGGAGTTCTCGGGTTACGACCACAAGTGACCCCAAAATAAAGGATCTCCTGCTCCTGCAGGGAGCTGGCCTAGATGATCTCTTAAGGTCCCTTCCAACTCTGTTATTCTGAAAAAGGAGATCTAGAACTGGTTCCTTTAATTGGCAGTCATTGTGGTGTTCCCATTGATCATGATTTGGGTGCTTGGCAACCAGCTGGAAATTCCCACGGTCACATGATCACCATTTGCAAACATCACAGCCCGCCTCCAACTTGCAAAGTCAATGGGGAAACCAGCGGGAAGTCTCAGTCACATGTCTCTCTTTTAAGGACAATTTGCTTAACAATTGTGGCCAGGATTGATATCATCCGTCAGCGCCATCATGTGACATCACCCTTAACCGTTGTGCTGCTTAGCAATGGCCTCAATTAGGGTCAGTAAATGAGGACTATCCGTGTTCTAGGCTAAGAGTCAACATGTCTTTGATGGCATTTCGTCCCTATTTCATAATTTCTCGAAAGAAGATCCTCGAGAAACAAACAAAAATCATTCTTGGCTCAACTTTTAATTATCTTTTGACCGTTAACAGTTTTCTCTGAAAACAGAAAGAAAGAAAGAAAAAAAAAAAGTTTGTATAACCTTGGGGAAAATCAAACTGAAAAGCTTAAGAGAAGCAGTATTCTTGGTGGAAACATGTGACTTTCCAAGTCACGACAATGTGTTTCGTTTGGCATATAAGATATAGGTGTGTGTTACACCTGGGGGTTTAATGATGGGGTGGATTGCGTGGCATAAATGTTATTCTTCGGGCTGACTTTTGATGTTTCACAGCAGATCCCCGCCTGTTTCAACCATTACGGTTCTGCACAAAATTACTGTTATTTCAATAGCTGACATGAGCTATTGCAATAATCATGATAATATATACAAGAAAAGGCTCTGGGAAACATGGACAGGATGCACATTTTCAGCTACAGCTGGGCAAGCAAGATGGCTTTGAAAGCAGCAAAGGATCCCTTGAATCCCCTTTGGCGGCTTCCTGATGAGCAGGGCCCATGTGGGGAAACCTGAACAATGATGTTCCTAATTGAACCCACTTCAGGGATTCACTTAACCACAGCGGCGAGCGTGGTCGTAACACGGGGCAAAATTCACTTCACAACCATCTCACTTAGCAACAGAAACGTTGGGCTTGATTGTGGTTGTCTGTCGAAGGCTACCTGTGTGGCCAACATAGAATAGAATAGAATAGAATAGAATAGAATAGAATAGAATAGAATAGAATAGAATAGAATAGAATAGAATAGAATGATATAGGGATAGAATTTAAATACAGTATAATGGGATGGAATGGGATAGAGAATAGAATAGAATAGAATAGAATAGAATAGGATATTGGAATGAAGAATAGAATAGATATTGGAATGAAGAATAGAATAGAAATAGGAATAGAATAACAGAGTTGGAAGGTCCTTGGAGGTCTTCTAGTCCAACCCCCTACCTAGGCAGGAAGCCCTACACCACTTCAGACAAATGGTGATCCAATTTCTTCTTAAAAACTTCTGGTGTTGGAGCATTTACTACCTCTGGAGGCAAGTTGTTCCACTGATTAATCGCTCTAACTGTCAGGAAATTTCTCCTTAGCTTTAAGTTGCTTCTGTTTAGTTTAGTTTAGTCACCTGAAATCTTCTCCATCAGAACAGAGTTGGAAGGGGCCTTGGAGGTCTTCTAGTCCAACCCCTTGCCTAGGCAGGAAACCACTTCAGACAAATGGTGATCCAACTTCTTCTTTTTAAAAACTTCCACTGTTGGAGGCATTCACAACTTCTGGAGGCAAGTTGTTACACTGATTAATGGTTCTCACTGTCAGGAATTTTCTCCTGCACAAAAGAGAAGTTTATCCTCTGAGTCAATGTTATAGGTAGTCCTCGGATTACAACTGTTTGTTTAGTGACCTTTCAAACTTACAGCAGCACTGAAAAAAGTGATTTACGGCCGCTTTTCACAGTTACAACTTTTGCAGCATCCTCAGGATGATGTAATCTAGTGTCAGAAGCTTAGCGACCAACTCGTACTTACGATGGCTGCAGGACCCCGGGTCACGTGATCCCCTTTTGTGACCTCCTGACAAGCAAAGTCACCGGGGAAGCCAGACCCACTTAAACGACGTTCCGAATTTAAATAACGGCAAATGATTCGCTTAACAATGGTGGCTGGAAAGATGGGGCAAAGCTCACTTTGCAAACATCTCACTGAATAATAGGAATGTTCAGCCCAAGTGTGGTCGTAGGTCGAGGATTACCTGTATTCAAAAAGTGTCATGCTCCTGGTGGAGACTGACTCTGAGGGAGAGGAGGAACAGCCCACAGGGAGTGGAATTGTGGCTCCAGAGATTGGGGAGGAGGCTGGGGAAGGGCAGAGGCCGGCTGGGCAGTCAGAGGAGGACCCAGGCCCATCCCCTATGCATCCTAGGGCACGCAGGGAGGAGAGGATAAAGGAGAGACATGGTCTACTCGGAAGGAGAGGGCCTTGATCCTCTTCATGGGCTGCAGCTGTGACAACTGGATAAGAGGACGGACATGCATATGGGCAAGTGCTGGAAACAAAGCATGGAAATATCTCTAGTTTATTGTTCCTCTCTGAATTGGCGTTCTTCCCAGTGTGTGTTCTGATATCTGTGAATGTCCTCCAGCCCTTATCTTGCCTGGTCTGTGTTGCTTTTTTCCTTCTTCTTGTAACTGTTTTTATGGGAGTTTTTTGTCTTCTGTCAAGGATATTCGGAGCTTGGAAGCAAAGTGAAGGAATAAAAGGGGCTTCACCTCTTTTCTGTGACTGTATTAGTTTTGTATCCCACCCTGGGTCATCACAAAAACTGCGCTTCGACAACCCAGAAAAACTCAAAAGAATGGCAATATTCTCTTCGAAGATCAGACAGTTGTATGCGTTCCTTGCTTAATTAAGTTTGAGTATTTTAAGACTGAATCCTGCATAGTGACATACATAATTACCTGATTTGAAGGGAGAATATATTAACGAAGGACTCCTGAGGACGATTAGCATAACTTCAGCACATACATCAAAAGCAATGATTTTCAGCTCCAATTAGTTAGCTTTTAACAGGCAATTCATTCCAGGTTATGAGAACTCTACCAAGGTGAATTATCACTCCCGATACAGAATCACACCTGGCACAGTGGCCTAATGGTTAAGACAGTGGGTTTACCGACTGGAAGATTCATAGTTCGAGACCCAACTGCCATACGATGGGGTGATTTCCCATTCCTTGCCTCAGCTCCTGCCACCCCAAGCATTTTGAAAGCATGCAAAAGTGTTGTGGTTAACCGGCAGCAAGTGCGACGGCTGAGGAGAGCGAGGACACAGATGAGGGGCCAGGACCATCAGGGAGTGGACTGCTGCCTTCAGAGATTGTGGGGGCTGGCAGCAGCGATGAGGAGGTTCCCAAGAAGCCTGTGCCAAGTGCACGTGTGCGCAGGGCTGCTCGTAGGAAAGAGCAGCTGCAACAGCATGGGCGACTCGGGAGTAAGGATGCAAGGTAATGGCCCCTCCTTCAAGAAGATAAAAGCCAGCTGTGAATTGGACATTCTTTGCAGGAAGCAAAGACGTTTTGAACTCAGCCTCGTGGACATTGCAGTTGGTATTTGAAGTCTCTTGTATTGTAAACTTTTTCTTATCTGTTATGTTTTGGCAGACTTACAAAAACTTGGCAAGGTTCTTTCTTAGTTAGTTGGAAGCAGCCTTTGATCTGTGAAGAAACAGAATTCTTAGCTGAAACATAAAAAGGTTGTATTGCTGCCTTTGTCTTGTGTTTAGAACCAGGTTTGGGTCAGAACAAAAAGTGAGTAGATAACTAGGCCAACCCTAACCCTGACCAAATCATTCATGTAGTGACCATTTGAAGTTAGAACAGGATCTAAAATGGTGACTTATGAACACCTTTCAGACTTATGACCATTGCAGCATCCTCATGTTAATGTGACCAAAGTTCAGATGTTAGGTAACTGACACGTATTTCAATTAATCAATCCAGTGATGGGATTCAAAAATATTTTTTTGCTACCAGTTCTGTGGGCGTGGCTTGGTGGGAGCGGCAGGGGAAGGATACTGTAAAATCTCCAGTCAGAGGTGGGATTTGCTGGTTCTCTGAACTACTCAAAATTTCCACTCCCAGTTCTCCAGAACTGGTCAGAACCTGCTGAGTGAGGGAGAGAGAGGAGAGAGAGGAGGAGAGGAGAGGGGATGAGGAGAGTGTGAGGAGAAAAAGAGAGAGGAGAGAAAGAGAGAAGGAAAGAGAGAAAGAGAGAGAGAGAGAAAGGAGAGGGAATGAGGAGAGAGAGTGAGGAGAGAGAGAAGAGAGAGGAGGAGAGGAGAGGGGATGAGGAGAGTGTGAGGAGAAAAAGAGAGAGGAGAGAAAGAGAGAAGGAAAGAGAGAGAGAGAGAGAAAGGAGAGGGAATGAGGAGAGAGAGTGAGGGGGAGAGAGGAGAGAGAGGAGGAGAGGAGAGGGGATGAGGAGAGTGTGAGGAGAAAAAGAGAGAGGAGAGAAAGAGAGAAGGAAAGAGAGAAAGAGAGAGAGAGAGAAAGGAGAGGGAATGAGGAGAGAGAGTGAGGGAGAGAGAGGAGAGAGAGGAGGAGAGGAGAGGGGATGAGGAGAGTGTGAGGAGAAAAAGAGAGAGGAGAGAAAGAGAGAAGGAAAGAGAGAAAGAGAGAGAGAGAAAAAGGAGAGGGAATGAGGAGAGAGAGTGAGGAGAGAGAGAAGAGAGAGGAGGAGAGGAGAGGGGATGAGGAGAGTGTGAGGAGAAAAAGAGAGAGGAGAAAAAGAGAGAGGAGAGAAAGAGAGAAGGAAAGAGAGAAAGAGAGAGAGAGAGAGAGAAAGGAGAGGGAATGAGGAGAGAGAGTGAGGGAGAGAGAGGAGAGAGAGGAGAGAGAGGAGGAGAGGAGAGGGGATGAGGAGAGTGTGAGGAGAAAAAGAGAGGAGAGAAAGAGAGAAGGAAAGAGAGAAAGAGAGAGAGAGAGAAAGGAGAGGGAATGAGGAGAGAGAGTGAGGGAGAGAGAGGAGAGAGAGGAGGAGAGGAGAGGGGATGAGGAGAGTGTGAGGAGAAAAAGAGAGAGGAGAGAAAGAGAGAAGGAAAGAGAGAAAGAGAGAGAGAGAGAAAGGAGAGGGAATGAGGAGAGAGAGTGAGGGAGAGAGAGGAGGAGAGGAGAGGGGATGAGGAGAGTGTGAGGAGAAAAAGAGAGAGGAGAGAAAGTGAGAAGGAAAGAGAGAGAGAGAAAAAGGAGAGGGAATGAGGAGAGAGAGTGAGGAGAGAGAGAAGAGAGAGGAGAGAGAAGGGGAGTAAGAGGAGAGAATGAGGAGAGAGAGAAAAAGACAGAGACTGAGAAAGAAAGAGAGAAGGAGAGAGAAAGAGAGAGGAGAGAGACAAGAAGAGGAGAGAAAGAGAAAAGAGAGAAAAGGTGAGAGGAGAGAGAAAGTGAGAGAGAAGAGTGAAAGAGAGTGAGAGGAGAGAGAGAGAAGAATTAAATAGACTTAATTAAGAATAATGTTCTTTCAGTTACCCTCCAAAAAAACTTTCCCTTTGGACTGTGACAGAAAAAGTTATAAATTACAATTAAAAACCTTTGCAGATTAACTGCAGCAATGAATCAAACCAAGTCCTTAATGATGACAAAGGAGCAGTTTTAATTATGTCTTGATAAGAATGGCTCCTTCCCAGGACCTGCCGACTTATGAACACAATTGAGCCCCCATTTCTCCTGCTGAGATGTCTGTTAAATGAGTTTTGCCCCATTTCATGACCTTCCTTGCTACTGTTGTTAAGTGAATTGGGCTTCCCCATGCAGCTGTTAAGTTAGCCACATAGTTGTTAAGTGAATCAGGCTTCCCCCATGGACTTGGCTTGTCAGAAGGTCTCAAAAGGGGATCACATGATCCTGGGGACACCGAGACCGTTGTAAATATGAATCAGTTGCCAAGCAGCTGAATTTTGATCACGTGACCATGGGGGAAAAGCTACAATGGTTATTAAGTGTGAAAAGCAGTCATAATGATGGCACTTTTTTCAGTGCTGTCGTTAAGCTCGAATGGTCACTAAATGAATGATCATAAGTCTAGGACTGCCTGTATTCAATGAAACACTGGTTGAAAAAACAAACAACACCAAATTTTGCACATATCATGAGCATAAGCTTCCATATCTGCAATCAATCTGTTTTTTGTGTGTGTTATATAGGTCACCTTCAAGAAGTGAGGGGAGCCGAATATCAACTCATAAAACATTTTGTATGCACATTTTATGGTTGTCAACAGAAGGAACTGGGGTGAGGTTCAGAAAGCAGGCAGCAGTGTGGAATCGAAAGTACATTCCATTCATATTTTTTTCAGAGACTGATTAAATGACTGAAGCTTCTGGTGCGCAAAAATCTAATTGGAGAGCATGATTGATGACTTTTGGCTATGGACATGTTTCGTTGAACGATATACCCAGAGGGCTGGGGGAAAAAGCAGGATCAAGGGTGACAGTGAACTATGCATCTCAGAGTTGGCTACACCCAGGTTAATGCCAGCATGTTAACTTCTAATAAATCCTTTCAGGTTTTGGGAGTGTGGCTCAAGGCTCATGAGTTAATTGGAGTAACTGCCGGAATCCTAACAGTGCCACCATTGTGAATGTAGCCTGCCCCAGCCTGTCGTAATGCTTACTGGTGTGGTTGTCAATCAAAGAGATTAGAGGACGTTTTTGGTGGATCGGGCCCTGTCGAAGCTTTTAGTCAGTACAATGACCTGATTGAGGGACTATACAGGTAGTCCTTGACTTATGACAATGGCGCCCAAAATTTGTTACTAAGCGAGACAGACTCCTTTAAGTTGAGTTTTCCCCATTTTATGACCTTTCTTGCCTCTGTTGTTAAGCGAATCACTGCAGTTGTTCAGTGAATAACACGCTTGTTGACTGAATCCGGCTTCCCCGTTGACTTTGCTTGTCAGAAGGTCGCAAAAGGGAGTTTTGTAAAAAAAAACCCGGACGCTACGACCGTCATAAATAGGAGTCAGTTGCCAAGCGTCTGAAGTTTGATCATGTGACCACGGGGAGGCTGCAACAGTCGTATGTGTGAAAAATGGTCATGTCACCCTTTTTCAGTGCCTCTGTAACTCTGAATGGTCACTAAATGAACTGTTGTAAGTCGAGGACTAATGTGTATCTCTGAATAGCATCTGTGAAATGCCACAACACAAAAAACGCTTTTGTGCTGTAAGGATCCCCCAGCTTAATAGCAGCGCTACACAAAAGCTCGGAACTCCCTAGCAGATTTATCTCTTCCATAATAAAATTTGCTGCTTAAGGGGAAAAAAAACCTGTATTTTTCTGAGAAATGTGTGCCAAGCATCGGCGAAGAATTCATCACAATCACGCACGACTGGAAATAGACTTCGGTTTGAAGCTGCTTACAGTACATTTCATATTTAGAAGGCCCTTATAATGAATAGAATAGAAAATTTGAAATGGAAAGGAATAAAGAATAGAATAGGATAGGATAGGATAGGATAGGATAGGATAGGATAGGATAGGATAGGATAGGATAGGATAGAATTAAAATTAGAATAGAATAATAGAATAGAATAGAAAACAGAACAGAACAGAATAGAAAATAGAATAGAATAGAATTAGAATAGAATAGAATCTTCATTGAGAATAGAATAGAATGGAAGATAGAATAGAATAGAACAGAATAGAATAGAACGGAACAGAATCTTTACTGATAATAGAACAGAATCTAGAATAGAATCTAAAATGAAACATTTGCAAGCAAACCATCAATCTCAAAGAGCAACAAGGACCCCATAATTTTTCTCCCCCTTCCCTCCTCCACAAACCCCACTCCCTCTAACACTGATGATGTTACATAGATGGGTAATGAAACGTTTGCAAAAAAATCACCACGCTCAGAGAGCACCAAGGACCCCACAGTTCAACCCAGCCAAGTTTGAGATATCCTCACCAAACATGGAAAAGCCACATGTGGACACGGCCACCTCAAGGCTCCCTTGACGAAACCACGAAGCGTGCAACTCTCCAAAACGAACAGGGTGCAAGAAATAATAATCCTTTCCTTCTAATGACTTTCCACATCACCTAATTAGATTTTGTTAATAACGTTCCTAACGATTGCCTGGCCATCGTTAAAAAAAAAAAAAAAAAAAAAAAAAATTTTTTCTCTTTCTTTCCCTAAAGATGCTTGTCAGCGTTCGCACTCAGGCCTCTTCAAAGTGCTAATTGATGCTTTTGGCATTGTGCGTTATCAAATTAAAGGAAATGAGGCCTAATCAGGATAAAATCTAATTTGCTACAGATAAAATTCTGTTACTATTAGAGCTTTAAAGCGATATTTTTTTTTGCCTTCCTAATCTGCAAAGCAGAGAAGTTCAAACGCGTGCTAGGTGAGGGAAAAGATTGCCAGGGAAGGCTGTGCATTCTACCTTGAGCCTGGACTATATATTTGGGGCAGTGGTGATTCAAATAATTTAACAGCCGGTTCTCTGCCCTAATGACCGGCTGGGTGGGTGTGGCCATGGTGATCATCACGGTTTTGAGACTAGCACTATAACCACCAGACCTGTTTGGTCTTCCTCAAACTGTTTTTCTTCAACTGGACCAGGATTTAGCAATAGCATTTAAGCTTATGTAGTGGTGATAAGAACGGCATCTGGCTATCAAAACACTCTGCTAGTTCTACTCCACCCCATATAGGATTATGGGATCGTGAAATGAAGATGATCATGATCATGATGATTGAGGCCAAGGGTCTTCAAACTTGACAGCTTCAAGACTTGAAGACTCCCAGAATTCCTGAGCTGACATGACTGGAGGAGGAATTCTGGGAGTTGAAGTCCACAAGTCTTAAAGCTGTCAAGTTTGAAGACCACCGATTTAGGCTTACATACTGTTTCACAGTGCTTCACTGCCTTCTCTGAGCTTTTAGAGTCAGCCTCTTGCCAACAATCTGGGTCCTCGTTTTACCGACCTCAGAAGGATGGAAGGCAGAGTCAATCTTGAGCCGGTCGGGATCAAACTGCTGGCAGTGGACAGAGTCAACCTGCAATGCTGCATTCTAACCACCAGGACTTCTTAAAAGCACAATACTGGTTCTATCACTTCATGTAAAAGGACAGGAAGAGCCTGAAGTAAGGGTCAAGAGAGGAATCAGTCTGGAGTCATTACATTCCCACAAATGGTTCAACTCTTCTTCGATTCCATTGCTGCTTATCTAGCCCTAATTTGGTGCTGTCCGTTAGCTATCTTGATTCTTGTGTAGAAATAGTCCTGGGCCTATAACCATTCATTGATTGACCATTCGAACAGCAATGGCAATAGCCTTACATACTGTGCCGTGGTCCATTGAGTCGCAAAAAGTTGGACACGACTTAGGGATTAAACAACTATTCTTAGGAACACTAAACATCTGTAGAGATTCTCAGTCATCCAGGTCATAGTTGTCCCAAAGGGGATGTTTCTGGAGGCAACTAGACTTTCTTTTGTTTTTTTTCTTTTGAAGATGTTTCATTTCCCATCCAAGAAGCTTCTTCAACTCTGACAGGATGATGAAGAAAGGAAAGATTTATACTCCTTGCAGACAGCGGGTCATTTGCATCCTTTTAGAGGGTCGTTGAAGCACTTGGGGTTTTATCTGTGTCCTCAGGGTCACCTGAGTAGACTCCAGGATCCATTTGCACTACTCAGGTGATCCTGAGGACCCAGATAAACTTCCAAGTGGCCTCAACGACCCTCTAAAAGGATGCAAATGACCCGCTGTCTGCAAAGAATAGAAATCTTTCCCTTCCGCATCATCCTATCAGAACTGAAGAAGCTTCTCGGATGGGAAATGAAACATCTTCAAAATAAAACAAAAACAGCCAAACAAGAGAGTCCCGTTGCCTCCAGAAAAAGCACCATTGGGACATTCTTGGGGACCTTCCAATGGGGAAGGATTTTCGCTTGGCTTTTGAGCCAGATCTGAGCTTCGTCGTCCTTAAAAGCCCTTCTTTCAGGGACAGTCCCAATTTCTCCCTTCACCCTCGCGTCCTTCTTTTGCAACACGAGCCTTTTCAGGAAGGAAAAAAAATGAAAGGAAAGAAAGCTCCGTTGATCACCTCAGGCTTAGACAATGGCTTGTTTCTGAACAAGCCCTGTTCTTGTTTACAGTGCTGAAAGGTTTTTGGTTGGCTTCCAAAGGCTGGCAAGACATTGGGGGACACAGTGGGCGCTCGATGCCAAATCCCATTGCTTTCCTCCGAGTTCTTAGGGCTGTTTTCTTGCCTTTTGCGCCTTGAATAAAGCGTCCGAAATCATATGCTCCAGTAACCCGTTCAATTTTTTTCCCCACCACCAACTCCTCTTCCCTCTTCTCATTTATCCATCTGTTTAAAGGGGCTCTCCCAGCAATCATTCAATTGGCTTCAATCGGTTACCAAGGGAGCGCTCGAGTCATAGAAAACTTTCCTCAATTTGATAGCATTCACGGACGCGGATTATAAATGGGGAAATTAAAAAAAGAGCTGGCTGGAAAAACAAACGCATTCGTTTACCAACAGGCATCATCCCTCTCGTTTAGGAAAGGTATGGCCGAATTACTCTTTACAGAGAAGGAAGGAAGGAAGGAAGGGAAGCGATTTGGCCTCGCTGGAAAGCGGGAGACAGTGAGTTCTAGTCCTGCCTTAGGCATGAAAGCTAACAGGGTGACTTTGTGCCAATCACCAGGAGATGGTGAGGTCTAGTCCCGCCTTAAGGCATGAAAGTTGACTGGGTGACCTTGGGCCAATTACCAGGAGATGGTGAGTTCTAGTCCCGCCTTAAGGCATGAAAGCTAACAGGGTGCCTATGTGCCAATTACCAGGAGATGGTGAGTTCTAGTCCCGCCTTAAAGCATGAAAGTTGACTAGGTGACCTTGGGCCAATTACCAGGAGATGGTGAGTTCTAGTCCCGCCTTAAGGCATGAAAGCTAACAGGGTGCCTATGTGCCAATTACCAGGAGATGGTGAGTTCTAGTCCTGCCTTAGGCATGAAAGCTAACAGGGTGACTATGTGCCAATCACCAGGAGATGGTGAGTTCTAGTCCTGCCTTAGGCATGAAAGCTAACAGGGTGACTATGTGCCAATCACCAAGAGATGGTGAGTTCTAGTCCTGCCTTAGGCATGAAAGCTAACAGGGTGACTTTGTGCCGATTACCAGGAGATGGTGAGTTCTAGTCCCGCCTTAAGGCATGAAAGTTGACTGGGTGACCTTGGGCCAATTACCAGGAGATGGTGAGTTCTAGTCCCGCCTTAAGGCATGAAAACTAACAGGGTGACTATGTGCCAATCACCAGGAGATGGTGAGTTCTAGTCCTGCCTTAGGCATGAAAACTAACAGGGTGACTATGTGCCAATCACCAGGAGATGGTGAGTTCTAGTCCCGCCTTAAAGCATGAAAGTTGACTGGGTGACCTTGGGCCAATTACCAGGAGATGGTGAGTTCTAGTCCCGCCTTAAGGCATGAAAGTTGACTGGGTGACCTTGGGCCAATCACCAGGAGATCGTGAGTTCTAGTCCCGCCTTAAGGCATGAAAGTTGACTGGGTGACCTTGGGCCAATCACCAGGAGATGGTGAGTTCTAGTCCCGCCTTAAGGCATGAAAGTTGACTGGGTGACCTTGGGCCAATTACCAGGAGATGGTGAGTTCTAGTCCCGCCTTAAGGCATGAAAACTAACAGGGTGACTATGTGCCAATCACCAGGAGATGGTGAGTTCTAGTCCTGCCTTAGGCATGAAAGCTAACAGGGTGACTATGTGCCAATCACCAGGAGATGGTGAGTTCTAGTCCTGCCTTAGGCATGAAAGCTAACAGGGTGACTATGTGCCAATCACCAGGAGATGGTGAGTTCTAGTCCTGCCTTAAAGCATGAAAGTTGACTGGGTGACCTTGGGCCAATTACCAGGAGATGGTGAGTTCTAGTCCCGCCTTAAGGCATGAAAACTAACAGGGTGACTATGTGCCAATCACCAGGAGATGGTGAGTTCTAGTCCTGCCTTAGGCATGAAAGCTAACAGGGTGACTATGTGCCAATCACCAGGAGATGGTGAGTTCTAGTCCTGCCTTAAAGCATGAAAGTTGACTGGGTGACCTTGGGCCAATTACCAGGAGATGGTGAGTTCTAGTCCCGCCTTAAGGCATGAAAACTAACAGGGTGACTATGTGCCAATCACCAGGAGATGGTGAGTTCTAGTCCTGCCTTAGGCATGAAAGCTAACAGGGTGACTATGTGCCAATCACCAGGAGATGGTGAGTTCTAGTCCTGCCTTAGGCATGAAAGCTAACAGGGTGACTATGTGCCAATCACCAGGAGATGGTGAGTTCTAGTCCCGCCTTAAAGCATGAAAGTTGACTGGGTGACCTTGGGCCAATTACCAGGAGATGGTGAGTTCTAGTCCCGCCTTAAGGCATGAAAACTAACAGGGTGACTATGTGCCAATCACCAGGAGATGGTGAGTTCTAGTCCTGCCTTAGGCATGAAAGCTAACAGGGTGACTATGTGCCAATCACCAGGAGATGGTGAGTTCTAGTCCTGCCTTAGGCATGAAAGCTAACAGGGTGACTATGTGCCAATCACCAGGAGATTGTGAGTTCTAGTCCTGCCTTAGGCATGAAAGCTAACAGGGTGACTTTGTGCCAATCACCAGGAGATGGTGAGTTCTAGTCCCGCCTTAAGGCATGAAAGTTGACTGGGTGACCTTGGGCCAATTACCAGGAGATGGTGAGTTCTAGTCCCGCCTTAAAGCATGAAAGTTGACTGGGTGACCTTGGGCCAATTACCAGGAGATGGTGAGTTCTAGTCCTGCCTTAGGCATGAAAGCTAACAGGGTGACTATGTGCCAATCACCAGGAGATGGTGAGTTCTAGTCCTGCCTTAGGCATGAAAGCTAACAGGGTGACTATGTGCCAATCACCAAGAGATGGTGAGTTCTAGTCCTGCCTTAGGCATGAAAGCTAACAGGGTGACTTTGTGCCGATTACCAGGAGATGGTGAGTTCTAGTCCCGCCTTAAGGCATGAAAGTTGACTGGGTGACCTTGGGCCAATTACCAGGAGATGGTGAGTTCTAGTCCCGCCTTAAGGCATGAAAACTAACAGGGTGACTATGTGCCAATCACCAGGAGATGGTGAGTTCTAGTCCTGCCTTAGGCATGAAAACTAACAGGGTGACTATGTGCCAATCACCAGGAGATGGTGAGTTCTAGTCCCGCCTTAAAGCATGAAAGTTGACTGGGTGACCTTGGGCCAATTACCAGGAGATGGTGAGTTCTAGTCCCGCCTTAAGGCATGAAAGTTGACTGGGTGACCTTGGGCCAATTACCAGGAGATGGTGAGTTCTAGTCCCGCCTTAAGGCATGAAAGTTGACTGGGTGACCTTGGGCCAATTACCAGGAGATGGTGAGTTCTAGTCCCGCCTTAAGGCATGAAAACTAACAGGGTGACTATGTGCCAATCACCAGGAGATGGTGAGTTCTAGTCCTGCCTTAGGCATGAAAGCTAACAGGGTGACTATGTGCCAATCACCAGGAGATGGTGAGTTCTAGTCCTGCCTTAGGCATGAAAGCTAACAGGGTGACTTTGTGCCAATTACCAGGAGATGGTGAGTTCTAGTCCTGCCTTAAGGCATGAAAGCTAACAGGGTGACTTTGTGCCAATCACCAAGAGATGGTGAGTTCTAGTCCTGCCTTAGGCATGAAAGCTAACAGGGTGACTTTGTGCCAATTACCAGGAGATGGTGAGTTCTAGTCCCGCCTTAAGGCATGAAAGTTGACCGGGTGACCTTGGGCCAATTACCAGGAGATGGTGAGTTCTAGTCCCGCCTTAAGGCATGAAAGCTAACAGGGTGCCTATGTGCCAATCACCAGGAGATGGTAAGTTCTAGTCCCGCCTTAAGGCATGAAAGTTGACTGGGTGACCTTGGGCCAATTACCAGGAGATGGTGAGTTCTAGTCCCGCCTTAAGGCATGAAAACTAACAGGGTGACTATGTGCCAATCACCAGGAGATGGTGAGTTCTAGTCCTGCCTTAGGCATGAAAGCTAACAGGGTGACTTTGTGCCAATCACCAGGAGATGGTGAGTTCTAGTCCCACCTTGGCCATGAAAACTGAAAGGGTGACTTTGGGCCAATCTTCAGGAGACTATGAGTTCTAGTTCTGTGCTTGGAATGAAAATGGGCTGGGTGACTTGGGGCCAATTACCAGGAGACGGTGAGTTCTAGTCCCACCTTAGCCATGAAAACTGAGAGAGGTGATTTCCTCTCTCTCAGCCCAAACCACTTCACAGGATGGTTGCTATGGGGAAAATAGGAGGGAGGTATGTTAGATCTGTTCGCTGCCTTGAGTTATTTGTAAAAATAATAAAGGCCAGATGCAAATGAATAAAGGTAGGCCAAGCTAAACTTTCTACATCTTAACCCTGGGAAATATTTAGTATCTTTTTATGGGGTTGTAAGAAAAAGCTGATCTCAGTAGTCAAGGTTGGAGAAAATCTTAAGAACGGAACCTTTTGTTTGGACCAAACTCAACTTCCTATTTTTAAGTGATTGTTGGTTTTAAAGTTTTAGGGCTCATGTGCCAAAAATTGTGTGCGCGCTTGCACGCTTGCGCTCACGTTCCAGCACCCATGTCTCCTACACATGCATGTGCAATCCCAACCACCCACTCCCGCCGCGCTGCCCCCTTACCTACACTGCGCCTCACAGCTGATTTTCGGCTGGTTTGAGGCCTTTTTCAGCCTCCCAGAGGCTTGAGGAAGGCTTCTGCAGACTTCTACAAGCTTTGTAGGCCGAAATCTAGCCCCATTTTGTCACTTCCTGTTTTTTCCAAAAATACCGGAAGTGACAAAATGGGGCTAGTTTTTGGCCTGCAAACCTTGTAGAAGCCTGCAGTAGCCTTCTTCAAGCCTTTGGGAGATCGAAAAAGGCCTCAAACCGGCCAAAAATCAGCTGTGAGGCACGCACATGCACAGTGAGGTAAGTTTGCCTGTAGCTCGCGTGCCGGCACAAATGGCTCTGCGTGCCACCTGTGACGACATCAAGTCAACCCATTTCCTGGAGACGTCCCTGCAGTTTTCTTGGGAAATATTTTCAGAAGTAGTTTGCCATTGTTTTCTTCCTAAGGCTGAGATAGAGCAGCTGGCCCACCTGGCTTCGTGTCCAAGGCAGAACTAGAACTCACTGTCTCCTGGTGATTGGCCCGAAGTCATCGAGCTGGTTCTTGTGTCTAAGGTGGGACTAGAACTCACCGTCTTCTGGTGATTAGCCCAAAGACTGGCTTCTGTGCCTAAGGTGGGTCTAGAACTCACAGTCTCCTAGTGATTGGCCCAAAGTTACCCAGTCACAGGTTTCATGCCTAAGGTGGGACTAGAACTCAGTGGTTCCTGGTGATGGGCCCAAAGTCCTCCAGCTGGCTTTTGTGCCTAAGGCAGGACTAGAACTCAAATTCTCCCAGTCTGTAAATCAACACCTTTCCCATTAGACCAAACCAGCTCAGTACTTAATCAATTACTGATCCATAAAAAGGAAATCTTCACTGGGTTGGGGGAGATATTTGACATTTCTTTGGAAGGGGAAGAAAAAAAAAGAGAAGCTTGCATTTATCACAGTGGATTTCCAATATGTTGAGACACATAAGTGCCTTTTGGATAACTGCATTGAAAGCTGCTGAGGGGAGATTCTATGCATCAAAAGCCCCGATTCTCTATCTTTAAAAGCAATTTTTCACATCACTCTTCAATTATCCTTTGTGCCAGTAGGTAGTTGTCTGCAAAGATTTATTTTATCACTGCGAATCAGACCTTCCGCAGCAAATTTCCCTCAGCACGGCTCTAATTTTCAAGGGGAAGCTTACAGGAAAAAGTCAAAGTGAGGACAATTAACAGAAAGGAGGAAAAACCCACCTCAATTATGCTTTATATAGCATTATACAGACACTCCTTTACTTACGACCGCAATCGGAGACGGAATTTCCAGTGATAAACAAGGCCAGTTCTATGGCATTTTTCCCAACGCCATCAAGGAAATCACGGCAGCTGTTAAAACCAGTCACTCGGCCGCTAAAACAATTAAAATCTGGCTTAAGTTGACTGGGTTTACGTTAGGATGACAACCGCGACCATCATAATTATGAAGCGGTTGTGCAAGCGTCTGAATTTTGATCCAATGACCGTGGAAGACGCACTTGGAATGGTTGTGCGTGCGAACAAAGATCACGTGTCGCTTTTTCCAGTGACTTCAAACGGTCACTAAATGAACTGTTCTAAGTGCAGGCAGTCCTCAACTTACAACAGTTCATTTAATGACCATTCAAAGTTACAACGGCACTGAAAAAGGTGACTTGTGACCCGGTTTTCACAGTTACGACCTCTGTAGCATCCCCATTTTTATGTTTTGAGCATGGGCAGGAAAGAATGGAGACAAACCTCTGAACGGTGAACTTCAGCTCTTTATTTACATTGTGACTTTCTCGCTCTAACAGTAGTTAAAACCCGCCTTATATAGGCAAACCTTGTAACTTTTAACCAATAACGAGCTAGGAACACTAGCTCTTATAACCAATAGGAACTCTCTGTTAAGGGTCAATCGGATTCCCCGGAACGGGCCAATCTGGTCCGGCTGCTTAACAGCCAATCAGAAGTGCAGGGCCAGAACCCTGCACTTACTCCAAGCTCACACTTTATTAATCTTTATTGCATACACAACACCCCTTCCCCCTGGCTTCTTATTTGCAGGGCGCAGTTACATAGTCCCTTAGGTAGGACGGTTGTCTTATTAGTCTCTTTGATTTCCGTTGTATTGGCTGGCTGCAATCATGCTGAGGTAGATCATTGTTTGGCAGTGGGGCTGTTTCTGGTTCCGAGTTCACTTCTACATCGTTGCCCACATTCTCTGCAATTCCCTGAGGTGCAACCGTTTCTTCCTCTGGCTCCGCTTCCTGAGTTTCTATCAAACCGTCGTTTCCTTCGAACGGGTTTCCGAGGAATTCATCTTCTTCCGTACCTCCCCCCCCCCTCAGTTTGGTCATAGGGGAGTTGCGGACTGGCCGCTGGAAGCCGCGATCGTAATTGATCAATATGCCATTTCCAAAGTTTATCGTCAAGGCATTGTACCAGGTAGGATCTGGGGCCGGTTACACGTACTACTGTTGCTTCCACCCACAATGGGTCGCCCGATAGGTTTTTAGCATAAACCAGGTCTCCTACCTGGAAAGTGCGACAGCGGCTGCTGGATCCTAGTGGTTTCTCCGGTTCGTAAGCTGGGTGCAACTGGTCGAGGTGGGAGCGGAGCTTTCGTCCCATTAGCAGTTCGGCGGGAGTTTTGTTGGTGACGCTATGTGGGGTGATGTGTTGCAAGAAGAGGATTTGATTGACCTTGTCATCAATGTTGTCGTAGTCTACCTTTTGCAAGGTTTTCTTCACAAATTGGACCATGAGTTCTGCTTTGCCATTGGTCGCAGGGTGCCCAGGCGAGGTGAGTGCATGGCGGATGCCGCGGTCAGCGAGGTACTGCTCGAACGCTAGTGCGGTAAATTGAGGGCCGTTATCGGATACCAGGACGTCTGGTAATCCGTGGGTTGTAAAGAGTCTGTTTAAGATTTTGATAACCGCCTCGGAGGTCATAATCGTCATGCGATGGATTTCGAGCCAATTCGAGTAGGCGTCGACGGTAAGCAGGAAAGTGTGGCCTTTGGTTGGCCCCGCGAAGTCCAGGTGAATTCGGGACCAGGGTCCACGTGGTGTCTTCCATTCGGTAGGCATGGCTTTTGGTGGGGCGTTGCTGACTTCTTGGCATTTGGGACAAGCTTTAACCCACTGTTCGATTTGCTTGTCAATGCCCGGCCACCATGCGTAGCTTCGCACAAGGGCTTCGGGTGAGGGTCCCGGTCGGACCGCAGTCGATGGACCCCTTCTTCGTCGCTGTCTGACGACGAAGAGAGGTCCTCGTGGTGCGTTGTCGCAAGCTGCCCTTCTGAACTAGGTGAGATTTCGCTGGCCGGTGGTGGTATCAGAGCGCGGTTTCGGCGTAGTTGTGCAGCCGACTTCCTGGTTGCTTCTGCTGCAGTAGCATCGGTGATAGTGTCGGCAAGGCTGATGTCGCCTTTCTCCATCAGCTTGCTTTGGACGTCTGGTGCATCCAGTCCAAGAACTATGCGATCTCTTAGTGCTTCTTCTAAATCGGCGAATCCGCAGAGGCCTCCCAAATTTCGGAGGTCTGCTATGAAGTCAGCCACGCTTTTTCCCTTTTGCTGGCTCCTCTGATAAAACTCGTGCTGTCTCACGAGCGTAGGCACGGCCGGGGCGTAGTGATCTCGTAGGAGAGGTTCGAGGTCGTCCCAATCCATGGCCTTCACTTCTCGGGGTTTGGCTAGTGCTTTAGCCATCTTAAATACGGTTGGACCGCAATGCGTTAGGAACACCGCCCGCTTCTTCCCGGCTGTGGCGTCCTTTAAGTTGTTCGTCTCTAGGAACATCTGGAAACGATCCATGTAAGACTCCCAGTCTTCTTGTGTTGGATCGAACGGAGCGGTTGGTACAATGCCGCCGGACATGGTTCCGTTGTTGGCGTCGTCTGTCACGTGCTCGGTGTTCTTCAAAGTTTCGTTGGTTCAGATATCTCCAAATCCCATCCTCGTCGCCAGTGTTATGTTTTGAGCATGGGCGAGAAAGAATGGAGACAAGCCTCTGAACGGTGAACTTCAGCTCTTTATTTACATTGTGACTTCCTCGCTCTAACAGTAGTTAAAATCCGCCTTATATAGGCAAACCTTGTAACTTTTAGCCAATAACGAGCTAGGAACACTAGCTCTTATAACCAATAGGAACTCTCTGTTAAGGGCCAATCGGATTCCCCGGAACAGGCCAATCCGGTCAGGCTGCTTAACAGCCAATCAGAAGTGCAGGGCCAGAACCCTGCACTTACTCCAAGCTCACACTTTATTAATCTTTATTGCATACACAACACCCATGCTCACCTCATCAAAATTCACACACTTGGCAACTGCTTCATATTTATGACCGTTGCAGTGTCCCAGGGTCACGTGACCACCTTTTTGCGACCTTCTGGCAAGCAAAGTCAATGGGGAAGACAGATTCGCTTAACAACCGGGTGACTGACTTATCAACTGTCCTGATTCACTTAACAACTGAGACAAGAAAGGTCATAAAATGAGGAAAAAACTCACTTAACACATGTCTGTTGTGGTTCGCCGGCAGCAGGTGTGGATGGCTGAGGTCTCGGAGAGCGAGGACTCAGATGATAGGCCTGCGTGTGATGCAGGGATGGGGCCAGGACCATCAGGGAGTGGAAGGCTGCCTTCGGAGATTGTGGAGGCTCTAGCAGTGAAAGAGCAGCTGCAGCAGCACAGGTGACTCAGGAGTAAGACTGCAAGGTAATGGCCCCTCCCTGAGAAGATAAAAGCCAGCTGAGAAACTGCAGTTCTTTGCAGAAGGCAAAGAAGTTTGATACTCGAGCCTGGTGGATGTTAGAATATCTGAGTTGGTGTTTGGAGACTCTCTCTGATTTATTGTTTAGGAACTTTATCTGGTGTGCTTGGCAGCCTTGCAGAACCTTGGCAAGGTTCTTTCTTAGTGGAGCTAATTAGTCAGAAGCAGCCTTTTATCTGCGAAGGAACAGGATTTGTAAATGAATCATTAAAAGGTTGTGCTGCTACCTTTGTCTTATGTTTGCTCCCTTGGAACCAGGTTTGTGTCGGAACAATGTCTCATATAACAACTGAAATTCAGGAGTCAATTGTGGTCGTAAGTCGAGGCCCAGCTATATTTCCTTTCCAGATTCGTTAAATGTCTTTTTAACAGTGGCAGAAAATTCAGGGAGATATTCACAGATGCCTGGAAAGTACCTCATGTTGAACTGTTTAGAACCATCAAACTAACATCAGGAGCTGACCATAAGAAACGTTTTACAACGTTTGTGTATTCTGTCATAAAATGCTTTACGATCATTTTTATATCGTAAAAAGTTTGATAAAAGTTGGCCACAGTTCAATGCCACGAGATTCAAGGGGTGCCCGATTTTTGGATGCATTATGTAAGGTAGTCCGTAGGACGCTCCTTTCTTAAAAAAAACAATTGTTCCCCCGGGATGTACCACCTTGCTCAGTTAAAGGTTACAGACATGAGAATAATAAAATAATTAGAGTTGGAAAAGGACTTTGGAGGTCATCTAGTCCAACCCCCTATTCAAGCAGGAGGCTCTATACCATTTCAGACAAAAGGTTGTCCAATCTCCTTCTTGAAAACCTCCAGTGTTTGGAGCACCCACAACTCCTGGTTGCAAGTAAGTTCCACTGATTAACTGTTCTCACTGTGAGGAAATGTCTCCGTAGTTCTAGGTTGCTTCTCTCTTTGATTAGCTTCTGTTAAGCCTGGTTTCCCCAACCAGGGTTAGGGAGACAAGCTAAACAGAATGTGCAGCGTTAGTCAGATAGGCATACAGATAAATGAGTGAGCTAAGCTTGTATGTTTATTAACATACAGTAAAAATAACAGATACGCTTGTGCTATCAAAAATATAGTTTATTCCATTATGAGTTCATAGCATACTCAAAATAACAGTCCAATAGTCATGTATCATTTAGTCAGTCCATTACAGGGATATTCAGTTAGCAAAGTCCGTGTAGAAATATCCTATGTCAGTTCACTTACAAGTCAGTCCTTTGTTTTCTCTCCCGTTCGAGCAATGCAGTCTTGAGTCCTTGCAGTAATCAGGGATCATCAAAGCCAGAGAGAGAGCAAGCTGCAGCCTTGCTTCTTTTAAAGTGCTTTCACAACCACTCCCTTAATTACTATCCCACGGTTAAAGTTGCAGACACTTTAACATACAAACTATGATTATTTAGTTATTATTTTACCTAAACCAGTTAGGGCAAACAATGTTATCCCTAACAGCTTCTATCCGTTGCTTCTTGCCCTGCCTTCAGGGGCTTTGGAGCAGAGCTTGACTCCCTCTCTTATTTATGGCAACCCCTCAGATATTGGAAGATGCTATCCTGTCACCCCTGGTCCTTAACAGAATAACAGAGTTGGAAGGGACCTTTGGAAGTCATCTAGTCCAACCCCCTGTTCAAGCAGGAGGCTCTGTATCACTTCAGACAAATGGTTGTCCAATTTCTTCCTGAAAACCTCCAGTGATGAAACACGCACTACTTCTGGAGGCAAGTTGTTCCACTGATTGATTGTTCTCACTGTCAGGAAATGTCTCCATAGTTCTAGGTTGCTTCTCTCCTTGGTTAATTTCCATCCGTTGCTTCTTCTCCTGCCTTCAGGGGGTTTGGAGCATAGCTTGACCCCCACTTCTTTGTGACAGCCCCTGAAATATTGGAAGACTGCTATCCTGTCAAGTTTTAGTAGGATGGATGGATAGATGGATGGATAGATCGATGAATTGAGGGATAGATAGATAGATAGATAGATAGATAGATAGATAGATAGATAGATAGATAGATAGATGGAGATGGATGGATAGATAAATAGTTGGAGGGATGATGGATGGATGGAGATGGATGGATGGATAGATGAACTGAGAGATAGACAGATAGATAGATAGATAGATAGATAGATAGATAGATAGATAGATAGATAGATAGTTGGATGGAGATGGATGGATAGATAAATAGTTGGAGGGATGATGGATGGATGGAGATGGATGGATGGATGGATGAATAGATAGATGAATTGAGGGATAGATAGATAGATAGATAGATAGATAGATAGATAGATAGATAGATAGATAGATAGAGATGGATGGATAGATAAATAGTTGGAGGGATGATGGATGGATGGAGATGGATGGATGGATAGATGAACTGAGAGATAGACAGATAGATAGATAGATAGATAGATAGATAGATAGATAGATAGATAGATAGATAGATAGTTGGATGGAGATGGATGGATAGATAAATAGTTGGAGGGATGATGGATGGATGGAGATGGATGGATGGATGGATGAATAGATAGATGAATTGAGGGATAGATAGATAGATAGATAGATAGTTGGATGGATGGATGATGGAAGGATGGAGATGGATGGATGGATGGATAGATGAACTGAGAGATAGATAGACAGATAGATAGATAGATAGATAGATAGATAGATAGATAGATAGATAGATAGATAGATAGTTGGATGGAGGTGGATGGATAGATAAATAGTTAGAGGGATGATGGATGAATGGAGATGGGTGGATGGATGGATGAATAGATAGATGAATTGAGGGATAGATAGATAGATAGATAGATAGATAGATAGATAGATAGATAGATAGATAGATGGAGATGGATGGATAGATAAATAGTTAGAGGGATGATGGATGAATGGAGATGGGTGGATGGATGGATGGATAGATAGATGAATTGAGGGATGAATTGAGGGATAGATAGATAGATAGATAGATAGATAGATAGATAGATAGATAGATAGATAGTTGGATGGAGGTGGATGGATAGATAAATAGTTGGAGGGATGATGGATGAATGGAGATGGGTGGATGGATGGATGAATAGATAGATGAATTGAGGAATAGGTAGATAGATAGATAGATAGATAGATAGATAGATAGATAGATAGATAGATAGATATAGTTGGATGGCTGATGGATGGAGATGGATGGATGGATGGATAGATGAACTGAGGGATAGATAGATAGATAGATAGATAGATAGATAGATAGATAGATAGATATAGTTGGATGGCTGATGGATGGAGATGGATGGATGGATGGATGAATAGATAGATGAATTGAGGGATAGATAGATAGATAGATAGATAGATAGATAGATAGATAGATAGATAGATAGTTGCATGGAGATGGATGGATAGATAAATAGTTGGAGGGATGATGGATGGATGGAGATGGGTGGATGGATGGATGAATAGATAGATGAATTGAGGGATAGATAGATAGATAGATAGATAGATAGATAGATAGATAGATAGATAGATAGATAGATATAGTTGGATGGCTGATGGATGGAGATGGATGGATGGATGGATAGATGAACTGAGGGATAGATAGATAGATAGATAGATAGATAGATAGATAGATAGATATAGTTGGATGGCTGATGGATGGAGATGGATGGATGGATGGATGAATAGATAGATGAATTGAGAGATAGATAGATAGATAGATAGATAGATAGATAGATAGATAGATAGATAGATAGTTGCATGGAGATGGATGGATAGATAAATAGTTGGAGGGATGATGGATGGATGGAGATGGGTGGATGGATGGATGAATAGATAGATGAATTGAGGGATAGATAGATAGATAGATAGATAGATAGATAGATAGATAGATAGATAGATAGATAGATATAGTTGGATGGATGATGGATGGAGATGGATGGATGGATGGATAGATGAATTGAGGGATAGATAGATAGATAAATAGATAGATAGTTGGATAGTTGGATGGATGGAGATGGATGGATGGATAGATAGATGAATTGAGGGATGAATTGAGGGATAGATAGATAGATAGATAGATAGATAGTTGGATGGAGATGGATGGATAGATAAATAGTTGGAGGGATGATGGATGGATGGAGATGGGTGGATGGATGGATGAATAGATAGATGAATTGAGGGATAGATAGATAGATAGATAGATAGATAGATAGATAGATAGATAGATAGATAGATAGATATAGTTGGGTGGATGATGGATGGAGATGGATGGATGGATGGATAGATGAATTGAGGGATAGATAGATAGATAAATAGATAGATAGTTGGATAGTTGGATGGATGGAGATGGATGGATGGATAGATAGATGAATTGAGGGATGAATTGAGGGATAGATAGATAGATAGATAGATAGATAGATAGTTGGATGGATGATGGATGGAGATGGATGGATGGATAGATGAACTGAGAGATAGACAGATAGATAGATAGATAGATAGATAGATAGATAGATAGATAGATAGATAGATAGATAGATAGATAGATAGATAGATTAATAGATGGATAGATAGATAGATAGATAGATAGAGAGATGGATGGATAGATAAATAGTTGGAGGGATGATGGATGGATGGAGATGGGTGGATGGATGGATGAATAGATAGATGAATTGAGGGATAGATAGATAGATAGATAGATAGATAGATAGATATAGTTGGATGGATGATGGATGGAGATGGATGGATGGATGGATGGATAGATGAACTGAGGGATAGATAGATAGATAAATAGATAGATAGTTGGATAGTTGGATGGATGGAGATGGATAGATAGATGAATTGAGGGATAGATAGATAGATAGATAGATAGATAGATAGATAGATAGATAGATGATGGATGGAGGTGGATGGATGGATGGATAGATAAATAGTTGGATGGATGATGGATGGAGATGGATGGATATGGATGGATGGACGTGGATGGATGGATGGATGGATAGATAAATAGTTGGATGGATGATGGATGGATGGACGTGGATGGATGGATGGATGGATAGATAAATAGTTGGATGGATGATGGATGGAGATGGATGGATAGATAGATGAATTGAGGGATAGATAGATAGACAGATAGATAGACAGATAGATAGTTGGATAGATGATGGATGGATGGAGATGGATGGGTGGATGGATGGATGCATAGATAGATAAAAAGTTGGAAGGATGATGGATGGATGTAGATGGATGGATGGATAGATAAATTTTTGAGAGATTGTAATTTGAGGGTCTTCCAGGTTTTGCAACCCTGTTTCTATATTCTCCGAAGAAATTAACAAATAACAGATAATCAGAGTTGGAAGGGACCTTGTAGGTCATCTAGTCCAACCTCCCTCCCAAGCAGGAGACCTTACACCGTTTCTGACAGATGGCAGATGTCCAGTCTCTCCTTGAAAGCCTCCAGTGATGAAGCTCCCACAACTTCCGAGGGCAACTTCTGTTCCATTGGTCGATTGTTCTCACTGTCAGAAAATTTCTCCTTATTTCCAGGTTGAATCTCTCCTGAATCAGTTTCCATTCATTATTTCTTCTGGCCTTTGGGCGCTTTAGAAAATAGCTCGACCCCCTCCTCTCTGTGGCAAATCGATTGTATGGATTTTGTCTCGCTCAGCAACAGAAATGTTGGTCTCCACTTGCGGTCATAAGTCAAGGACTGTCTATATCTGAGGGGGGGGGGAATGACCCCACAGATCACGGTTTGTCTAGTTTAAGGAATAAAATTAACCGTTTGTTGAATTTCATACTCCAGGTCTCCTTTTTTAAAGAGACAAATTCAGTTGACAGGTTTGTGTGTCTGTCTGTCTGTCTCTGCAACCTCTTCTCCTTGTTCCAAACCCTTCCTTTCCCAAAAATATAGCTATACCATGATGAGCCCATTCCACTTAAAACAAGGAAGATGCTTACAGTAATTAAAACAACAACAACTACATCCTTTTAACGAAACCTCCTCCTGATTATGGTAGGCCGTGTAATTAAACTGGTGCCAGGCTGAGACATGACAGAAAAGCTGATTTAGAAAACAGTTTTGCTAAAACACGAAGTACCAAGACAAGAAGCCAAAAAAATATTATTTCTCCCCCACCTGACTCAAAGAAGCAGTCGCAGCAGGAATAAAGCAGGCCCCCAACCGAAAAATCTTATTTTACCCCTGGAATAGCCTCTAGCATCTTTCATTTTACAGCGGACACTTCACTGGTTTTTTTTTTTTTTCAACACGCTGAGCCTATTTTCCGAATAGCCCTTCATCTCTCTGATCAGAGAGGGAGGGAAAAAAATTAACCCTCCAACCATGTTGCACAGCCAGCCAGCCAGCCAGGATGGAAACACAGAATCAAAGCATCTGGGACCAATTTGGGGTTAAGTCTGCAAGCGGAAACACCCCATCTGTCTCTTGCCCAGGTGCTTCCAAATCCTCAATTCAAAATTTAGGCACCCAGTTACACCCAGCTGTAACGGGGAGCACAAATGCCTCCCCACCCTGCCTGCTGGGTTTAGGAGGAGGTGGGTGGGTGGGAATTGTAGTTCAGCTGCACATCAGATCTTGCAAAGGCGTTTTGGCAACCGGCCTGATTCCTTATGGTTTGAATTCTCCATTTCATTGCTCGCTACAAGGCAAATCGGATATGCATCAGTCCGGGAGAGAAACGAGAAGAAAAGTTTTGTTCGGTTCCCCAAAGAGGGTGCCCCCAACTGCCCCTCTCAAATCACTCACTGTCAAATTAACTTGGTTAAGAAGATTCCCCACCTCTCCTCCTCGCCTAATTCATCCCGGCAGGATTTTCCCACCTGGATGGGAAATGTTAGCCTCATTTGAGCCAGCTTTTCTTCCCCACTCTTTTCAGAGCAAAGCAAAGCAAAGCAAAGCTGAAATTAGGAAATTTGGATTATTCCCCAGGCCAGGTTGGAAAGTTGAGCTCCGATCCCAGAGGAAGAGGGAAAGTCCCTGGTTCTTGGGATGAAATAATGCCATCCATCCGGGTTCTTCTGCACCCACGTTCAAATCATTATTTTAAACCACCTGAGGGTCTTGAGTTGGGCAGCCACATTAAATTGGTTGGGATCAAGAAATAAAATAAAGGCACCAACGACATTGTTCACACACACACCAAATCTTTGCAAATCTGCAACGTATAAACAGTTAGGCAGCATGCCATGTCAATCTAAGTTTGTATGCATTTTTTTAAAAAAATATATGTATCTCTTTTTAATTTTAATTTTTTGGCCTGTTTTTAAATTTTGTTTTATGCCTATTTTGCCAGCCATTAATCTATTTCAACCCAGGGAGAATTTCCTGCTTTCTCCCAGCTACCATTTCCCTCCATTCCCCCAACCTTTTCCTGAAATCTAATCTACCCCTTCCTTGTAAACAGGGGTATTTAATCTATTTATTTATTTTGCAAGCATCCTTTCACCTTCCGGTCACCCTTTGCAAGGGGGGGGGGGGAAATCTTATTAGACATATCAAATTTCAACCCTGAGTCCTTTCATCTCAGGATTATCTACAGAGATAGAAGAACCTTTTAATATATATATATATTTTCTTTTAGCAATACGTGAGGAACTCCAGGGCTTCTGGAATCTTTTCTTTTCTTTTTTTAAAAACATAAAATGCAATGTGCTTTGGTAACCAGATTAGAATAGCTGACATCCAGCCATCCTTTCCTATTAATGTCAAGGCTCAATTCCAAAAAAAGTAACAGCAGGGCAAGAGAGTCTCTTTAAACTAGCTTGGAAGCCTTTGCTCCAGCAGGCAATATTGATCAATTTCCTTCCATGACTCTGTTTGTGTGTGTGTGTGTGTGTGTGTGTGTGTGTGTGTGAGATGTCTCACAGTAAAAATAGATTGAAGAAAATCAGAAATCAACAGCAATAAAGGGAAGATGCAAATCCACTCCAAACGAGATTTATATATGCAGAGGTGGAAATGCAGAGGTGGAAAACCCCGGCAGTAGTGACTGGTGGGAGCTGAAAATTTTAAAATGTGCGAGAAGGATTTTCTGCACAGAGTCAAATAATTAATTTCCCCTTGCATAGCCAGAGAAGATTGGAAGAAGAGGAGGCAGATTACACTTTGCAAATGCTCAGGGGTACTCTTAATTTCTGAAGGTATCCTTTGAGCCTTATTGCTGGTTAATTCTGTGTGTGCATATTTTCATGTTCTCTCTCTCTCTCTCTCTCTCTTTGTGCGTGTGTGTATGTGTATGCATATATATTGTACATGAAAATATGCACATACAAAATTATCTAGCAATAAGGCTAAAAGGACAGCTTTTAACTCAAGAGTATCCCTGAGCGCATACACACACACAAATACACACAGTGCATCTATCTGTGTGTGTGTGTGTGTCTATATACTGAGCAGGGTTGGACGAGAAGACCTCCAAGGTCCTTTCCAACTCGGTAATTCTGTTAAAATACACACACACACACTGTGCCTATATATATATATACACATACACACACACACACACACATACTGTATAGACATTTACACACACAAAAAAATGCCTGTATAGTTTCTGCTTGATTAGCAATTCATGTATTCAGGGAAGAATATTGGGCTCCAAGTACTAGATTTCCATGGGGTCAAGGCCAGGGTGAAGTGGAGGCATAGAAAAAGGGGTACCTCACACACACCACACTCCCACCCTCCACCCAAGATTTTGAAGGTGCATCCGAAGCCGATCGGACATCTCAGCTTTCTCATGCCAAGTGGAAAAGGTAAATGGATCCATTCTGCGTACAGGCAGACAACATCCTATTTTTTTCTCTCCCTCCCTCCCCAAAAGGAACCCCTCCAGCTCTGAAAATGTGGCTGGGGAACTCCGATTCCCATCATCCACAGACAGTTCCCATCTTTTGCAGGCTGCCTGGCGGGGCTGGTTCTTTAGTGCTGTTCAGCCTAATGGTCACCTGAAATTGATTCTCTGCTGGGTGGGGGGCGGAATTAAGTGATTTTAATACCAGCCCTGTTGGGTGTCCTGTTCCAATTTTTTTATGGGGGGGGGCTTTCATTTGTATTGGGGAGAGGAGCAAGAGGGGAAAAAACTGAGGGTTTGGGGGTGTTTTTGATCTTGGAGAAAGAAGGAAGGAGGGGATCAAAGCGGGATGAAAATCTGTGTAAGGAATGCAGGTTTTATTCCAAAGTATTTTCTTACCTTGGCAGGAAGGCAATCTGGCTTTTGCAGGGGGCAGGGCCGTATGTATAGAGAGGGGTAGGGGAGAATGGGAAGTGGAGTCCAACCGGCTGCAAGGCAGCCTCTCCAGATGGGGCTTGACCTCCTGAGAGAGACAGGGGTGGTGTATGGATACTGTAGTCTATAGATCCTGCTGGGAACCTTCTCCCACCTACGATGGGTGGGCTGGGATTCCCAAGCAGGGGAGGATGGGATTTGGAGTTCCAATGCTCTGCCAAGCAGCCTCTCTAGACTGAGCTAGACCTCCTGAGTGAGGGGGGGGAGATATATGGGTAGTGTAGCCTCTGTACCCTGCTGGGAACCCTCTCCGCCAATGGTGGGATGGGTCTCCCAAGCAGTGGAGCCTGGGAGGTGGAGTCTTCACCTTTAGCAGATACAGAGAGGGCTAGAGATGGGGGAGTATGGATGATGTAGTCCCCCACCTTTTCCCCATATGCAGGGTGAGAGATCCCCAATGGGGGAGTGTGGATGCTGTAGTCCCTCACCCTTTCCCGATATGTAAAAGGAACTAGAGGTCCAAGACAGGGCAGTATGGATAGTGTAATCCCCTCCAAACAATCTCTCCCAAGTCGGGAGTATGGATACTGTAGTCCACCCACCCACCCTCCCAAACAACCTCTCCCGAGTCATGGGGCTACAGCCTTCTCCTGTGGACCATGGGATCTGGAGTCCAAAGCCACCTGACCGGCTTTCCTTTCCCGGAGACATCGCGCGCTTCCTCCATCCGCGGCGCCCCCGGGAAGCCCTTTCCGCACCCAGCCAGCAGCGGCGCCTGGAAGCCGGAATCCCGGCTCTCTCTCTCTCCCCACAAAGCCCATCATCCCCGGCACTCACTACTTGTAGAGCTGCTGCAGGCAGAGGTCCAGGCACTCGCCTTCCACCTCCTCCTCCGTGATGTGCTCCGAGAGCGGCCGGGGCAGCGAGGGCAGCGGAGGCAGCGGCACCGGCGGACAAGGGCTGGCCGGGCGAGGCGGAGGCGGCGCTGGTTCGGCCGGAGGAGCCTCATCGGGCTCGGGAGGGCTGGCTCCGTCCGGTCCGGACCCTTCCTTCTCCTCCTCCTCCTCTCCATCATCCTCCGGTCCAGCTGGGGCTCCCTCCTCCTCCTCCTCTACATCTTCATCCTCCTCCCCTTCTTCCACTTCCTCGGCCGCGGCGGCTTCTCCGTCCCCGCCAGGCGGAGGAGGAGGAGGAGGAGGCGGCGGCGGCGGCGGTTCTTCTCCTTCCCCGGCTTCGCTGCCGGCCGCCGCTCCTTCGCCGCCGCCGCCGCCGCCGCCCGCGGAGGAGGAGGCGGAGGCGGAGGAGGGCGACGCGGGCGCGGGGCTCTCAGCCGCCGCTTCGAAAGGTCCGCGGAACTCGCCCAGGAAAGCCTCCAAGAAGCGGCGGTAGGTCCGCTCCTCCGCGCTGCTGCTGCTGCCGCTGCTGCTGCCGCCGCCCGCGGCCATCGCTCCCGGCAGCCCCCGACCGACCCCACAGCCCGAGCCCAGCGCCAGCCAGCCAGCCAGCCCAGCCAGCGAGCGCGCCGCGCGCCCCCGACCCGCCGGCCGGAATCCCCGAGCCCCGCCTCCTCCTCCTCCTCCTCCGCGCGCGCCCGCCCGCTAAGCAAGGAGGGAGGGAGAGGAAGCGCGCGTGCCCGCGCCCGGCTTGCTTCTTCCCCGCGGGAGGGGGAGGGGGCTTTCCTCCACTCTTCCTCCTCCTGCCCCCCCCCTTGCCTTCCCTTTCCAAGCGGGGGAGGGGGGCGTGAAATCCCTCCCCCCCTCTCTCCTCCCTCTCTGCCTTACCAAAGGGGCGAGGAGGAGGGCAAGCCCTCTTCCTCTCTTCCCGGACCCTGCAAAAAGGGAGACTTCCCCCCCCCTTTTCCAGGTGAGGGAAGGGGGCGTGTGCAATCCCCTCTCCTCCTCCTCCCCCTCTTATCAAGGGGCGAGGGGGGCGTGCAACCCTCCCCTCCCCTCCTCTCTTCCCTGGGCGCTGTAAAAAGGGAGGAAATCCCCCCTCCCTTCCAAGCGGGGAGGGGGGGCGTGCAGTCCCCCCCTTCCTCCCCCTCTCCTCGGATTCTGCAAAAAAGGGAGAGCCCCCCCTTCCTTTCCAAAGGGTGAGGGGGGGCCGTGTGTGTAATCCCCCTCCTCTACTCCCGGATTCTTGCAAAAGGGGGGGAGGGGATCCTTTTCCAAGCAGGCAAAGAATGTGCGACTCCCCCTCCTCCCACCCACCTCCTCTCAAAAAAGAGAGACCCCACTTTCCAAGAAGGAGAGGGGGGCGCGGAATCCACCCCCCTTTCCTCCCTCTCTCCCCGGATTCTGCAAAAAAGGGAGAGCCCCCCCTCCCTTTTCCAAGTGGTGAGGGAGGGTGCAACTCTTCCCTCTCGGACTCTCAAAAAAGGGAGACCCCCTTTCCATGGAGGGGAGGGGGTGTTGAACTCCCCCTCCCCCCCTCTCTCTCCCCTCAGCACTGCAAACAAGGAGAGCCCCCTCCCCACGTTTACTAAGGGGGGGAGGGGCGTGCAATCCTCCTCCCCTCCTCCCACCTTTTCCTAGGACTCAGCAAGAGAGACTGCCCCCTTTCCAAAGGGGGGGGGCGTGCAATCGCTCTCCCCCACTTTCTCCTCCCCTTCCCTCTTCCCCCCATTCAAAAAGAGAGACTCCTGTCTTTCCAAGAGGGGGCATGCAATCCCCCTCCCCTCTTTCTCCTCCTTCCCCTCGGACTCTGGGGAAAGAAAGACACACACACACACACACACACCCTTTCCAAGCAGAGATAAGGCATGCAATTCTATTGCAGCTTGCAGAGAAAGACAAGCTCAACACACACACACACACACACACACACAGAGGCTGCTGGGGGATTCAGATTCCCATCATCCGCAGACCACAGCCACATTTCTTCCCATCCTGAGACTCTGGAAAGAGTGCAGAGAAGAACAACAAAGATGATGGAGGCTAAGACATAAGATGAAGGGTCTAGCTCGTCTAGGGAAGAGAAGGACCAGGGGAGACAGGAGAGCAGTCTTCCAATATTTGAGGGGCTGCCACAGAGAGGAGGAAGGGGGGTCAAGCTATTCTCCAAGGCACCTGAAGGCCAGACAAGGAGGAATGGATGGAAACGGAACAAGGAGAGATTCAACCTAGGAGGAATTTTCTGACAGGGAGAACAATGAACTGATGGAACAGAAATTGCCTTCAGAAGTTGTGGGAGCTTCATCCCTGGAGGCTTTCAAGAAGAGACTGGACTGTCATCTGTCAGAAATGGTGTAGGGTCTCCGGCTTGGGCAGGGAGGTCCTTCCAACTCTGTTAATCTGTTAATCCCTTGCAGGGTGCCTGCTGCGAGGAGAAACGGATGGTGCCTGGTCCTTAAGTCTGGATCGTTACCAAAAGGGTGTGGAAGAAGGGGACCCCCAAACATTTTGCCCTCTTTTTCAGCTCCAAGTACTGGAAACAGGTGATGGGAGGTGTTAAGCCTTTAGAAAATGCTCCAGAACAACCCCCACCTGCTTGAGCATGGGGCTGGACTAGAAGATCTCCAAGGTCCCTTCCTGCTCTATTCTGAACTGAACTGAACTTTCTTCCCCAGGAGCCAGTTAGATGTTTAATTACTCTAAAGGGCTCCTTTTGGTGGGGGGGGGATATTTCTAATTGGACAAGGAGAAAAAAAAAACATTGTTAAATGCAACTGATTTTTTCCTGCAAACTACAGAGAGCCCACAACTTACAAGTGTTTGTTTTAACAATCTTTCGAAGTTTGCAAGGACACTGACAACACTGACTTATGACCATTTTGCACACTTGACCACATCCCCAGGGTCATGGGATCAAAACTTACAGGCTGGGTCCGAAGATCACTGTGATTCCCCTCTTTTGTGACCTTCTGACAAGCAAAGTCGATGGGGAAGGCCGGCTTCACTTAACAACCGTGTGACTAACTTAGGAACTGCAGAGATTCACTTAACATCTGTGGCAGGAAAGGTCATAATATGGGCCAAAACTCACAACAAATGTCTCGCTTAACAACATAAATGTGGGGTTCAATGGTGGTCATAAGTCAAGTATGGTGGTCATAAGTCAGCAACTCAGGAGAATGTGCAGGCACTTTGCATTTGATTTCTAGAATAGAATAGAATAGAATAGAATAGAATAGAATAGAATAGAATAGAATAGAATAGAATAGGAGAAAGAATGGAATGGAATTATTTATTGGCCAAGTGTGAGTGGACGGACACACAAGGAATTTGTTTTGGTGCAAATGCTCTCAGTGTACATAAAAAGAAAAGATAAATTCATCAAGAGTCAAGAATCATCAGGTACAACACTTAATGATAGTCATAGGGTACAAATAAGCAATCAAATCATATTAGGAAATAGTCAATAGGAATCCTAAGGATACAAGCGACAAAGTTACAGTCATACAGTCACAAGTGGGAGGGTGATGAAAAGATTAACAGTAATAGTAGTGCAGACTTTGTAATAGTTGAACAGTGTTGAGGTAACTATTTGTTTAGCAGAGTGATGGCTTTTGGGAAAAAACTGTCATTGTGTCTAGTTGTTTTGGTGTGCAGTGCTCTATAGAGTCGTTTTGAGGGTACGAGTTGAAACAGTTTATGTCCAGGATATGAGGGGTCTGTAGATATTTTCACAGCCCTCTTTCTGACTCGTGCAGTATACAGGTCCTCCATTGAAGGCAGGTGGGTAGCCATTGTTTTTTTCTGCAGCCCTAATTATGCTAATTATTTTTATTTTCTAAGCTGGAGAAACTATAAGGTGTGATCCAAAAATTATTCCACTTTTCCTTTATTATGAGTTAAGATGTTCACCGAAAAATTATTACAGGTTAAACGTGCATCGGATTGTTCCATCTATTATCTTTATGTTTCCTTCCCTTATTTTAGTTGATGTTACAAAGTTGTGGCAAAGCTTAAAAAAATAAATGTAAACCTTGTGCTGTAGGAAGAGAAAATAAATATATTTAGGGACACACTGTTAGGTGTTTTAAGTGTACACTGGCTGAAGTTTGGATTAGATTTCACCTAAAAAAAACTTTGCAAAGGAACAGTTTCTTTTCCTTTTTTGTTTATCACGATAAACCACAAATAAACAACCATGTACAAATGTAAACTCTGTTAGAAGCATTTGGATTATTTTGTTTCTTAACCTCTACAATTTTGAAGGTGGGTGGACTTCAACTCCCAGAATTCCCCAGCCAGGAGTTGAATTCTGGGCGTCGAAGTCCATTTTAAAGTCAAACCAATGTAGTCAATTCCTCCCTCTATTCTGCAAGAACAGAATCGGATTTATTGATAATACCAGCTTACTTTCCTTCCTCTAGCAGGGCAGATTGCTGGCTGAGCTCCTTGTGGGTGAATTATCAGGGGTGTTCCGAGGATTATTACGGCCCTGGAGGGGGATTTCAATCTGCCTGTTTTGAACGCTGGGTCAGAGGTGGCTTTGGAGTTCATGGCCAATTATGGACACGATCCAACTTACCAAGGGACCAACCCACTGGTGGTATGCTACTGGTTCAGACTGGTTCGGCCGAACAGGTAATAAAAAAACCTACTGGTATGGCCAAACCAAGGTAAGAACCCACTACTGGACCAACCTACAGTTGAGATCACAAACTAGATCTGTTTTTTGTCTCAGAGCAGTGGCATGCAGGTAATCCTCGACTAAGGACCACAATTGAGGCCAAAATTTCTGTTGCTAAGCGAGACAGTTGGTAAAACCGTCGTAAAATGCGGTCATGCTGCAATCAGCCGTAAATACCGTCACGTTGCCAAGCCTCCCAAATGCAGTCACATAACTTTGTGTTTGTGTGTGCATGTGTGTGTGTGTGTCTGTTTGTAGAGCCTGGATTGTCGGAACATCAAATCCAAGCTGTAAGTCCCCTTTTGTCAGGTAGGTCATAACTTCAAACCGTCATAAGTCGAGGACTGTCTTTAATTGGGTGGCTCTGAGAGCTACGACAGGCAAATGTGGGATTGACATCCATGGAGAAGGACTGAAGAACGAGAGTGTGATCGTTCAGGATGGGGCTGGCATTAATCACACCCCCTCTCTATTCAACACCACTGACAATGCTATTATCCTTCAAAGCAATCTTGATTATGGGTCTGAATGGTCAAACATCTGGCAACTCCAAATCTCGACCAACAAATGCTCTGTCCTACACATTGGCAAAATCTGTACACCAAATACAAACTAGGGGGATCTGACCTCGTTGATGATCCTCACTCTGTCAAGGACCTTGGAGTACTCATATCAAATGACCTAAACACCAGCGTTCACTGTAAAAGCATTCCCAAAAAGGCATGAAGAGTTGTAAATCTAATCTTACGAAGCTTTTTCTCTGGAATTATAGAATTGCTAACTAGGGCGTACAAAACCTTTGCTAGACCAATACTCGAATACAGCTCACCAGTCTGGAATCCACACTGCATATCAGACATTAATACAATTGAGTGAGTCCAGAAGTATTTCACGAAAAGAGTTACTACACACCTCTGCTCGTAACAGAGTACCCTATATCACCAGGCTTGAGATTTTGGGCTTGGACAACCTTGAAATATGCTGCCTCCGGTTAGACTTAAGTGTGGTACACAAAATTATCTGCTACAATGTCCTACCTGTCAATGACTACTTCAGCTTCAACCACAACAATACAAGAGCACACAACAGATACAAACTCAATGTTAACCTCTCCAAATTTGATCGCAGAAAGTACGACTTCAGCGACTGAGTGGTCAATGCCTGGAATACACTACCTGACTCTGTTGTTACATCCTCTAACTCCCACTCCTTTAACCTCAAACTATCCACTATTGACCTCACCCCATTCCTAAGAGTTCTGTAAGGGGCGTGCATAAGCGCACCAGAGTGCCTACCGTTCCTGTTCTATTGTCCCCATTTATTCGTACCTCTTTCCTGTATTATTACTCATGTTTATACTTATATCTATTATCTTGTAAGCGATTGACAAATCAAATCAATCAATCAATCGATCAATCAATCAATCACACCCCCTCTCTCCAGTGATGGGATTCAATAATTTTTACTACCGGTTCTGTGGGGCGTGGCTTGGTGGGCATGGCAGGGGAAGGATACTGCAAAATCCCCATTCCCTCCCCACTAACCTGCTTTCCAGCTCCGTTCTCCTGTTCAGGGCAACCAAAGGAGACCCAGCCAATCAGCTGGGATTCGGGAGGCAGAGAAGAAATGGGGGCGGGGCCAGTCAGAGGTGGGATTTCCTGGTTCTCCAAACTGCTCAACATTTCCACTACCGGTTCTCCAGAACTGGTTAGAACCTGCTGAATACCACTTCTGCCTCTCTCCCCAAAACCCAGATCACTACAGACAATCCTCAACTTACAACAGTTTGTTTAATGACCGTTCAAAATTACAGTGGCACTGAAAAAGCTGATATGACCGTTTTTCACACTTACAACCGTGGCAGCATTCCAATGGTCCCGTGATCAAAATTGAGCCGCTTGGCAACGGGCTCATATTTATGACGATATCAACGTCACGTGATCACTTTCGGCAACCTACTGACAAGCAAAATTAGAAAGGGGAAGCGAGATTTGCTTAACAACCATATTACTCACTTAACAACTGTCGCAAGGAAGGCTTTGAGATGGGGCAAAGCTTACCCAACAGCAGCCTCGCTTAGAAATTCGGGGTTTAATTGTGGTCCTAAGTTGAGGACTAACTGTGTTTATTATTTATAGGTGGTTCTTGACTTACGACCACAAGTGAGCCCAAAATTTATGTTGTTAAGCGAGGCATTTGTTAACTGAGTTTTTTTCCCCCATGCTATATAACTTTTCTTGCCACCGTTGCTAAGCGAATCACTGCAGTGGTAAAGTTAGTAACAGGGTTGTTAAGTGAATCTGGCTTCCCCGTGGACTTTGCTTATCAGAAGGTTGCAAAAGGGGAGATCACATGACCCCAGGATACTGCGACAGTCATAAATACAAGTCTGTTGCCAAGTGTCTGAATTTTGATTATATGACCATGGGAATGCTGCACCGGTAGTAAGTGTGCAAAAATGGCTGCAAGTCACTTTTTCCAGTGACGTTGTGATGTTGAACGGTCACTAAATGAACCATTGTAAGTCGAGGACTAGTTGTATTTATTAAATTTACAACCTCTATACCTGTGCTTCGCTATGAAACTATATGATTGGGCTTAGTTTTGGGGGAGGAAAATAAGGGGGGGAAATTCTGCCTTTTCCTACCAGCATCCATCACTATTCATCTGGCTAGCGTCCTGTCAGTGTGTGAGAGTTGAGGGCTGTTTGGAAACTGAAACAGTATTTGCTGTGTGAGCAAGGAGACAGCAAGGAGCCTGGGTATAGCTTAGCTCAACTGTTCTGTACTAAAGCTGGTTGCTGCTGTGAAAGTGAAACTCCTCTGCTTGTGTTTTGCATTTGGAAGAGATTTCTTTCCAGGTGGGGAGGGGGAATAGAACTCCTTAGCATCAGAGCATGTTAATAATAATAATATAGGAAATACTAATAGCTCTGATGGTCATTTCGAAAAATCCTTTCTTTGTGAGCCCCGAGAAGCCAAGAGGAACATACGTGGCAAATTTCCAGATTGTAGGCTTTACGGTTCTGGAGATTTTGTGATGATGCATGAGTGGTCTTTCGCTTTTATATACACTGCTCAAAAAAATAAAGGGAACACAAAAATAAGACATCTTAGATCTGAATGAATGAAATATTCTTGTTAAATACTTTCTTCATGACATAATTGAATGTTCTGACAACAAAATCACACAAAAATTATCAATGGAAATCAAATTTAGCAACCCATGGAGGTCTGGATTTGGAGTTACACTCAAAATTAAAGTGGAAAAAAACACAACAGGCTGATCCAACTTTGATGCAATGTCCTTAAAACAAGTCAAAATGAGGCTCAGTAGTGTGTGTGTGGCCTCCACCTGCCTGTATGACCTCCCTACAACGCCTGGGCATGCTCTTGATGAGGGGACGGATGGTCTCCTGAGGGATCTCCTCCCACACCTGGACTAAAGCATCCCCCAACTCCTGGACAGTCTGTGGTGCAATGTGGCGTTGATGAATGGAGCGAGACATGATGTTCCAGATGTGCTCAATTGGATTCAGGTCTGGGCAACGGGCAGGCCAGTCCATAGCATCAATGCCTTCATCTTGCAGGAACTGTTGACACACTCCAGCCACATGAGGTCTAGCATTGTTGTGCATTAGGAGGAACCCAGGGCCAACCGCACCAGGATATGGTCTCACAGGGGGTCTGAGGATCTCATCTCAGTACCTAATGGCAGTCAGGCTACCTCTGGCGAGCACATGGAGGGCTGTGCGGCCCCCTAAAGAAATGCCACTCCAAACCATTACTGACCCACTGCCAAGCCAGTCATGCTGGAGGATGTTGCAGGCAGCAGAATGTTCTCCACGGCGTCTGCAGACCCTGTCATGTCTGTCACATGTGCTCAGTGTGAACCTGCTTTCATCTGTGAAGAGCACAGGGCGCCAGTGGCGAATATGCCAATCTTGGTGTTCTCTGGAAAATGCCAAACATCCTACACAGTGTTGGGCTGTGAGCACAACCCCCACCTGTGGACGTCGGGCCCTCATACCACCCTCATGGAGTCTGTTTCTGACCGTTTGAGCAGCCTCATGCACATTTGTGGCCCGCTGGAGGTCATTTTGCAGGGCTCTGCAGTGCTCCTCCTGACCCTCCTTGCACAAAGGCAGAGGTAGTGGTCCTGTTGCTGGGTTGTTACCCTCCTATGGCCTCCTCCACGTCTCCTGATGTACTGGCCTGTCTCCTGGTAGCGCCTCCAGGCTCTGGACACTATGCTGACAGACACAGCAAACCTTCTTGCCACAGCTCGCATTGATGTGCCATCCTGGATGAGCTGCACTACCTGAGCCACTTGTGTGGGTTGTAGACTCCATCTCATGCTACCACTAGAGAGAAAGCACCACCAGCATTTAAAAATGACCAAACCATCAGCCAGAAAGCATAGGAACTGAGAAGTGGTCTGTGGTCACCACTTGCAGAACCACTCCTTTATTGGGGATGTCTTGCTAACTGCCTCTGCTTTCCACCTGTTGTTTATTCTATTTGCACAAAAGCATGTGAAATTGATTGTCAATCAGTGTTGCTACCTAAGAGGACAGTTTGATTTCACAGAAGTGTGATTGACTTGGAGTTACATTGTGTTGTTTAAGTGTTCCCTTTATTTTTTTGAGCAGTGTATATAGAGATATGCCAGCCATCTCACTCTAATAAAGGGACTCAGGCCAGCCTTAGCACTTTCAAAGGCTTGCTTCTTTGCTCTGTGAACTGAGGAAGGGCTTCAAGATTTCAAAATAACAAAGCACCCACAAACATCTTAAAGCTTTTAGCAAATACTTAGAATGCCATCACTTCGGCTTTTTCACTAAAAGCCTCTGTTGACTCTCCGGATCAGGGTGAAAATAAACAAAATAAAAATCAATGCTTACTTTTCCTAGTAAAGGACCCAGGAATTTCTCCTATGTAAAAAAAAAAAAAAACTCGCATTAACTCAGGGTCTTTATAATAAGCATGATTAGGGTCTGGAAAAACAATTGGGAATCAATTCGCAACCTGACCCACTGTGCCATTAAGTTGAAATGCTTATGGATTTATGGCAGGGATTTTTTGTCCACTTGGAAACAAAAAGGCACTAAATTTATATATTCTCCCGGGACCTGCCTCCCACCTAGAATATAAATCAGATGAAAGTAGCAGAATTAAATTTTCACAGCCAGGCAATCCCAGAAATAAAACACAGGTAGTTCTCAACTCATAGAATAAGAATTGAATTGAACTGAACTGAACTGAACCGAACCGAACAGAATAGAGAATAGAGAATAGAGAATAGAGAATAGAGAATAGAGAATAGAGAATAGAGAATAGAGAATAGAACAGAACAGAATAAATAATAGAATAGAATAAAAAATAGAAAGAGAATAGAATAGAACAAAACAGAATAAAGAATAGAATAGAATAGAATAGAATAGAATAAAGAATAGAATAGAATAAAGAATAGAATAGAATAAAGAATAGAATAGAATGAATGGAATGGAATGGAATGGAATAGAATAGAATAAAAAATAGAAAGAGAATAGAATAGAATAGAACAAAACAGAATAAAGAATAGAATAGAATAGAATAGAATAGAATAGAATAAAGAATAGAATAGAATGAATAGAATAGAATAGAATAGAATAGAATAGAATAGAATAGAATAGAATAGAATGGAATGGAATAGAATTCTTTATTGGCCAAGTGTGATTGGACACACAAGGAATATGTCTTTGGTGCATAAGCTCTCAGCGTACATAAAAAAATACATTCATCAAGAATCATAAGATAAAACACTTTGTGATAGTCACAGATACTAAATAAGCAATCAAATCATACTAGGAAACTAAATAAAACAATATATATTGTACAGATACAAGCAACAAAGTGATAGTCATAAGTAGAAAAGGAGAGATAGGTAATAGGAAGGATGAAAAGATAATAGTAACGCAGCCTTACGAAATAGTTGGACAGTATTGAGGGAATTATTTGTTTAGCAGAGTGATGGCATGGTGGTGGTGGGGAAACTATCCTTGTGTCCAGTTGTTCTGGTGTGCAGTGCCCTATAACGTCATTTTGAGGGTAGAAGTTTGTTGTGAATCAATAAATACTTGAATAAAGATTATTAAGAGCTTGAAGCAAAGTGCAGGGTTCTGGCCCTGCACTTCTGATTGGCCGATAATAGCGACATCGGATTGGTCCATTCAGGAGAATCTGATTGGCTATTAACGAGCCTCTCCCATTGGTAAATGGAGCTAGCGCTCCCCGTGTTTCATTGGTTAAATAGTTAAGAGTTTGCCTATATAAAGGGGCCCGTTGCGGCCACAGAGCTGAGCTGTTTTCACATGTAAATAAGGAGTTTGAAGTTAACTGTTCACCGGCTCGTCTCCTCCTTTGCACCCATGCATAGAACTTAACACTGGCGACGAAGGTGGGATGTGGAGATGTCAGAGCTTACTGAACGACGAAGAACTATAACCGAGCACGTGGCTGAAACGCACCAACGGTGGAACCATGTCCGGCAGCATCATACCACCCGCTCCATTCGACCCGGCACAAGAAGACTGGGACTCATATATGGATCGCTTCCAGATGTTTCTGGAGACCAACATTTTGAAGGATGCCACTACTGGAAAGAAACGACGGTATTCCTAACCCATTGCGGGCCAACCGTATTCAAGATGGCCAAGGCACTAGCGAAACCGGCAGAAGTAAAGTCTATGGACTGGGACGTCCTCGAACCCCTACTGAGGGCTCACTACGCGCCTCCTGTGCCAACGCTCATGAGAAGGCATGAATTTTACCAGAGAAGTCAGCGGAAGGGCGAAAGTGTTGCTGATTTCATAGCGGATCTCCGGAATCTGGGAGGCCTATGCGAGTTTGCCAACCTAGAAAAAGCCCTAAGAGAGCAAATCGTTCTGGGATTAGATGCACCAGGCACTCAGAGTAAACTAATGGCGAAGGGCGACATAAGTCTTAAAGATGCCATAGCTGAAGCTACTTCAGCAGAAGCAACCAGGAAGTCGACTGCCCAAATGCGCCGCACCCACGCCCCGCTTCGCCAACGCGCCCGCAAAATTTCACCTCAGTCAGAAGGTCAGCTTAAAACAGCCCACCACGAGGACCTCGAATCGTTGTCAGAAAGCAATGAAGAAGAGGTCCATCGACTTCGGTCCGAATGAGACCAACGCCAGAAATCGCAGTACCAATGCGCCGGGTGTGAAGCAAGCCACCCCCGGTCAGAATGCAAATTCCTCGATGCGCTCTGCCATGTGTGCGGGAAAAGAGGCCATATCGGACAGGTCTGTAGAAGCAAGCTAGGACCCAGTCAGCCCTTGAGGGGGGCTAACTATCGCAAACCAACGGGAAGTCATCCCGTGAAGCAAGAACCCGTGAACCACCAATGGAACAACCACTCCTACTGAAACAAAACCCTAAACCACCCAACGAAGCGAGAAGAGCTCACCAAACGATCACGATCGGTCACGCCTCATCTCTTGATGCCAAAAAGATCTGAGTGAAAGTGGCCATCGAAAACCAGCCCTGCCTGATGGAAGTTGATTCAGGATCGTCCCTCTCGATGGTTTCCTGGAAGACCCTCAAGCAGCTCATCCCTACTGTCCGGCGACAAGATCTCCGATTCCAAAGATTCATACTTAAGGACTATCAAGGAAATCGAATCCCGGTCGTTGGATCCAGCCGAGTCCGGGTATCGTTTAAGAACCGTACAGCATTCCTACCCCTGACTAAAATCGACAGGGATCGGCCTAGTTTGCTAGGCCTCCAGTGGTTCGCTCCACTCGTAATTGAAGTAGCCGGCATTCACTGAACCTGCAGCAGCGATTGGGAAGAAGACCTCGTCCACGAATTCCAGGACGTCTTTGCAGAAAAATTAGGCGAGTACAAGGGGACCCCGATATCATTTAACCTCAATCCCGAAATAGCTCCTATCCGCCTTAAGCCTCGTCGAGTTCCACTTGACCTTAAACCAAAGATTGACGAGCAGTTTGATAAATTAATAGCCCAGGGTGTGTTAGAACCAACTGATCACTCTCCCTGGGAAACCCCAATCGTAACACCCATCAAGCCGGATGGATCGATAAGAATTTGTGGGGACTACCAAGCCACCCTGAACCACGCCCTTCAACAAAACGCTTACCCGGTACCAGTGGTGTAACACCTCCTCCATTCCCTGGAGGGTGGAAAAGACTTCGCTAAACTAGACTTAGCCCAGGTATACCAACAACTGCCTGTTGACAAAAAAACAGCAGAGGCCCAAACGATCATTACGCACCGAGGTGCGATTAAATGTAACCAACTCCAGTTCGGAGTGAGCGTAGCCCCAGGAATCTTTCAAAGTTTGATGGAAAGGCTATTACAAGGGATAAAAGGTGTTGTCCCATATTTTGATGATGTGTTAATCGCTGCCCGAACTCGGAAAATACTAAAGGAACGCCTGAGGTTGGTTCTCCAGAGATTTAAAGACTCAGGTCTCAAAGTCAAAAAAACCAAGTGTCAATTATGTATGGATCGTGTAGAATTTTTGGGATATTTAATTGATAGTCAAGGCATTCACCCCACCGATAACAAACTTAGGGCAATCAAGAATGCCCCCAAACCCTGGAATAAGGCCGACCTCCAGGCTTTTCTAGGCCTTATCAATTTTTATAACGTTTTCCTGCCTCACAAAGCAACCGTAGCTGAACCCCTACATCGTTTATTGGACAAAAAAGCAACCTGGGTATGGGGACGCAGAGAAGAACAGGCGTTTTGACATGTGAAAAATTTATTGACTTCTGATGCTGTTTTGATGCAGTATAACGAGACTTTGCCTTTAACGATCACGTGTGATGCATCCCCATTCGGAGTGGGCACCATTTTAAGCCATGTTTTGCCAAACGGTAGTGAAGCCCCTATTGCCTATTTCTCAAAGACGTTATCAAAAGCAGAATGCAATTACAGTCAAATTGATAAAGAGGCCCTTGCTATTGTGTCTGCGGTTAAGAGATTTCATGAATATGTGTATGGCCAAGCCTTTACTATAGTGACTGACCACAAAGCTTTGCTGGGAATAATAGCGGGAGATAGGCCAACACCGTATATATTATCTCCCAGAATGACTCGCTGGTCAGAATTCTTGGCGGCATATAATTACAAGTTGCAACATTGCCCGGGGAAGGCCATTCCCCACGCCGACGCATTGAGCCGCACACCACTTCTGGAGACCATTGATGACCCCGCTCCGACAGTTACAACACTGCAGATCGAGACACTACAAACGCCGCCATTAACAGCCTGAGATATTGCGATGGAAACGAAACGTGACCCCATTTTAGCACGAGTCCTCAGTTGGGTCGAGCGGGGCTGGCCGTTGGACGAGATACCTGATGACTACGCCCCATTCAAGAATCGACAAACGGAACTATTTTCCCAGAAGGGTTGCATTATCTGGGGTGATAGAGTTGTCGTCCCAGAGCGGTTATGACCAGCGATACTAAGGACCTTGCACGATGGCCACCCCGGCATCGTGCGCATGAAAGCCCTCGCACGAAGCTACGCGTGGTGGCCGGGTATCGACAAGCAGATCAAGACATGGGTAAAAGCTTGTCACAAATGCCAGGAAGTAAGCAACACCCCTCCGAAAGCAACCCCGACTGAATGGGAAACACTGAGGGGACCATGGTCTCGTATTCATCTGGACTTTGCGGGACCTACCAAGGGACACACATTTTTATTAACGGTGGATGCTCACTCGAACTGGCTTGAAATCCATGAGATGAGGAATACAACAACCGAATCAGTCATCAGGAAACTAGACAGACTCTTTGCGACACACGGATTACCAGACGTTCTAGTATCTGACAACGGACCCCAATTTACTGCGCTGTCCTTCGAACAGTACCTGGCGGACCACGGTATTTGCCATGCGCTAACTTCGCCGGCGCATCCTGCGGCCAACGGAAGGGCCGAGCGCATGGTACAATTCATCAAGAAAACCTTGCATAAAATGGACTATGGCGATATAGAAGACAAGATTAACCGGATACTCCTTTTGTAGCATATCACTCCGCACAACATCACCAATAAAACTCCCGCCGAGTTGTTAATGGGACGGAAGCTCCGCTCCCACCTCGACCGTCTGCATCCATTATATGAACCTGAAAAACCACATGGTTCCAGCGGGAAATGCCGTAACTTCCAGGTAGGCGACTTGGTTTTCACTAGGAACTTTTCGGGCGATCCGTTGTGGGTCAAGGCAACTGTAGTCCAAGTAACCGGCCCTAGATCGTACCGCATGAAATGTCGTGACAATAGAATATGGAAGCGCCATATTGATCAGCTGCGTTTAAGGCTACAGTTGGGGATCTCCGAGCCCCCTGATTTCCAAACCGAGGGGGGAGGAGATACTGAGAAAGCTGAATTTGAAGCGGCAGAAAGTTTAAGCGGGAGTAATGACCACTCAGAGGCAACACGTGAAGGATCCGGAATGGGGGTGGTCTTGCCTCAAAGAGATGCCGAGAGCATTAGCGGCAACGAAAATTCGAATATGGAACGGGAGGCACCCTCTTCACCAGATAACGTCCTACCCCAACAAGACTGTAGCCAAATACCGGGAGAACAACGCAAATCAAATAGACAATCAAAACAACCTGCCTACCTCAAAGACTATGTGACCGCACCCCTTAAACAGAACCCGGGGGGAAGGGGTGTTGTGAATCAATAAATACTTGAATAAAGATTATTAAGAGCTTGAAGCAAAGTGCAGGGTTCTGGCCCTGCACTTCTGATTGGCCGATAATAGCGACATCGGATTGGTCCATTCAGGAGAATCTGATTGGCTATTAACGAGCCTCTCCCATTGGTTAATGGAGGTAGCGCTCCCCATGTTTCATTGGTTAAATAGTTAAGAGTTTGCCTATATAAAGGGGCCCATTGCGGCCCTAGAGCTGAGCTGTTTTCACATGTAAATAAAGAGTTTGAAGTTCACTGTTCACCGGCTCGTCTCCTCCTTTGCACCCATGCACAGAACTTAACAAAGTTGAAACAATTTACGTCCAGGATTTGAGGGTTATCTGGAGATCTGTTGGCTTATAACCATTCAAAGTTACAACGGCACTGAAAAAGGTGACGTATGACTGTTTTACACACTTGCAACCATTCCAGCATCCCTGTGGTCACATGATCAAACCTCAGGCGCTTGGCCTGAAGGTCACCAAATGGGGCAAACCTTGCTTAACGACTGTTTCTCTTAGCCACAGAAACATTGGGCTCAATTGTGGCTGTAAGTTAAGGACTTCCAGTACATCGGAACCAGACTATCTATTAAGAAATGATACAGATCATTTTTTTAAAGCAGAATTACCATTACGGGAAGGAGAAATTTGCATTTGTTTGGAATTGTGCTGGAAGCAAACATTTCTGAGTGCTTCTCGGTAGGACCTTTTGGAAAAGTACCACAATCAACCTAAAAGCATGACTGCTAATGTGCATTTTAATTGTCTTGAGTATTATTGCAGACCGGGCAACAATAAAGTCTCTCACAAACAAAATAAAAGTGCAATAACCCTTTTGGAATCTATATTACATTCAAAAGGACAAACTCAAACAATTAGATCTCCTCCAATTATTATTCTCTGTTCCAAGGACGGAAGAGATCAGATTCAGACACCACAATTATATTAACAACTCCATCTGGGATTTTATTAGCTAAATCTAAATTGAATGAATTTCCTTCAGGGGGTATAAAACTCTCAGAACTGTGGGAAGATCGTTGAGAGAAATAAAGGTAGCCCCTGGCTTACAACAATTTGTTTAGGAACTTGTTTGAAGTTACAACGGCACTCAAAAAAATGGACTTGCAACCATTTCTTGCATTTACAAGAGTTGTAGCTTCTCCACGGATAAGAAATTTGGGCACATGGCAACCAGCACGTACTGACAATGGCAGTGTCCAAGGTTCACCCAAATATGCTTTTTCAAGAGGCAACTGGACTTTCTGGGTTTTTTTGAGGACATTTGGCTTCTCATCCAAAAAGCTTCTTTAGCTCTGACTGGATGGTGAAAAATGGAAGGATATATATTCTTTGCATAAAAGCTGGTCATTTGCATCCTTTTTGAGGGACGTTGAGGCCACTTGGAGGTTTATCTGAGTCCTCAGGATCACCTGAGTGGCGCAGATGGATGTGGAGCCTTCTACAATGCAGTTGTTTCAGCAATTCCAAGAAGGCTATTCCAATGACTATCAAAGGACACAGAGAAATCTCCAAGTGCTCTCAACGGCTCTCTAAAAAGGATGCAAATGACCAACTTAATGACACGAGTTACTTTAACAATCGCTGTGATTCACTTAACAGGCATGGCAAAAAAAAAAAAAAAGATTATAAAATCAAGACTTACTCACTTAAATTGCCTTGGTTAGCAACAGAAATTCTGGTCTCTGTTGTGGTTGTAACCAGAGGATTATTTAAATAATTGAAGTTCAGGCGCTTGGCAGCTGATTCATGTTTACGATGATTGCTGTGTGCGAAGATCATGTGGTCCTTTTTTGTGACCTTCTGATGGACAGAGTCAATGGGGAAGCCAGCCCTGATGGACAGAGTCAATGGAGAAGCCAGGATTAGGCCAGTAATTTCTTCTAACAACCGGTTCTCCGAACTGCTTAGAATGTTAACAACCGGTTCTAGCGAATAGGTGCGAACTGGTAGAATCCCTTCCCTGCACCAGGGGCAAAGTTGACTCAGCCTTCCATTCTTCACTGGTCAGTAAAGTGAGGACTCAGATTGTTGGGAGGGCAAAATGCTGTCTCTGTAAACCACTTAGAGAGGGCTGGAAAGCACTATAAAGCGTATATAAGTCTAAGTGCTGGTGCTATTTCTATGATAGCAGTCTTCCAGTATTTGAGGGGCTGCCACGAGAGGAGAGTCTCAATCTATTCTCTAAAAGAGCCTGAAGGCAGGACAAGAAGCAACACATTTCATGCTTTAAGAATTGTGTTGTGTTGGAAGAAATTTCCCAGCTGGGAAAAACCGCGGACGCTGAAAAGAAATGAATTCCGAAGCAGCTGCCAGAAAGTGGGATTCTTTAATGAAGGAAGGCAAAAAGCAGGTGTGACACAGCTCCAGTGTTCCTGGCTTGCAAGTAGATGGGAAATGCCTTTTATGCTAAATTCCCCTTTGAAGCTCCTGCCTCTTGATGGGTTTATTTGTGTGCCTCTAGTTAAAGTGATTGCCCTTGATCCTGTCTTCCCACCTTAATGGGTTAATCCTGTCCCAGGACCTTTGTCTTCCCTATCCTGGGGGGTAATCTTGTCAGGGGGCAGGAAAAAAAGGAGCTTTGATTTTGCCTCGTGAGTTATTTTGAGCCTGGTTCTCCTTATCCTAATGCAAGGGTCTTCAAACTTGGCAAGTTTCAGACTTGTGGACTTCAACTCCCAGAATTCCTGAGCTAACCTCAATCGGAGGAGGAATTCTGGGAGTTGAAGTCCATAAGTCTTAAAGCTGTCAAGTTTGAAGACCCCTGTCTTAATGGCTCTACTTAACTGTTCCTATTGTCAGCTCTGTTAGAAGGGCTGCTCTGAGTTTTCCCTTTCAGCTAGTGATTTTCTTAAAGGGGGAAAGGGCTGGTTTGAGTTTCTTGGCATTGTTTTCTGAGGTATCTGGTGCTGTGAGGTTTCTGGCACTGTCCTTTTGGGGTATACTTCCCACAGTTGGAAGGAAAATCCATCTGATTCAGTTCCAAATTGGAAGAAAGATGCTGGAAACAACATGGAGGCTGATTGGAAAGATGGTTTATTGAGCAGAACCACAAAGACAGTGTGCAGTTCTGGGTCAGCTGAACAAAATGGTTGGATGAGTGGATGGATCTTTATTGGTTTCTGTAACTTTGAAGTTTGAGCTGTTCTGGGGATGTGTGTGCAATGAAGAGGCTTGTGTTCTGAAAGGGTGTTGGGCAATTCCTATGGTGGCTAATGGCTTTCATCCTGTGTTGCATCTTGGGTGAGGGGCTGCTTGTTCTAATCCTACCATTCTGCTTTGATTAGCTGTCAAACTTTGCTGCAAGGGGTCTCAAAATATCCTCTTTTGAATGGATTACCAAATCTGCACTTCTAAAAGCTGGCCTCCTCAGTTTCTGCTTGGTGGTAGGGAGACTGGTGCTGGTTTCTGCCTCCCTTAAGATTCCCCCCCCCCACACACACACACACCATGTCTCCTTTAGGGAAATATAATATTCAGATTGTTTTGATATTTCCCCAAATATGTTATTCTTCTGTGGAGCGGGAGGTGGGGTGGGGCTTCCCACAATTTCATGTTTTAAGATGAGTGGACTTCAACTCCCAGAATTCACCAGCCAGTATGTTTTTAAACGAGTAGACTCGAAGTCCCCCAGCTCAAGCTTTGAGGTCAGTGCTGGGGATCAGCACCGTGGACAGCCCCCTTTCGGGGTGCTGGTAGCTATTTAGAGATTCGGGATAATGTCAGTGTTCCAGAAAACCTCCACTCCAACCAATAACTCCAAGTCAGACATCTTCACAAAAGTTCTTTTTTTGTTGTAAATGGGGAATCCCGAATCTGAAAGTTCCGGGCTTCCTTGCAATAAGTAAAAACTATAAAATCCATCCCCTGCACCCATCATCACATCACATGGCCCAATCATCATCCGTCCCAACTTGAGACTTCCCCTCACTTTTGTGCAAACTAACATGACCTTGAATTAGAAAAATAATGTTATTATGTCTAACCATATACACTCCAAGAAATTCCCCCCTCCCATTTTCCCAGGCTCAAAATGCGGCAGTGTGGGAGCATCTGGTCTCAGTATGGCTTCCAAAGCAGACACAGCTTGCTTTAAAAGGGATATTCAACTCCCAGAATTTAGCCAGAACACTATTCTATGTTGGGTTTCTTTTCAAATTTACTAAGCAGGAACCTCACAATTTCTCGTGTGTATGCATGCACAGCCACAGGCAGATGGTATAATGTTTGGGGGGGAACAACTCAAGAGGATAGCAAAATGCAAATACTTGTGAACAATGTTTATTACGCAAAAATTTCCAATATCCAGGGCTTGAACCAAAAACCTCTTCCTGTTTTGCATCACAAGACAAAACTGGCCTTATAGAAAGAAAGATTACAAAATTATTAGCCAAAAGGCTGACTTTACATTACAGGTCATCCTCAACTTACAACAGTTCATTTAGCAACCACTCAAAGTTACAGTGGCATTGAAAAAAGTGACACATGAATGAATGAATTCTGTATTGGCCAAGTGTGATTAGACACACAGGGAATTTGTCTTGGTGCAAATGCTCTCAGTGTACATAAAAGAAAAGATACATTTGTCAAGAGTCATAAGGTACAACACATATGACCGTTTTTCACACTTACAACCTTTGCAGCATCCCCATGTCCTCACTCTTAGGAAGTTTCTCCTTAATTCCAGGTTGCTTCTCTCCCTGATGAGTTTCCATCCATTGTTTCTTGTCTTTTGGTGCTTTGAAAAACAAGTTGACCCCCCCCCCCTTCTCTGTGGCAACCTCTCTAATACTGGAATACTACTATCAACAGAGTGGTCAGTGTCTGGAATCCTCTACCTGACTCTGTGGTTTCTTCCCCAAGCCCCAAAATCTTCAACCTTAGACTGTCTACTATTGACCTCACCCCTTTCCTAAGAGGTCTGTAGGGGGGCGTGCATAAACGCACCAAAGTGCCTACCATCCCTGTCCTATTGTTTCTTTTTATTTTTCTTATATGTATCCATTTCATGTATTCATAACTATGTTTATACTTATACCTATTATCTCGCAAACAATTGACAAAAATAAATAAATAAATACAATAAAATAAATGCCCCCTCCACACAAGTCCTTCTTTTCTCTAGAACAGCCATATCCAAATCCTGCAACTGTTCTTTATATGTTTTTGTCTCCAGGTCCTTAGTCATCTTAGTTGCTTTTTTCTGCCCTTTTTCCAAAGTCTCAACATCTTTTTTGTAGCGTGGCTGCAGTGTTCCAGGTGTGCCCTTACAAAGGCTACATGAAAAAGTTTTGCACCATTGTGACTGTCATTCTGACTTTTTTGACCATATTCCGCAGATGCCCTGATTGATAAACCCACAGCAAATGTAAAGCACCTTTGTTCCATCTATTGATTGAACTGAAAGACCATACATTACCAATGAAGGCTCCGTGGAGTAATTAATCAACTGCCAGAACATCCTCCTGTAAAATCTCCCCTTCAGCAGGGACATTTCCTACTTGATGTACGTTTCCTTAACCGACAGCTTGCTTATGTCTCTTATGATGTATCACCTTTCTACTGGCTCTCAGCCTACTTTCACAATAGCCTTTGATTTATTTTACTATACGAAGTCCTGTTGCCCTAAGAAACGGCTGAGCCTCAGACAAACTTGATAACCACATAAAAATAAATTACTGCTGTAATTACTGTACAATGGAGCAGAATAATACTAGAGAATTTGTACTTCCATGCAATTCAGAACTCGGTGGAAGTTGACTCTACCAGCTAACAGGGACCTCCAGGCTAAATTTCTGATTTCTATTGATAAGATGTCTAAATGTTCCAAAAAGTGATTTGCACAAGATACTTGCCTCAAAATTTATTTTTTAGAGCAGCAATGTTCTCTCAGCAAAAAAGGAGCATCCATTTAACTAATGTTTAAAAAAAAAATAGTCTCAGACTTACAAAATGGAAAGGCTGGCAGATTCCTTAGAGGTCATCAAGTCCAACCCCAGCCCAGTATGGGAATAGACCATGGTACCACAGATAATAGGTAGGTTGTTGCATTGTTGAACCTCCCAAATACACAGATAGACTATAGGTGTAACCTGGCTCAATAGTAGTAACTATGAGAGGGATTTTGGAGTCCTAGTGGATGACCACTTAAATATGAGCCAGCTGTGTGCTGCAGCTGATAAAAAGCCAACACAGTTCTAGGCTGCATAAACAGAGGGAAAGAATCAAGAACACCCAAAGTGTTAACACTTTATAATGCTGCCTTGGTAAGGCCACACTTGGAATACAGCATCCAATTTTGGCTGCCACAATGTCAAAATGAAAGAGTGCAGAGAAGAGCAACGAAGATGATTAGGGGACTGGAGTTTAAAATATATAAAAAGGATGGTTGCTGGAATTGGGTATGTCTAATTTGATGAAAAGAAGGACCGGGGTGACATGATAGCAGGGTTCCAATATCTCAGGGTTTGCCACAAAGAAGAGGCAGTCAAGCTATTCTCCAAAGCACCTGAGGGCAGGACAAGAAGCAATGGATGGAGACTAATCAAGGAGAGAAGCAACGTGGAACTGAGGAGGAATTTCCCGACAGAACAATTAAACAATGGAACAACTTGCCTCCAGAGATTGTGAATGTTCCCACACTGAAAGTTTTTAAGAAGAGATTGGATAACCATTTGTCTGAAGTGGTGTAGGTCCCAGCAAATGTCCTTTGTATGTTTTAGCCTCCAGTCTCCATCTCTGTTGCTCTTTATTTGGCGCTCTTTCTAGAGTCTCAACATCTTTTTTATATTGAGGTGACCCAAACTGGATGCAGCATTCTAAGTGTAGTCTTACTAAGGCTTTATAAAGCGGTACTCTCTTGAGCTTCTCCACGCTGTTTGGGGCATCTTCTCTTTTCACACCTGAGAGATGGGCGTTTTGGACTCGGCTCCTGATGGAGGGCTAAAGAAGAGAACCAGGCATTACAGCGAAGGCCTACAGTGGCGGCATTATTTCACATTCCCCGTTATGTCATATTGCGTTAATGTCCTTCTTGACAGGCTGAGATGCTGTAGCCAGAAATATCAGAGTAATGTTTCATTGGTCATTGGTCCTGGCCTGTACAGAGGACCAGCTTATCTCAGAAGGGCTGTTTCTTTCTGCATTCCTATTGAAGCCGTTTCCAATTTTCAAGCTGAGTTCACTTTAGTGGCGGTCACAAAGAAGAGGGAGTCAAGCTATTCTCCTAAGCACCTGAAAGCAGAACAAGAAGCAATGGATGGAAACTCATTAAGGAGAGAAGCAACCTAGAAGTAAGGAGGAATTTCTTGACAATGGGAACAATTCAACAGTGGAAGGGCTTGCCTCTAAAAGTTGTGGGTGCTTCATCGCTGGAAGTTTTTAAGAAGAGATTGGACAACCATTTGTCTGAAATGGTACAGTCTTCTGCTTTCCGCCTGGACAAGAAACCTTATAGCAGGGGTCTCCAACCTTGGCTCCTGGAAGCCTGGCGGACTTCAACTCCCAGAATTCCACAGCCAGCTTTGCTGGCTGTGGAACTCTGGGAGTTGAAGTCCGCCAGGCTTCCAGGAGCCAAGGTTGGAGACCCCTGCCTTATAGCATTTCAGACAAATAGTTGTCCAATCTCTTCTTGAAAACCTCCAGTGTTGGAATATCCACAACTTCTGGAGGCAAGTCGTTCCACTAATTAATTGTTCTTACTGTCAGGAAATTCCTGCTTAGTTCCAGGTTGCTTCTCTCCTTTTCAGTTCCCACTCATTGCTTCTTGTCCTGCACTCGGGTGCTTTGGAGCAGTGGTCGCTAACCAGTGAGTTGGGGACCACTAGTGGTCCATGAGAAAATTTTGGTGGTCTGCAGAGAAATGTCACCCCCAAAGCAATTAATCCAGGCTGCGCGGGAACACAAGGCTGTGCCGCCCACATGGCCCGCGGGAACACAAGGCTTGCGTTGCTTGCATTGTGAACATGAGGTAGGGAGGGGAAGGGGGAAAGGGCAGAGGGGGGAGGGAACTTGCCCCACTCACTTCACCTGGCCACCGGGCTGCTTCTTTCCGCTTCTTTTTTCTTCTGCTTTTGGCTGCAGGCAAGGAAAGCAGCAAAGCTCTTTATTTCTCTCCCCAAACTGTGCCAGAAATGAGTCTTTAGGACCCTGCAAGGGATCCTGCTCCAAGAGGCTGCGCTGGCAAAGACTCATTTCTGGCAGAGTTTGGGGGAGAGAAAGAAAGACTTCTGCTGCTTTCCTTGCATGAAACCAAAAATCTTTCTCTTTCCGCCTGAGAATGGAGCTGGAGACAGTATCCTGCGATCCCGAATAAAGAATGATCGATTGGTAGGAAAACGGGGTGGGGAATTTTCCTGAAGACTTTTTTGGGGATTTTCCCAGGGTCTCTGGTCTGTGGGATTTAAAATTATGAGTTTGGTGGTCCCTGAGGTCCAAAAGGCTGACGACCCCTGCTTCGGAGAATAGCTTGACCCCCTCTTCTTTGTGGCAGCCCCTGAGATATTGGAAGACTGCTATCATGTCTCCCCTAGTCCTTTTTTTCACTAGGCTAGGCATACCAAATTCCAGCAACCGTTCTTTATATGTTTTAGCCTCCAGTCCCCTAATCACCTCCGTTACTCTTCTCTGGTGACTAGCTATACTATATCTTACCCATCTGCACGGTAATAATCTCTATAGATTGAGATAAGGGTGGCTGAAGAAAAATTCAATATTCAGCTGATTGAAGGTCCTGGTTATGGATTAGTTCCAGTCTAGTATCCTTGTCTCCTGTTCTTGTGGCCAGTGATGACAGATGCAGGCTCTGAATTTGCAGAAGATCCATAAGATGTGACAATATTTGTTGATTGCGCTCACTAGCTAGCAAACCACAAACCACAGGTAAACAAAACAGTCAACAAAATTAGAGGTACACGACTTATTTATTTCTCACATTTCTGAACCACCAATTTCCCTCAAATAGTGTCTCTGGGAGGTGTACAATAAAGCAACAAAATATTTAAAAGATGCCATTACAGCATCTCCATGATCACGTGATCAAAATTCAGACCCTTGGCAACTGACTCATATTTACGATGGTTGCAGTGTTCTGGTGATCAACTTTTACAATCTTCTGACAAGCAAAGCCAATGAGGAAACCAAATTCAGTTCACTGCAACGATGACACCATCAAAGCAAACCTCTTTAACACGTTCTTTGGCTCAGTATTTGTAAACAGTAATAGATCAAGCCAGTACTTCCTAGTCGAACCACAGACAATGACAATGATCTAATACATATTGATTTTACAGAAGACATTGTTGAAAAAGCACTGCGCAATCTAAAACCATCCCTATCTATTGGACCGGATGGAATATGTGCCTACTTAAAAAAGCTATTCACTGCCATAGCCAAACCTCTAAGCATAATCTTTGAAAAATCTTTCAAGACCAGCTTCTTGCCTAATCTATAGTCACATGCCACAGTCATCCCCATCTTTAAAAAGGGAGACCCCAGCCTAGTTGAAAATTACAGACCAATCTCTTATGCTGTGTCACCTGTAAAGTCATGGGATCAATTATTAACCAATCCATCATCCTCCACTTAGAGACAAACAACCTATTCTCCAATAAACAATTTGGTTTCAGGAAAAAACTATCCTGAAATCTGCAACTCTTACACTACACAACTCGATCAGGGCAAAGCAATAGATGCAATCTACATAGACTTCTGTAAAGCCTTTGATTCAGTGGTACATGACAAACTACTCCTAAAACTAAAATCTTATGGTATCTCTGGACACCTGCATAACTGGATAGAAGCATTCCTGTCAAACAGACAACAAATGGTCAAAATGGGAATGTCCTATCAAATTCTGTACCTGTTAACAGTGGTGTCCCTCAAGGCAGTGTTTTAGGACCAACTCTCTTCATACTCTACGTAAATGACCTCTGTGATCATATTAAGAGCAACTGCGTTCTCTTCGCTGATGATGAAAAGCTGTTCAACACCACAGACAATACTGTTATCCTTCAAAAAGACATCGACTATGTATCAGAATGGTCAAACAAATGGCAACTTAAAATCTCAACAAATAAATGCTCTGTCTTACATATTGGCAAAAAAAAAAATCAGAAAATAAAATACAAGATGAATAGTCAAGACCTTGTTGATGATCCAAACTCCGTCAAGGACCATGGAATACTCATCTCAAATGTTCTAAGTGCTAGAGTCCACTGTAACTACATAGCCAAAAAGGCATTAAGAATTGTTAACCTAATCCTACGTAGCTTCTTTTTCTCTTCTTCACACTACTAACTAGAGCATACAAAACATGTGCTAGACGTATACTTGAATACAGCTCATCAGTCTGGAACCCATATTACATATCTGATATTAACACAATTGAAAAAGTCCACAAATATTTCACAAGAAGAGTTCTCCGCTCCTCTACTCATTGCAGAATACCTTATGCCACCAGACTTGAAACTCTAGACCTAGAAAATCTAGAACTACGCCGCCTCCAGTCCGATCTAAGTATAATATATAAAATCATCCATTGCAATGTCCTACCTGTCAATGAATACTTCAGTTTCAACCATAACAATGCAAGAGCGAACAATAGATACAAACTCAAGGTTAACCGCACCAAACGTGACTGCAGGAAATACGACTTCAGCAACAGAATGGTCAATGTTTGGAATGCTCTACCTGACTCTGTGGTTTCTTCCCCAAACCTCAGAAACTTTAACCTTAGACTGTCTACTATTGATCTCACCCCCTTCCTAAGAGGCCTGTAGGGGGCATGCATAAGTGCCTATACCTCTATTTTGTTAATCTTATTTGTATGGTGTAGAATTATCATATTCTATTCTGTTCTGTTCCGTTCCATTCCATTCTGTTCTATTCATGTTCTAATTCTGCTCTATTCTGTTCTGTTCTATTCCTTTTCTAATTCTGTTCTATTCTATTCTTATTGCTATTGCTATTCCATTCCGTTTCATTCCATTCTAATTAAATATCGATAGATGTATCCAGACAGAATACATGGATTCACAGCCAGCGTTTGCCCCATGCTTGGAGCATCTAAGGATGCAAAGTCGATCTTAAGTTCAAACAAACAATTATGGCTTAATGTGTTTAGCAAGGAGGATACCATCTCTTCTTCCTGTGTCTCCCAGGAACACCCAAGGAATGGTTACTGGAAATGGTAATTTGCTGTAACCGTGGTGATTCTTAGGAATGAGGGATCGAACCACTTCTGGTGCTACATAAGAATCACCCTGGATTCTAAAAGATATTTGAATAAACTGAAGGGAAAAGAAAACATGGAAGCTTCCCCAGTACAGGAAGAAAATGGAAAGCTTATCAGAGGATGCCCTGAAAGACATTGCTGAAGTACAGACGCGAAAAGGAACTTGGAAGAACGTCAGGAAATTTAGGTTAGCAGAGATAATGCCTTGGGTGGGAGCTCCCAGTAAGTCTTTAAGATGTGGAGAGCTTCAAGGAATACTTTTGTGATCAACATCCTGCCATAAAGAAACATCCATCCCAGAGAGGAGCTTTCTCCAGGCCATCAAATTAATTAATAGTAATAATCAGCAGGAACCTTCAGAGTCGCGCAGTTAGACACCGCTAGTATTTCAAGCCACCATCCAAAACAAGATGACATTTTCATTTCGAGCCAAGCAACAAAATTGGACAGCTCAGCATCTTATTGGAGATAATTATAGAATTCTCTCCCATATAACATTGCTATGTGTAATTCCTCTGCGCTTCCTCCTCCCCAGTAGTGTGAAAATGATTTCAACCCCAGTTTAAGAAAACAATGGTATCTGGCTGTATAAGTAAAACTGGGATTATGGGGAGATTTTCCTTACCATGAGTGCGGCTAAATGTTCAGGGTGAGGCTGCTCAAAGTGAAGGTTACGTCCAAGGTCAAAGCACAAGGGCAAACGTTAATCTGCTAATTACAAAGCAGGTGGGTTATACCTGCAGAAACTCAAGAAGGTTGCCTAAATGTAATGATATTAAATAGGAGGGTTTTGCAGGCTTCTGCATGGCTGAGCCTTTGACGCTTAAGCCCCAAGACAGTAGAAGATCATGAAGAAGAAGGAAGGTGTACAGAGGAACAGAAAATAAAGAAACAGGGAATCTATTGTTGTGTAGATCGGACACAACAGATGATGAGCTGGATCTCTAACAAGGGACGATTTCAGAGAGTCACTATATTACAAAACGCCATATAACCCAGTGTTTCCTAACCTGTATGGATTTCAACTCCCAGAATTCCCCAGCTAGCATTTTTCCATCCTCTGATCAGAAAACCTGTGTGAGTGTGCGTGTCTGTGTGTGTGTGTGTGAGAGAGAGGGGGGGGGAGAGAGAGAGAGAGAATGCTGCAACACTGGAAGTTTTAAAGAAGAGATTGGACAATAATTTGCTCAAAATGGTATAGGGCAGGAGTCTTCAAACTTGACAGCTTTAAGACTTGTGGACTTCAACTCCCAGAATTCCTCTTCCAGTCATATTAGCTCAGGAATCCTGGGAGTTGAAGTCCACAAATCTTAAACTTGCCAAGTCTGAAGACCCTTCATATAGGGTTTCCTGCCTGAGCAGTGGGTTAGACTAGAAGACCTCCAAGGTCCCTTCCAACACTCGTTATTCGGTATTCCAAAGGTTTTGTCCAAAACTGATTGCATTGCAGGCTAAAAATTTTTTAATGTAAAATCAACATTGAGGCATTTCATTTGCCACTGAGTATGAACTTCATTGGCTTGTTTTGATTATTATTAATAATGTAATCAAAATAACATAGGTTTAGGGTAAGCCTAGCTGGGACAGGGTTTTTTTTTTTTTTTTTTGCTGCTCAAGTCCAGATGTGTATAAAGGAAGGAGCTTACAAAAAGGGAAGGTCCTTTGGGTTTTTTTAAATTTAATTTAGCTATGTTAAAAGTGTTCTGGATTAACACTTCTCATTGTACAAATGTTTGCCAAACAGTGAGACTTGGTGGCTGGCAATTATATCGTGCCCTGACTAAATATCCAGATGCTACCCCAAAGGTGCTTTTTTCCAAAATTGGACTTCCTTAATTTTTTTTTGAGAATGTTTTGATTCTCATCCAAGAAATGAAATGTTTTCAAAGAAAAAAACACACACAAGAAAGTCCAGTTGCCTTTTGGAAAAGTACATTTGGATAACTATGACTTGGATGATTGAAAAACTCCATCCAGGGTACATAAACATGCAGCAGACAAAAGATTCATATCTTGTCCAAAAGCAACAACTCTCTCACAACAAAAAATTATTTCTACTTTTATCTTTACCTTTTTTCTGGATGAAGTTTCTCCCCATGTTTTATCCTATGAGGTTCAGTATTTGGTGCTGCAAATGATTGGACCAAAGATATTTATTTATTCAATTTTTATATCTGTGAAATAGTCTTAGTTCAGCCCCTGCAGATGTTAAAGAACAGAAAGTCAAGATTCGAATTTGGAAGCAAGCAAGCAGGATCCATGTCACCTCTCTTTAGATTTTAAGTCTTTCTGCAAAGCTAAAAATACCTGAACTTAAAACAATCTTGCATTTTTCAAGTTGTATTTTTACACCTTTCAGGAAGTCGATGACACGAAAATATCACATTGGAACTCTAAACTGCTGTGAATTGCTGTTGGGAATCTATAGCCCCAAGACTATTTCAAAAATATTACAGGTAGTCTTACAACGTACGACCACAATTGAGCCCAGAATTGATGTTGCTAAGTGAGAAATTTGTTTAGGGAGTTTTGTCCCATTTTATGACTTTTCTCATCACTTGTTAAGTGAATAATTGCAGTCATTCAATTAATAACACGATGATTAAGTGAATCTGGCTTCCCCATTGACGTTGCTCACCAGGACACTGCAACTGTCATAAATCTGAGTCAGTTGTCAAGCATCTGAATATAATCATGACTACGAGGATGCGGAGATGGTGGTAAGTATGAAAAACAGCCCTGTCGCTTTTTTTCCCAGTGCCATTGTAACTTTGATCACTAAACAAGCTGGTGTACGCTGAGGACTACCTGTATTACCAAAAGGGAAGTCACCTGATGTTAAACATTTGCTGTTTTCAAGGGAAAATAAAAAGTCTTTCTTTGACGAAGGTACTGTAAATCAAAGCATGACATAGTAAAATAAATCTGGATTGATCAGGAAAAATATCAATGTTTAGATTTGCAGCTTGGCAAAGGAAGCACCGTGTCAATCCTTTAACCAGGTTCTTTTAAGAAAAGACATTACAACCCCCATTTCTTCATATAGCCAAGCAGGCGTGTTCTGTATGTCAACCTCCACGTCACCCCCAAAACCAGCATTGTGAAGACGTAAGCAGCTATTATTCCCAAACGAAGCATTTGCTTGTTCACAGTGGGTCCCTTTTGTTTGTCCATGTCTCCTGCACCAAAACGTTGGTCTGAATCATCGCTTCCATCTCCCCTTCCGTCCCCTCCTCGCCGATGCTCCCTTGCTTTTGTTTCACATTGGCAGGAAAGCTCCGTCTGACTCACAGATTCCAAAATTGGATCGCATCTCACTCCCGAAATGGAACTCTGAATATTTTATTATGTAGATTGGGCTTTAGTTTTTTTCCTTTTTGATCGCGGTTGGGGTAAAAAAAAAAAAAGGCTGGAGCCATTGAGTTCAGAAGAAAGGAAGGGTTTGGGGTTGTCAAGGCTCAGGGTCCTTTGATCCCAAGGCCATCTGGAATTTGAAACGTCAAAATGAAAAATGTGGGTCCTTTTCGGGGCACTTATTTTCTTTCTTTCTCCCCCTCGGTGAATTTCTTGAGAGGCACGTATTTTAATCTGCATATTTTGTGATGTCACCAATCACTATTAGTTGGTCAGGTGTAGCATGAACCAGCAGCAGAGAAAAAGCTTCCTTCCTTCCCCCAAATTATCCAAGGCATCTTTTTTTTTTTTAAACAAAATGTGAATTCTTCCAAAGGCAGTTTCTGTCCTCCGAGGTCTACATTCTGTCTCAGCTTTTCTCTTATTTTTTTTAAATTTATTAGATTTGTTTGCTGCTCCTCTTGCTTCGAGATTACCAAAGAAAACATTTTTTCTATATTGCAAGGATCATAATTTCCAACTTTACTTATGTTCAGGCATTTCAGTCCTGAGAGATCGGCAATATATCCAAATGGATTTGCAGTTGGCAATACAGGTAGTCCTCAACTTATGACCACAACGGAGCCCAAAATTTATGTTGTTAAGGGAGAAATTTGTTAAATGAATTTTGCCCTGTTTTATGACTTTTTCTTGCCACAGCTGTTAACAGAATCATTGCAGTTGTTGAATTAGTCACATGGTTGTTAAGTGAATCTTTCTTCCTCATTGACTTGTCAGAAGGTCACAAAAAGGGGATTGCATGACCCCAGGATACTGCAATTGTCCTAAATGTGAGTCAGTAGTTAAGCAGCCGAACATAAATTGTGTGACCTTGGGGATGCGGCAAGAGTGAAAAGTGGTCATGTAAGTCACTATTTTCGGTGGTGTTGTAACTTTGAATGGCTTTGAACAGTCACTAAGCAAACTGTTGTAAGTGGAGGACAACCTGTACTGAGAAGGGGGATGGAAGAGGGTAAGAGGTGAGAAAAATTCTCCTCCACTTTGATACCATACAGAATGGAAGTAGTAAAAACTTTGGGGAACACTTCTGTGGCCCACTGTTAGCAGTTCAATCCTGATTAGCTCAAGGCTGACTTCCATCCTTCCAAGGTGGGTAAAATGAGGACCCAGATTGTTGGGGGCAAGAGGCTGACTCTGTAAACCGCTTAGAGAGGGCTGTCAAGCACTGTGAAGGGGGTGCATAAGTCTAAGTGCTTTTGCAATTTCAGGCTAATTCTGTCCATAGCCAAGAAATTTGATCCTGATTGGCTCCAGGTCCACTCAGCCTTCCATCCTTCCAAGGTGGGTAAAATGAGGACCCAGATTGTTGGGGGCAAGAGGCTGACTCTGTAAATTGCTTAGAGAGAGCTGCAACCACTGTGAAGTGGTATATAAGTCTAAGCGCTATTGTTATTCTGTCCTCTTGAGTTTTGGGTTCCATGAAGAATTCTCTCACAACAGGTTTTATTCCTCAGCAAGCAGATAATTCAATCCTTATTAGACTTTGTATTTCTTCCCCTAAGGAAAGCAAATGTCATAAGAAATGTACTGCTATAGACGCACAAATGCTGAAGTTGTATCTGAAGAAACACTAAAGTGGAGATTAAGGCACAACAAGGAAGCAATGAAAGGAAAATTCTTTGAATTCACACTTTTTATTCATGCTACTCTCTGAGGTACCTGGATATCCATCTTGTAATACTATCATTTTAAAAAGGAAGCATACTCGAAATTTATTTTTTCTGATTCACTGTTCTTCTACCTGGTCTGTTCGTGGCCTTTTACGAGGATTTGCTTCGTTTTCTGCTGGGATCAGATCTGAATCTGAGTGCTGAACATCTCTGAATCCATGAGACTGTGAAAACAAATAACAAAACTGTTCAACAACTGCAACTGATTAAAATGTGGAGCCATTATAGTGTCTGAAAATCAGCAGTAGAAAATGAAGGTAGTCCTCAACCTACAGCCGCAACTGAGTCCAAAAATTATATTGCTAAGCGAGATATTTGTTAAGTGAGTTTTGCCCCATTTTAGGACATTTCTTGACACAATTGTTAAGTGAATCATTGCAGTTGTTTGCTTGTCAGAAAGTTGCAAAAGGTGATCACATGATCCTGGGACATTACAATCATTATACATATGAATCAATTGCCAAGTGTGTGAATTTTGATCACATGACAATGGGGATACTGTAAGGGTTGTAAGTGTGAAAAACGGCCAGAAACCACTGTTTTCAGTGCTGTTATAAGTTTGAATGGTCACTAAATGAACTGCTGTACATCAAGGACTGTCTGTATAGCAAGTACAGGTAGTCCTTGACTGACAAACATTCATTTATTGATTGTTCGAAGATACAACAGCACTGAAAACAGTGACCATTTTTCAGAGTTACAACCTTTGCAACATCCCCACAGTCATGTGAATAAAATTCTGAAGCTTGGCAACTGTTTCATATTTATGACCATTGCTGCGTTTCAGGGTCATGTGATCCCCCCTTTTGCGACCTTCTGACAAGCAAAGTCAATGGGGAAGCCGGATTCACTTAACAACCATGTGACTAACTCAACAACTGCAGTGATTCACTTAACAGCTGTGGCAAGAAAGGTTGTAAAATGGGGAAAACTTGACAAATATCTCGCTTTAGCAACATAAATTTTGGGCTTCACTGTGGCCGTAATTCGAGGATTACCAGGAATTTATATTTCTTGGTCTTTTCTCTCTTAGAGAGAGAAAAAACAAACACAAAGCAAACACAAGAAGCATAGACACAACAAGCCTACATGCTACCTTTTCAATTGCAAGCTGCAATTTGAGACATGTCCCACTCACCCACTCAAATAGAAGGCAAAGATGCGTTCCACTTATATGTTCTTTTCTTTAATTTTAATATCTTTTCCCAAAGTTAAAATACAAATTAAAGAAAAAGAAGAAACAAGCTACCAAACATCAGACACTAGTAATAAAAAACAAACATGTGTGTTAGGGATACACCCTAGCAGAATCTGCACGGCAGGCAGGCAGGCAGGCAAAATATGTGAGATAAATGTTTTTTGTAGCTTACACTCAGTAAAACAGATACACTGTGCTAGTTAAATAGTTTATTCCAGTAAGAGTTTTAGCAAAGTCAAAACAGTCCATATATCATTCACTAGTTCAGTCCATCCGGGGATTACTCAGTTACAAAGTCCAGTGTCGAAAAAGAGATCACTAAACTTACAAATATCAGTCCAATAATATATCTTCTCACAGTAGAGATATGAAGAAGTTCAAACCTCCTTTCTTCCTTCAGCAGCAGCAGGAAACACGCAGTTAGCAAACTATCAATCCATCATCCTCAGCAAGCAATCCAGTAAGCCAGTAGGTTCTCTTGCTCCCTCTTACGGCGGTTTTACAACCGCACCCAAAATTACATGCTTTGCTGTTTAAAGTGACACACACTTTAACTTACAATCATAGTTTATATATATTATTTTACCCAAACTAAGTTAGGTAACCTTGTTATTCCTAACAATGTGTACAAAGTAATAACAACAACAACGATAATAACAACAACAAATAGCAAATATATCATTCTTACTGGCATGAAACATAAAAAAATCCACCCTGGCTGAATGCTGCCAAATATATCAAATGTTGATATATTACCTGTTCTTAAGTTTTAAAATGTCTTATGAAAAATATTTGGAAAGTGGAGGCTCTGTAAAGAAGTGATCTGTGAGGAACCAAAAGGTTAGCCTTGTTTTTCGAATCACCCTACATTGTGACAGATGGAATCACTGCAACTAAGTCACGGTTAAAGGACAAGGCTAACTTCTCTCCCGAATCAGTGGGGGCAATCCTATCTCTCTGTTCTTTTTTTCCATTCAGAATTAGTCCCCTAATAAGTAATTATTCCCCCAGTGTTCCCTTGCCTGCTCTTAAAAATGGCAAACTGCAGGTGGCTACCAATTGCTCAAGGAAGCAGCAAATTTGTTTCAGAAGAGATGCCATCTCCAGCTGGCAGAATGTGAAAATTGTGGCATGGGTGATGGCTATAAAATGACAAAGAAGACTAGGTTGATCTGTAACACAAACAGAGAAATGACTTATCTCTGGGACAATGAGCGGAGAGATCCTTTTTCAAAAGGAAAGATAAGGAGAGGAATTGATTTCTACAGTATTTAAGCAAGCCACCATCACTACTCTTTGAAAGCAGCCTGAAATAATTTCTGTGAATAGAAAAAAAAAGCAGAAATATTTCAGGGCTGCCTCAGCAGTTCATCATGGAAATGGCTTCCTGAAGCCAAAAATGGACAGCTAAACCATGCTAGCCAAAAAAATATAAAAAAATAGAAACAGTTAAAACAATAAAATAAAATAAAATAAAGGTTCTAGATTTGAGGCAGAATCCCAGTCCAAAACATAAACATGAATTGGCTGTTTACAGATTTAGCAAACTGAAACCCCATATTGCTCTGTGAGACCAAAATTGGAAAAAAATATTCATAAAAGTTTTACTCCAGGGTTTTTCTTTGCTGATTTTAGCACTTGACAAGTTTTTAGAACTGTTTTTAGCACTGTGAATTTACTATTGAAATAATGTTCCATGGTTCAAGAGGGTGGCGAATTCAGATGAAATAAATATTACAATCTCTACATTAAAACCAAAATGCCATTAAAGCATAGGTAGTCCTAGACTTAACCACCACAATTGAGCCCAACATTTATGTTGCTAAGTGAGATATTTGTTAAGTGAGTTTCATTTGACAACCTTTCTTGCCAGAGTTATTACTGCATTGCAGCTGTAAAAATTAGTGACAGGGAAGAGAAGGAGGGAGAGGGGGGGAGATATTTAAACTTTGTGTAGTGTATGAGTAAAACTGACAGTTTCGGTGACTAATTTTTGTGTCAGGTAACTTTGAACAGTCATTAAATGAACTGCTGTAAGTCAAGGACAACCTGTGGTCACAACACTAGATATTCTGGTGATTTATTCTATTTATACTGTTATTTTTTCCGCAGAAAGAGAGAAAGAGTTACTTAAACTTTGTGTTGTATATGAGTAAAACTGAGAGTTTTCTGTGACTAATTTTTGTGTCAGGAAGAGCTTTGAGAAAATGATTTTTACATCTATGATTTCCACCCTCACTGTTCTGCCAAAAGCAATCTTACAGCTCCCGTTCTGTGTAATCACGACAGCATCGCCCCTAAAATAAAACTGACCGATGGGCTTTGCCAAGAACGAAAAGAGAGGCAGCTTTCAGTAGAAGATCTAAGACTTTATAACTGACAAGGCTATACAGGTAGCCCTCAACTTACAACCTTCGTTTAATAACTGTTCAAAGTTACAACGGCATTGGAAAAAAAATGAACGTTTTTCACACTTATGACTGTTGCGGTGTCTGGTAGTCATATGATCTTGGTGCCTCAGTGGTTAGAGTGCAGTACTGCAGGCTACTTCTGCTGACAGCCAGCTGCCTGCAATTTGGCAGTTCGAATCTCACCAGGGTCAAGGTTGACTCAGCCTCTCATCCTTCTGAGGTGGTAAAATGAGGACCCAGCTTGTTGGGGGCCAGAGGCTGACTCTGTAAACCGCTTAGAGAGGGCTGTCAACCACTGTGAAGCGGTATAGAAGTCTAAGTGCTACTGCTATTGCTATTTAAAGTGGCATGTATTTATGACAGTGATCCCCTCTTGTGACCTTCTGAAAAGCAAAGTCAATGGGGAAGCCAGATTTCCTTAACAAATGTGTTATTAATTTAACAACTGTGGCAAGAAAATGGGGCAAAACTCACTTAACAATTCTCTTGCTCAGCAATGGAAATTTTCGGCTGAATTGTAGTCTTAAGTGGAGAACAACCTGTGCTCAGAGCAGTGAAGCTAATTCAGAACATGGGAATGGAATAGCCAGGATTGATTTAAAGGGTTTATTGCTGAATGATCAACATTACAAACGTTTGTGAGTCTTAAAATTGCTTGTATACAACAAAACTCCTTTATTTTCCATGGGGTCCTTGGTGTTCTCTAAGTTTGGTGGTTTTCTTGCAGATGTTTCATTGCCAAACTAGGTAATGGTCTGTCCATATGTTGTGGAATTATGGAGTTTTCATCATGTCATCACAGAATCAATCACAGTTTCAACTGGGAAACTCTGAGCATTCTAGACCAAGCTAAATTAAAAAATGCTAGAGAATTCCTGCAAGCCCAGCACCCAGTCAAATTGGCCATCAACAGGCACATAGAGATAAGCGACATCTACAAACAACTCAAAAGAGCCAAAAAGGAAACAAAAGACCAAAATACTTCCTCAACAGCAATCAACATCCAGATAAGCAGGGATTAACACCAAAATTAACACTAGACCAATAATTAAGAAATAAACAATACCCCAATCAAGGAACAGCCAATACAGACAATCAAACAAACAGTAAACAACAGCGACGAAACTACCAAGAATGCTCCCACCAACACAAGTTACCAGTATAAAAATAAGAGCAAAACCCACTCCCTTCTAGCACTAAAGACATTACTTAGTTTGGTAATGAAACATCTGCAAGAAAACCATCAAGCTCAGAGAGCACCAAGGACCCCTTAGTTCAACCCTGAGCTACAAATATTCTCTTCTGTTTTTGAATTTGGGAATTTATTCCCCCCACCCCCCCATCACAGTTCTACTTTGGTGATCCCAGAACATATTCAGAACTCAAAAGCCAGTTCTAAAAATCCATAGGAAATGCTATGGCAACATGTTTCCAGGCAAGCAAACACTTATAGTTTGGTAAGCTGTGTGCTTTTGACATTTGAAGAGCAGTTTAAAATTGTTTTGGCTTAGCTCCATGTTCTACAGAAACTGCCCATAAAATGTGGCTAGTTATAATATTTATTTCAGGATTATTCTCAGATGTTTCAAATGCAATCAAAAATACCTGGAAAGTTTTTGTATTTCTGTATCCTATTCAGTCCACTTAACATGTGGTTCCTGTCATATTCCAATGGGCATTATGATTCAATGCTATTTGCCAATTCCAGGATTGGCTATATAGCAATCGCACTTAGACTTAAATACCCCTTCACAGTGCTAAAGTCTTTTCTAAGTGGCTTACAGAGTCAGCCTACTGCCCCCAACAATCGGAGTCCTCGTTTTACCCACCTCGGAAGGAGGGAAGGCTGAGTCGACCTTGAGCCTGGTGGGATTTGAACTGCCAAACTCCAGTCAGCTGGCAGTCAGTAGAAGTAGCCTGCAATAACCACTGTGCCACCAAGGCTCTAGGTAATCCTCAACAATTGAGACAAAAATTATGTTGCTAAGTGAGACATTTGTTAAGAGAGTTTTGCTCCATTTTACGACTTTTCTTGCCACATTTGTTAGTGGATCATTGCAGTTGTTAAGTTAGTAACACGGCAGTAAAGTGAATCTGGCTTGCCATTGGCAAAAGGGGATCACATGACCCTGGGACACTGCAACCATCATAAATATGAGTCAGTTGTCAAGAATTTTGATCATGTGATTGAGGGGATGCTGGAACGCTATAAATGTGAAAAACGGACATAAGTCACTTTTTTGAGTATCATAACTTTAAACAGTCACTAAATGAACTGCTCTAAGGCAAGGACCATCTGTCAACTAATTTAATTAATAAGAATTAGGACCTTTCATTTAATAGAACACAAGTACGAATAATGCCACTGAGGAAATATTGAGGACAGTATAAAAAATATAAATGTGTAGCTGCACAAAATTACCTTAATGAAATTCTGAAAAAAATTCAAATAAAAGACGGGAGAGAGAATCAAAAACGTCAAAGATGGTTTACAGACACAGGCAACACTAAACCTCAGAAGAAACTGAGTTTGTCAAAAGGAGTTAGGAGTAATAAGAAGGGCAACTTCAAATAGGCTTAGAGGAAAGGGGAAAGAATCAATATACCATCTATTCAGCGAAATGCTATCAAAGCTGACACCAGCCAGAGTGTAGAAAAACTAAAAAAAAAAAAAAAAAAAGTTCATGATCGGAAGTTGAGAGAGCTGGCCCACAGAATCACTGAGAATCGAACTCGGCTGAATGGATAACATCACCACCATTAGGTGAAGAAGGATTTGACTAAGGAAAAGAGCAGGACACCTGATGACCTAGATCTGGGGTGTCAAAATCAAGGCCTGCAGGCTGCATTTGGCCTGCAGGGTGCTTTGATCTGGCCCGCAGGGCCGCTCTGGAAACAGTGAAGGACCGGCCAGCAGTGCCTCTGCCAACGAAAATGGAGCTCTGTTTTCTGCTGCGATGGCCTCCTAGAACCCTTTGCCAGCAAAAATGGAGCTCGAAAGAGCCGTGTGGGATTCTCCCTGGCTCCGTTTTGCTGGGAGAACACTTGGGTCTCCACAGGTGACCCCAACATGAGTGATGTCGAGGTAGCCACACTGAGCTGGCTACGTCAAGCTGACCATGCCCCACCCCCCCCGAGGTAAAACACAACCCTGATGCAGCCCTCAATGAAATCGAGTTTGACACCCCTGACCCAAATGTTCCCTTCCAAAATTATAATTCATAATAGGGGTAGCCTGAGACAGGATATAGAATGAGCAGAATGCAGTTGATTCAATGCAGACATAATGTCAAGCTGTAGCTAAGGAATCTAATTATGAATATGGCCTGTATCTGCATGGCGTATATTATTTGTTAACTTGCAAATTGGAATAAGAAACCATAATCAGGTCACATAGGCATTATTTGTGTAATCCTTAGTTTCATGCTTGAAATTTACATGCTACTAAAACTCCTGCTTGTCTTTTTGTAATCTTTAACTGAGCAAAATAGTGCTCCACAGGGCAACATTTTCTGAACCAAGGTACCTCAAAGGGGGCTCACTTAGAGAATGCATCCAAAATATGTGTGGTTTTAATCTTTCAATTATTTTTACCTGCTTTATAACATTAAAATGACCAGTTACCGTGCAGGAGAGATGGGCAGTATAAACATTTAATAAAATAATTAAAAATACAGAACTATGGAACGAGTGCCGTGGAATGGAAAGTCGGCAAACTTTTATAAAAAGATTTTATAACATAAAAGTGATCATAAACCATTTTTATGATATGATGCAATATGTCATAAATCATTTCCAGTGGTCAACTCCTGATGTTTGATATGGGCTATTTTTAGGGCAGATACATCTCTGGGTATGTTCCTGAATTAGAATCTCTGCCATTGTTTAAGGGTTGGGGAAGCTGGAAAGGAAATATCTCTGAAAAGATGACTCAACAGGGTGTGAGTTGTCCAGCATTATTTAAAACTCTGGCCTCTGAGATGTTGGGAGGGTTGAGCAGATGGGAAATGAAAACAGAGCGGTAGCTTCAAATCGTGATTGGTTGAGAGACACCAAAAGAAATGAAAAGTATTAGATGACCACCTCGATCAGCAGTAAAGACATGGCTATCACAGGTTGACCCAAGGAAACTTTTCCTGGATTTTAGTCCCTGCTCAGCTGTTTGTAGGCCGTAGAGATGGAATTGTCTAGATATTGATGATCTGAATCACTCTCTGTATGCTGCTGCTTTTCTCTGTGAACAGAGTGGACCTATGGAAAGTTACAAAGATCCAATCCTGGAGGAACTGGCACCTGTGTCCGGAAAAATGTGGGAAGTATGGAAATTGTTAAATAGACTGCGCATGGTTGAAACAAGATCCAGAGACACTCTGAACAAATGGGGCTATCCGGTGCCTTCTGCTGTTTGCGATTGTGATGACACGCAGACAACAACACATATGTGTACCTGCCCTTTGTGTACCAATCGGTGTACATTTGAGGACCTCATGTTTAATTTGTACATGTTTTAATCTGTTTAATTTGCACACGTTTTAAGCTTGTATTTTATACTTTATACAGGTAGTACTAAACTTCCAACAGTTCATGTAATGACCAAAGTTACAACAGCACTGAAAAAAGTGTTTTTCCTATTTACAAATATTGCAGTATCCCCATAGTCCCAAGATCAAAATTCAGATCCTTAGCAAACTGACTCATATTTATGATGGTTGCGGGGTCATGTGACAACTTTTTGTAACCTTCTTACAAGCAAAATCAATGGGGAAACCAGATTCCCTTGACAATTGTGCTCCTAACTTTACAATTGCAGTGATTCACATAACAACTCTGGCACAAAAGGTCATAAAATGGGATCAATTCATTTAATGAATGTTTCACTTCGCAACAAAAATTTTGGGCTCAATCATGGTCGTACGTCAAGGACTACCAGTAGTATGCCTTATTTTAATTGTGATGCTTCTGACACTGATAAACAAACTATCACAGGCTCATCATGAAGATGTGTGGCTAGGGTTGCTCTAATGTTAGCATTTTACATTCCCTTCATTGTTAGCATTTCATTTTCACCTTGTTGTTCCCAGTTTTGGCCTTTTTGACAATTGTACTTACTGTAATGCAAAAGGGTACGGTCGACTCCTTTTGACTTGGAGACTTGTACAATGTGGCCAACCTGGAAATAAATAATAAACAAACAATCATGATTACTTCAATGACATGGACTAATGTTGAGGTGGAAAAAAACTGAACAACATTAAGCTCACTGCATTTCACTGACAGTTATTTGTGTTTATGTTATCTTATTTCATTATTACAGATTCAGATAATCCAGAGTATTACATCACTGCTATTAGTCAGTGAAAGGACATAGTCAATTTAACAAATGAGGAAAATATTGTAATATCAAAAATATAGCATGTTAATTTTAGCTTTATATCCTGCCTTTTTATCAGTATAGGTAGTCCTTATTTAAAGACACTAATTGGGACAGAAAACTACATTGGTAAGTGAAGCACTTTTAAGGAGAAAAACCAGGTCAGCTATCCTGGTTTACTATTGTTAAGTAAGGACCTCATGTGGCCACAATTTCTGACTTCCTGCAAATTTCTCCACTGACTTTGCTTGCAGGAAGATCACAAATTGTAAGTTTGAATGGACACTGAAGGAGTGGTCAGTAAACAAGGATTTGGACATCTGGAATGATTCCTATTCCTTTTTAAAAGGCTTGCACAGAGGAAATTTCCAGAAGATAACAGAATAACAGAGTTGGAAAGGACCTTAGATGTCTTCTAGTTCAACCCTCCTTAAGCAGGTGACCATATACCATTCTGGACAAATGCCTATCCAGTCTCTTCTTGACAATCTCCAGTGTGGAGCATCCACAATGTCTGGTGGCAAGTAGTTCCACTGATTAATTGTTCTCACTGTCAGGAAATTTCTCCTTAGTTCATGATTTCTTCTCCATTACTCCATTAACGGATTCCATCCATTACTTCTTGTCCTGCCTTCTGGTGCTTTGGGGAATAGCTTGACCCCCTCTTCTCTACGGCATTTCTTTAGATATCGGAACACTCCTATCATGTCACCGCTAGTCCTTCTTTTCATTAACCTGACATACTCAATTCCAGAAACCGTTCTTTATATGTTTTAGCCTCCGGTCCCTAATCAACTTTCTTGTTCTTCTCTGCACTCTTTCTAGAGTCTCAACATCTTTTTTTTTTTCGTGGCATGATCATTGCTGTATTGTAGTGTTTCTCAATCTCAGCAACTTTAAGATGTATGTACTTCAAGTCCACGCTGGGGAATTCTGGGGTTTGAAATCGATATATCTTCAAGTTGCTGAGACTGAAAAACAGTGCCCTACTGTCTTAATTGAAAAGAGTATCGATACGGTTAATGGTATTTTACAGATTGTGACAGAGGGTCCGACATGAACCGTAAAGAACAAAAAATAGTGGCTGTGTTTGAAAAAAGAAAAATGATTGTAGAAACTTAGCCTGCTTTGCAATTCTGCATTCTTAACTTATTTCAAGTTCACATTTTTTACTTTCTTAACTGCAATTGGCAATTTTTGGAAAAAGGAAGGGATGGAATAAATCTTTTGAAGTAATTGCAACTGAATTTTTTTTTTTTTTTTTTGGTTCAATCTAAAATCTAATTCGAGAACCTCCTGCTAAAACCCACAGGGAGGGAGGACTTCTGAACTTGCTATACCCCAGGAAAATACTCAGCCTTCCTCTGAGATAACCTGCCAAGATTCCTGTTAATTATTTTTAGGGCTCTGAGTTTCTTTTCTTCTCTCACTGCTATTCTATTAGAAAGCAAGTAATTACCGCCCAAGGAAGATTATCACATCACATTTCGTTGCATAGGGAAATCCTTAGAACATTTAAATTGGAGGGTGTACTTGATAGAAATAGCCTTAATCGTGAGATACCCTGTCATGTTTTGAAGAGGCTCTCAAATAGAATTCCACCAGGTGCCCCTCAGATGCCATGGAAATGTGTTTGAAGTAAGAGACACCCCACCATCTAAATGAAGTGACACTTAAAAGCACTGGGAGAAGAAGAGGGATATTAGGTTTAAACACAATAATTGCATAACGGCTGTGGTTACACTCTGTTCCAGCTATTAAACAAAGAGGGACTGCAAGAATCCACCCAGGATCCTGAGCAAAACAAGGTTAACGAAGGAATAGCTTAACCCAGTTCATTGTCTTTAATGCAAAGCTCTCATTTTCTACAGGTTTCCCCTATGGTATAAAAATAAAGGCTGTGTCTGCTAACACATTGCTGTCTTGCAGTCTCACACTCTGTCATTAAAATGTGAGTGTTTGGATAGGTTTTGTAGCTACATGCTTTAGATAAGGTTGTTGCCCAGAATTGCAAGCCACGTTAAAGGGACAGAGCAGCCCCTGAAACGGTCTCTCTAAGAATGTATTTACCCTTCAGGTTATGATGTCATTCGTATTTAGATTATGCTATTCATTCCCCCTGCATCTAAATCTGATCTTTATGTATTTTTGTCCACAATATCTGTACACCTTAATTTCAATGTTACTAAAAGGAATTGACTGGTTCTGGCAGATTCTGCTACTTGTTTCTTAAAGTGCCTTTTTTGTGTTTTACTTTTAGAATATCTGAAGAAGTCTGGAAGTTGAGTTGTGCCAACTGGACTTCTTTTCTTGTTGGTTCGAAAATTTCAAACTTGATATACTTGACTCAATTTTCAGGCTTTCAAGACACTGAATTTTTGGCCAATCATACAAGCTGTTCTGGACTACAAACTGGGCTAGTGTATACAATGGTTGGCTAGTACATGGCTTATGTAGTTATTACAGGTAGTCCCCGAGTTATGATCACAAATGAGCCCAAAATTTATGTTGCTGAGACATTTGTCCCGTTTTACGACTTGCCACAATTGTCAAGTGAATCATTGCAGTTGCTAAGTTAGTCTCACGGGTTGTAATGTGAATCTGGTTTCCCCATGGACTTTCGTTGTCAAAAAGGCCACAAAAGGGCATCACGGGACCCAAGGACACAGCAACCGTCATAAATATGAATCAATTGCCAAGCATCTGAATTTTGAGTGTGTAATTGTGGGGACGCTGCAACGGTCGTAAGTGGTGAAATAGTTTAAGTGCTGTTATAACATTGAACAGTCACTAAACGAACTGCTGTAAGTCGAGGACTACTTGTATAACTTTTTCCTGTCTAGCTGTTTATAGGCTTTGTTTTTTTTGTTTTTGTTTTGGGGGGGAGGGAGGGTTGAAATAATTTTGTGAACTTTGTTGTAGCATATTTTTAGGTAAGTATTTAAATTAAAGGCAGATTGTTCATTCCACAGCTGGTACATGCCAAAGGGAAGATGAGAAGAGAAGTAGAAAAGATAATTGAGTGTATATCCTTGGATTTAGTTGCAAACTCAATAGCTAATTTCGCTGATTGATGTCCATTTTTTAAAAAAACTCACCTCTGCTTGTTATTCCAGTGCAAAATTAAACGTATGGTAGATGCGTGACCCCAGCTTTCCCCTAGAGATTGGGGTGGGGGAGGGAGACAGAGAAAGAAAAAAGAATATTACTAATTATTCTTCAAGCATGTTTTAAAGATATACAGTTGGTACGTACTGCAGCTAGGAAGCATCAGCTGCAAAGAAATAATAAAAGAACCCATGATCGGAAAATTAGCAATTATGAGCTAAGAAGATAAACTCTTTAAGCTTTGAGAAGGTAAGCAGGTTTCCTATGCAAAAGGGAGCACAGAGATACTAAATACCTGCATGACAGAATGTCTATTAATTGTGAAAGAACAATTCATTAAGGTGTCCCTGCTCCCTTTCTGCCTTGCAGTTAAATGATTTGTAGGAGTCCTCTTGGAGGCTTTCAGAAAATTGAGTTGGAAATGTTTGGGAGTAGATAAAAACAGGTGGTTGGTTTTTTTTTTAAATCCTCACAAATATAGAAGAAAATATATGTAGCTTGGGTTTGAAGCCTGGAGTCCTTGGTGCTCTCTGAGCTTGGTTGTTTTCTTGCAGATGTTTCACTACCCATTTAAGTAACATCATCAGCGCTAGAAGGGAGTGGAGTTTGTGGAGTGAAGAAGAAGAGGAGAAAGAGGAGGAAAGGAGAAAGGGAGAAAGAGGAGGACAGTGGAGTCCTTTGTGCTTCCTGATTTGGGTTGCTTTCCTGCAGGCCTTTCACTACCCAACTAGGAAACATCATCAGAAGGGAGTGGTTTCTGGAGAAGGAGGAGGAGGAGAAAGATGACTGTGGAGTCCTTGGAACTCTCTGAGCCAGGATGTTTTCCTGCACATTTCACTATCCAACTAAGTAACATCATCAGTGCTAGAAAGGAGGGGGGTTGCTCTCGGTCTATAGAGAGTTGCTCACCCTGCCAGTCTTGGTGGGGATACACACAAGGATTTCACACCTCACGAAAAAGGTACTCCTGAATGAAATGCATAATCTGCTTAGCCCATGTAAATATTTTTACCAATTTATTTATTTTTTAATTCAATTTCTGTAGCCACCCATCTCAGTCAATACTTGAAATGGCTTTTCATCTGTTCATGGGTTCTAAACCAAGCTCTGCCTCGGATAGAGAAACCTTCCAGAAGCCTTCCCCAGTCTTGCCTAAAAGAAGAAACTCTGCCAAAGTACTGGGGGTGCCTGTGATATTCAACACCTCTGACAGCCAAGCCTACTAATAGCCCTTTTCTCCTTTATGCAGTACAGGCCTCCTTTATTCACTAGTCTTCACTTTTTGCTTATCTTCTCAACTCTCCAGATTCGGCATCTGGGAATATAATGCAGCCATTCTTGCAATGGTTCTATTCCACAGCAGGTTTCAGTTTAAGATGCAGAAGGTTTTTTTGTTACCTTTGATGATTCATACTCAAACAGCACTTCTACACTGTAATTTGCTTTTTATTTTTTTACTTAGTCATTGATTGGCAACCCTTTATTATTTTTATCAATAACATACCTAATAGTTCCTCCTCCTCCTATTTTCCCCACAACAACCCTGTGAGGTGAAGTGGGCTGAGACAAAAGGATTGGTCTTAGTTCATTCAGCCAGCTTTCGTGCAAGGGTGGGTCTAGAACTCAAAGTCTCCTGGTGATTGGCCCAAAGTCAGTAATTCTTCTGTCACTCAATTTTTCCTTAGTTCCAGGTTGCTTCTCTCCTGGCATAGTTTCCATTCATTGTTTTTTTTGTCCTGCTTTCAGATACTTTAGAGAATATATTCACACACCCCTTTTCTTTGTGGCAGCCCCTCAAATATTGAAAGACTACTATCATGTCACCTTTAGTCCTTCTTTTCACTAGACTAGACAAACCCAATTCCTGCAAACGTTCTTCACAGGTTTAGCCTCCAGTTCCCTAATCATCTCTGTTGCTTTTCTCTGCACCCACTCTAGAAATTTCTGGAGTCTTCAACATCGTGGCAACCAAAACTGGATGCAGAATTCCAAATCCTGTCTTACCAAGGCATCATAAAGTGATATTAAACACTTCACGTGATCTTGAATATACCTGCTTCTAAGTTAATATGGGGAGGGAGTACACCAGGGCTCCTCCTTTAGAAAAACACCTATGGGAGTAAGTGCTTGTTCTATTTCAGGGTTAAATTGGGCCTCTACAAAAACACTACAGAGAAATCCCAACCCAGCCAAATTCTCCACTGATTCCTCTCTCCAAAGGGGACTAAATCCTTGTATGTGCTTTGCCTCCTAAATATTTAATTGCTTAAGAAAGTGGAACAGACAGCAGCAATCTCCTCCAGCTTCTTCCTGTCCCGTCCCCCCCCCAATCCCCTGTTATACAGTACTTTCCTGTGAAAGGACTTGAATGCAATCATTTAAAAGCCAAGGCCAGAGCTGGGATGCCAAAAGAACAATAAAGGTACAAACAGAATGGAACTCTGCTCAGCTCATGAGAAACCGGGATGGCTTTGGAAGGAAAGAAACTTAATTATTCTTGCTGAGGTTTGACCATGTCATTTGATTTCCAGACAGATTTATCGAGCCTGTCTCTCAACTCATTCTAGACATGGCTGCTGTGCAGGCAGAAGATGGATTGGATTTTAAAGCAACAATTCAAGGGAGATGCCGAGAGCCCACCCCAATTTGTCTCAAAGCAGCTCCAGGAGCATAAAATTGGGCATCTGCCGGCCTCTAGCAAGTACACCGCAAACTCTACCCACTTCTTCATTATCACCCCCCAGAGGGAGAAGCGCTATCGTTCTAACAGAGGAATTCTAAAAATTAAATGTCTAGACTCCGGTGGCACGTCGCCTGCTCTCGTCACCATGCTAGCATGAGATTTAACATTTGCAAGCTGAGATTAGTGTGTGAATACCATTTCCATTTCAAACCAGCCCATGGAAGGGGAAACTGTTTCATACTCTATGACAAAATGCACTGCTTCTAAATGAGACTGAGGGGAGATTAATAGCTGATCTCATTGCTGAGGAGTATCAAATAAAAGCCATCTCTAGGATAAGCCAACTTGGGAATTCAGCTTGGTCAAAGATAGATTTGTTAACAAAGCCTTTAACCTAATTCTTATAATATTTGGTAGATGCCCTCTTTTATCTATAGGGCTTTCTAAAGAAACACATAAAGCAAAAACACCCCCCCCCCCCAAAACTCAAGCTAAAATAACCATTCTAGTCTTTATGGTCACTTTTATGGAATAAATAATTTCTAAAGATCTTTTCATGAATAAAATAAAACGGAGGGAAAAAGAGGGAACAGTAATGCTAATTAATGCTGCTACTTACTAATCAACCAAATTTGCCCTACTTGGAAGCATTTTGAAAAAGAGAAGATGTGAAAGAAAGCAAAACAAAATTCCTTTTAATGTACAGACTCTTTTTGACACATCCTAAAAGCCTTGCATCTAAAAATACCAGAAATATTTATTAATAACTGGAATGTTGTAGGAGTGAAGACCCCTTTGGTGTAGTGGTTAAGGTGCTGGCTTAGAAATCAGGTGATGGTGAATTCCAGCCCCACCTTAGCCATGAAACCTGGCTGGCTGATTGGGCCAATCACCAGGAAATGGTGAGTTCTAGTCCTGCCTTGGGTACAAAGCCAGTTGGATGACTTTGGGCCACCAGGAGACGGAGAGTTCTAGTCCCACCTTAGACATGAAAGCCAACCCAGGGACTTTGAGCCAGTCATCCTCTCTCAGCCCAACCCACCTCACAGGGTTGTTGTGGTGGGGAAAACAGGAGGAGAAATAAGTATGAGGTATATTCACTACTTTGAGTTACTTATAAAGCATTAAAGGTGGGATAAAATTCTAATGAATAAATAAAGCAAGCAAGTTACAGATTTTTTTACTCCCACTTGATCATGGTACACCTTCTTCTCAAAGCATTTTACAGGCCTTAAAGCAATCCAAGGTTAGAAAACAAGCTCCCAAGTCTTTCTTTTTTTGTTGCCTAACAAACATTCAGGGCTATATTTCCCATAATCCCCTTCTGTCTGGATGGCTGAAACTGACTGGCCTCAACTTCAATGAGATTTTGAGAAGCCATGATTTGCAAAATCAATGGGGAAGCCAGATTCACTTAACACCCATATTATTAACTTAACGACTGCAGTGAATCATTTAACCAGTGGCAAGAAAAGTCATAGAATGGGGCAAAACTCACTTAACAAATGTTTTGTTTAGCAGTGGAAATTTGTGGTCGTAAGTTGAGAACTACCTGTAGTCTCCTTCTCTGAGCTTTGAGAAAGGACAGTTGGATAAAAGTTGGAATATAGAGGCACCTGCACCCTGACAGTCTTCACCCAGAGTCCAAACTGGGAAAATGAGAGAAAGAAAGGGGGGGGGGAGAAAGAAAGGGCAGAGATGGAGAGAGGGGGGAGAGAAAGAGAGGGGAGGACAGAGAGTTAGAGAGGGGGGAGAAAGAGAGGGGGGGGAGAGAGGGGAAAGAGAAAGAGGAGAGGGAAGGAAGGAAGGAGGGGGGAAGAGAGAGAAAGAGAGGGAGAGAAGGAAAGAGGGAGGGAGGGGGAGAGGGGGAGAGAGAAGGAGGGAAAGAGAAAGGGATGGGGCACAGACAGAGAAAGAGAGGGAGTGAGGAGAGAGAGGAAGGGAGGGGGGAGAGAGAAAGAGAGAGAGAGACACTCCAACCTAGAGGAATTCTCTGTTGCTTGCTGGAGATTACTGTCTTTCCCTGAACTGTTCCAAGAACAGAAAGGAAAGTACTGACTGGCAGCTGAGGGAGCAGATGGCAACCCTCGGGGAGCTGGACCCATCTCACGGATCGCCAGTTGCCAACCCTTAAATCGATTAGCTTTAATTTGCTTTGTTAGTCTGACTACTATCTGCCAAACCCCCCCCCCCCCCACGTAGACTGCAGGGGGAAGGCAGGGCGGGAGACAATAGGTCAGCGTTTGAAAGCAAGGTTTTTATATTTTTTTTAAAAAAAATCTGCCTGCGCACTTCCAATCCAGCGTCCTCCGAGGACTGCGCTTTTGATTGTGTTCCATTTATCTTGCATCTCTGGCAAGCGGATGAACTGCTGACACACATTAAGGGCCTTCTGCACAGCTGCCCCTGCCCCAAACGATCAAGGGAACCGTTATGTGATTCAGAGGCAGAAGGAATGCAAAAAGCTATTTTAGAAGAATCGCTTTGCAGTCTTCCTCCTAACGTGGCTTTAACCCAAATCTTTGCCTCTCGGGTGGAAAAAACACACACACACACACACACATCCCGAATCTGGACCTCTTCGAATCAAAATGAAGGAGCCCCTTGTAAAATGACCAAAAAACGTAGAATCTCTGATGAGAAAAGCTCAGGATGCTGTAAATTTCAGCAGCAACTAGTTAAATACAATACAGGTCGTCCTCGACTTACAAGAGTTCGTTTCGTGATTGTTCGAAGTTACAATGGCACTGAAAGAAGTTACTTATGATCATTTTTCACACTTACGACCGTTGTAGCATCCCCATGGTCATGTGATTAACATTTGGACGCTTGATGACTGACTCACACTTATGAATGGTGGCAGTGCCATAAAATCATAAGTCATAAAATGGGGCAAACCCCAGTGAACAAATTTCTCAGCAACATGAATTTGGGGCTCAGTTGTGGTCATAGGTTGAGGACTAGGTAGTGCTCAACTTACGACCATAATTGAACCCAAAATTTCTGTTAAGTGAGACATTTGTTAAGTGTGCTTTGCCCCATTTAACGACTTTGCTCACCACATTTGTTAAGTGAATCACTGCAGTTAAGTTAGTAACACGGTTGTTAAGTGAATCTGGTTTCCCCCCCATTAACTTTGCTTATCAGAAGGTCGCAAAAAGAGACCGTGTGACCTTGGGACACAGCAAAGGTCATCAATATGAACCAGTTGTCGAGTATCTGAATTTTGATCACATGACCACGGGGATGCTGCAAAGGTTGTAACTATGGAAAACGGTCCCAAGTCATATTTTTCAGTGCTGCTGTAACTTTGAACGGTCACTAAATGAACTGTTGTAAGTCGAGGATTATCTGCATTTGTTCCTGGCAGAAGCGATGTCACGTAAGACAGAAAAGCAGTGGAGACACCTAAGAATGGCTTTCAAAGCCAGGGGTGAGGAGGAAGAAAACCGAATGAAGAGTTATAACGCGGGTGCCATCCAAATAATCATTTTCAGATGATGGATGGATGCAAAAGCAAAGATCGCCTGACTTCAGTTCAACGCCTTTGCATTTGAAGATCTGCTGGAGTACGGGCTGTTCTCAGAAAACTAAACAGCGTCAAATCTGGCTAGAACTGGGATGGGAACACATCGGGGAATCCCAGGCTATAAACTCAACAAATCCCAAGCAACCTGAAATGAAGCCATGGCAAACCACCCAAAGAGCTGCCAAGAAAATTAAATGGGAATGTGTTCAGGAAGTCCCCAGCAGTCAAGTTCACCTCAAAGGACGCTTTGCTTAAAAATAAAAGAGATTTGCTTGGCAGGAAGCTGGGGGGGGGGAGTGCTTTTGGTACATCTTTTATTGGGCTCTCTTTGGCTTCCCCACCTTTTAACTCCAGAGTTTGATTCAGGAGATCTCATGTCAGCACAGAAAATTCTTCGTATTTTATTACCTATTGGGGAGATGGGTGGCATATACATTTAATAAACCAAAAAAACCCCTTTACCCATCTGTAAAGGAATGTGTGGAAGGCCTTGGGGGTGGAAGAAAAAGATGCTGGCTAGCAAACAATCAATGTTTGCTAATCATTGTTTGCTCTTATCATTTGAAGATGAGGGGGATATGATTTATTTCTTAAGAGATCTCTTAGACCAGTCACATTTGGTCTTCCTAAAATGGTATTTCTTTCTTTGGTATTTCTAGGGATGTTTTCATATCAAGAATGCCCCATGGAACTAGCAGCTCCACAGTTAAAAGTGATATTCTAGAGTTCCTGTGAGGACAACAATTTCTGATTTTTTTTTTTAATCTTTGGCTACAAAAACGGCTGTCCTGGGATACCTCAAAACCAGCCAATATATTATTACATCAGCTTTTAAGGACTAGAATAACAGTGTTGGAAGGGACCCTGGGGGTCTTCTAGTCCAACCCTTGCTCAATCAGGAGACCCTATACCATTTTAGACAAACTGCTGTCCAGTCTCTTCTTAAAAGTCTCAAGGTATGGTGCACCCACAACCTCTGGAGGCAAGTCATTCTATGGATAGGATAGGATAGGTTAGGATAGGATAGGATTGTTCTCACTGTCAGGAAATAGTTCTCAGTTGGTCCTCTCCTTTATTAATTTCCATCCATTGTTTTTGTCCTGTCTTCCGGTGCTTTGGAAAATAGGTTGATTCCCCCCACTTCTTTGCGGGGGACAATCTATTTTCCAAAACACCAGAAGGCAAGACAAGAAACAATGAAGCTAGTGAATGGACTACAAGCAGTCGATGCAATCAAGCTAAGGCTGTGGCAAAACAGAATTCTAAGCAAGGAATTTTTAATCCCTTTAAAATGTTCTCTGTGTGAATACAGATTAAAATGACAAAAGTTAAAAAGAGAAAAATACAGATTCACACAGAATTCTTTGGGAAACAAGATGGACCATCGCTGTGCGTTTTTTGTTTATGAGAGAGAAAGTAAAATATAGGAAGAGGGGGAATAAAACCCTCCTCTAACAGGAAGTAGAAATGCTCACCTAAGGCAGGTACCAAAGAGGAATGATTCTGTTCAAAGCGTGTGGTCATCTGATTGGTCAACACTACCTGAAAGAAGCAAAAAAAGGAGAGAATCTACATTAAATAAATCAGTGCTTATAGTTACTGCTAAATAGAAGCCGTTAGACCCGTGCTTCTCAACCACAGCAATTTGAAGAAGTATGAACCTCAACTCCCAGGATTTCCCAGCCCACATGGGAGTTGAGGTTCACACATCTTCAAGCTTTCAAGGATGAGAAACACTAAGTTAGACTATAGCTCCCTTTGTCTCTGATTATTGGTCATGCTGCTGAGGCTTATGGAATTGGATCCCATCAACTTTTGGAGAGCCACAACTTCCCCACCTCTGCCACAAGTAGATGTGGTACGGTCCCTTTCACTAATAATAATACAGGTAGTCATCAACTTACAAACACAATTGAGCCCAAAATTTATGTTGCTGAGTGAGACATTTGTTAATTGAGTTTTGCCCCAAATTACAACCTTTCTTGCCATAGTTGTTAAGTGAATCACTGCAATTGTTAAGTTAATATATCTGGTTGTTAAGTGAATCTGGCTTCCCCATTGACTGCTTGACAGAGGGCCACAAAAGGTGACCCGGAACACTGCACTATCACCAATATGAATCAGTTGCCAAGCGCCTGAATTTTGATCACATAACCATGGAGATATTATAATGGTCATAAGTGTGAAAAATTGTCATAAGTCACTTGTTTCAGTACTGTTGTAACTTTGAACGGTCATGAAATGAACTGTTGTAAATCGAGGACTGCCTGTAATAGCAATAGCATTTAGACTTATATCCCGCTACATAATACTTTACAATATCAGCCTCAACAATCTGGGCCCTCATTTTACCTACTTCAGAAGGATGGAAGGCTGAGTCAACCTTGAGGCAGTCAAGATTGAACTCCTGGCAGTGAACTGAATTAGCTTGAAATACTACATTTTAACCCCTGCGCCACCCCCAGACTTAACAATTGTCACTAAGAAAGACAAAAAGTCTGGATAATGGACCTGGAGACAGGTCAATAGAAGAGAAAGAACTGGAGAATACAATAAAATACAATGACCTGCGAGCAGAAATAGAACCACTGTGGCAAAAAAGAGCAAAGGTAGAGCCACAAGTAATAGGTGCCTTGAGTGCAATACCAAAATAAAAAGTGGTCGAGAGATTTCTAGAGGTTAAAGGAGGTTGTGGGAAAAATCCCACTAGTTTCCTTTATGAAGCGTTTTATCATTTGAATCTTGACTTGCTCATCATGGCCAACATTTAGCAAGCAGACATCTTTCCTTGTACTACCAAGACAGCCATTTTGAATTATTTGGGTAATACAGAATATGCTCATCAAGCCCCTAAGTTGGTCCACTTGAGTCAGTAATTCAAAAGGGGAACTAAGAATGATTTGTTCATCCAGCACATGATCTAAAGAATCCAATGTCAGCATCCAGTGCAGAATTACAGAGTTGGAAAGGACCTTGGAGATCTCAGGCAGGCAGGAAACCTTATACCATTTCAGACAAATTGTCCAATCTCTTCTTGAAAACCCTCAGTGCTGGACCACCCATGACTTCTGGAGGCAATTCCTTCCACTGATCAATTGTTCTGTCAAGAAATGTCTCCTTGGTTCTAGGCTGCTTCTCTCCTTGATTAGTTTCCATCCGTTGCTTCTTGTCCTGCTCTCAGGTGCTTTGGAGAACAGGCTGACTCCCTCAGATAAAAATATGGATTAAACTGGGGTGCCTCTGAATATTCTTAGCTAGGGGTTATTGCTGTAATGTACTATGTGAGTCTTCCCATTGGTATCTTTTTTAGCCAGCTTGGGAAGTAACATTTTAGGCTCACAGACTGATGTGTTAGGGATGTTCTGTGTTGTCTTCTAACACTATCTCAGTAAAAACACATGGAGAGGCTTATTTTTAGCAGCCCAGCAACAAAAAAATAAAAACAAAGAAGTCCCAGCATACATACAGAATCACAGTTTAAGGAGGAACTATGTTACCTGGAAACAGGGAATACCGTATATACTCGAGTATAAGTCGACCCGAATATAAGCCGAGGCACCTAATTTAACCACAAAAAACTGGGAAAACTTATTGACTCGAGTATAAGTCGAGGGTGGGAAATGCAGTAGCTACTGGTAAATTTCAAAAATAAAAATAGATGCCAATAAAAACTTTCACTAGGGCAGTTGAGAATAAGTTTGATGTTCACAATTTCCTCTTTGAAAGAGACCAGTAAATAGGGAACAAGAAGATGAAGAAAAAGAAGTGTGTTTTTTCACACTTTTCACACTGAAGTGAACAAAAATGGCATCATAGGAACAAGCTTATTCTCAGTCCAAAGGTTTGTTTCTGATTTCTTCCCTGATTTAAGGGAAATTTGGGAAACGATCTCACTATCATGAAAGGTTTGATTGATTCACCAACCCAAAAGATGATGATGATGACAGTGGTAGGCAGGAGTCACTCTCTCCCTTGCAAGAAAAAACCAAGAGCCGTTCTTATGATCTCTCTCTCTCTCTCCCCCCCCTCCCCCTCCTCCCGAGTGGACTGAAAGCAGCTGGAGCTGAGGAAATGAAACTGAGTGGAGCGACCTCCACTTGCGTTGCTTTCTCAGCCTAAAGCTCAGAAAAGCCTCCCCCTCCTCCTCCCCCTCCTCCCGAGTGGACTGAAAGCAGCTGGAGCTGAGGAAATGAAACTGAGTGGAGCGACCTCCACTTGCGTTGCTTTCTCAGCCTAGAGCTCAGAAAAGCCTCCCCCTCCTCCTCCCCCTCCTCCCGAGTGGACTGAAAGCAGCTGGAGCTGAGGAAATGAAACTGAGTGGAGCGACCTCCACTTGCGTTGCTTTCTCAGCCTAAAGCTCAGAAAAGCCTCCCCCTCCTCCTCCCCCTCCTCCCGAGTGGACTGAAAGCAGCTGGAGCTGAGGAAATGAAACTGAGTGGAGCGACCTCCACTTGCGTTGCTTTCTCAGCCTAAAGCTCAGAAAAGCCTCCCCCTCCTCCTCCCCCTCCTCCCGAGTGGACTGAAAGCAGCTGGAGCTGAGGAAATGAAACTGAGTGGAGCGACCTCCACTTGCGTTGCTTTCTCAGCCTAGAGCTCAGAAAAGCCTCCCCCTCCCCCTCCCCCTCCTCCCGAGTGGACTGAAAGCAGCTGGAGCTGAGGAAATGAAGCTGAGTGGAGCGACCTAGGCTCGTGTTGCTTTCTCAGCCTAGAGCTCAGAAAAGCCTCCCCCTCCCCCTCCCCCTCCTCCCGAGTGGACTGAAAGCAACTGGAGCTGAGGAAATGAAACTGAGTGGAGCGACCTCGGCTCGGGTTGCTTTCTCAGCCTAGAGCTCAGAAAAGCCTCCCCCTCCCCCTCCCCCTCCTCCCGAGTGGACTGAAAGCAGCTGGAGCTGAGGAAATGAAGCTGAGTGGAGCGACCTCGGCTCGGGTTGCTTTTTCAGCCTACAGCTCAGAAAAGCCTCCCCCTCCCATGCTTAAAAGTTGCAAAGGAAACACGGAAGCAGGGAAGCGGCTGCCCAGCTTCGGAGCTCCACACCATTTTTTTTTCAGAGGGGAATCTGACTCGAGTATAAGCCGAGGGGTTTTTTTTTCAGCACAAAAAATGTGCTGAAAAACTCAGCTTATACTCGAGTATATACGGTAAGTAACATTCCAGAACGTGCCTAAGCTTCATTCTGGAACAATCCCTTCTAACCTGGGTAGGCTGGAAAAAAACCCACCTATAAATAACTGTAGCTCAAGCATGTCATCCCTTGGCATGAAGCCAGCTCTATCTGCAGCATCTCCAGGCTGAGGTCAAAGGATGCAACAACAAAGGAGATAAAAGGCAGTTTCACTAAGGAATTTCTTCCACATTGTCTCTCAACAAGACTTGTTTTCTCTTCACAAGATTCTGCCTGCCTGTTATCTATTTATCAGTCTGTCTAACAGGTGCTTTTTCAAAAGGCAACTGGACTTCATTTTTCTTTGAAGATATTTTGCTTCTCATCCAAGAAGCTTCTTCAGTTTTATCTACCTATCTAACCTTTATTGTTTTATAAATAACTCAAGGCAGTGAATACACACAATACTCCTTCCTCCACCTATTTTCCCCACAATTACAACTTGGTGAGGTGGGTTGGGCTGAGAGTGTGTGACACCCAGCTGGCTTTCATTCCTAAAGTAGGACTAGCAATAGCACTAGCACTTAAGATTTATATATCGCTTCACAGTGCTTTACAGCTCTCTCTATGCGGTTTTTATAGTCAGCCTCTGGCCCCCAACAATCTGGGTCCTCATTTTACTGACCTCAGAAGGAAGGAAGGCTGAGTCCATCTTGAGCCGGTCAGGATCGAACTCCTGGCTGTGGGCAAAGTTAGCTTGCAAATACTGCATTCTTACTACCACATCACCACAGCTCTTCTAGAACACTCAATATCCTGGTGAATGGCCCAAAGACACCCATCAGCTTTCATACAAAGGCGGGACTAGAATTCAACCATCTCCTGGCTTCTAGCCTGTGCCTTAATCACTAGCTCAAACTGGCATTTATTTTTATAAAAAGACAATGACAATCAAAATGCAGGAAATCCTTAACCCACTTAAAATGCATACAATATGAGCTTTAAAAGCACAAAGGAATAGCTGGATTTGCATTATGTCAAGCTATCATTTGTTGAATCATGCCTGTTGAATAAATAACTGGTTTTAAATAATCTATTAAGCTAGAAATTATGGTTTAACAACCACAATTGATAGGTTTATATAACATGTCAAAAATACATTGCAGGGTTAGCACATCGAATTTTCTGTCGAATGTTTAGTCACTATTTCGAGTGTCAAAGTTATACAGGTAGTCTTCGACTTACAACAGTTTGTTTTGTGACCGTTCGAAATTACAATGGCTCTGAAAAAAAGTGATGTATGAACATTTTTCACACTTACAATCATTGTAGTGTCCCCATGGCCAAGTGATCAAAATTCAGATATTTGGCAGCTGACTTGTATTTATGACCATTGCAGTATCCCTGGGGTCATGTGATCCCTTTTTGCAACCTTCTGACAAGCAAATGCAATGGGGAAGCCAGATTCACTTAACAACCAACTTACTAATTTAACAAATGCAGTGATGTGCTGAACAACTGTGGCGAGAAAGGTCATAAAATAGGGTCAAAATTCACTTAACAAATGTTTCACCTAGCAACAGAAATTCTGGGCTCAGTTGAAGTCATAAGTCAAGGGCTACTTGTACCATATACTGGCTTAGCCACAGATTCTTTCTCAAACTTACGGCTAACGTATGGTCATTTGCGATGCATATCAACTGCTGGGCCAAGCCATTCAAAATTCTTGTTCGCAGCGAGATATCTTCGAAGTCATGGCGGAAAGGAAAGGCAATTCCATCGATCACAATCAACTGTACCTAATGATCGGGTATAAAACAGAGAGAGAGGGGGAGAGGGAGAGGGAGGGAGGGAGAGAGAGAGAGTGAGAGCTTCATTCCCACAGAAATCTGTATCAAAAAAGCTGGGATGCCTATAAATAAAAGTTATTTCCCCCCTTCATTATTAATCAAAGTCTACTTGTCAGTTTATGGTTGAGGGAAATTAAGTATAGATTAAACTGAAAGGGTTTGACCCTTTGACTCATTCGAGTTCTTGTTCTATTTATAGAATTTCAAGTTATAAAACCATGATGACTCTCACAGGAAATGGCTGCAGTTTTTTCTCCATCAGATGTTTTTAAAAAAACAAAACAAGAACAGTAGCATCTTAATAAGCCTCCCACGATCCTCAGATGTTCTGACTGTTACTATGCTTAACCATTAACCTGGAAATGGAGACGAGGTCGGGTATTAGCACAGAACAGATACTGATGTCGGTTACTACATAATTTTGAATTGGAGGACTCTCCTTGAAACAATCCTTTATGCAAATAGGTGATTTGTTTCAGAAAATTTTCAATTTGCATGGGGAAAAAATATCAGTCATTACTGATGATATAGGAAAGCTTTTTGTTAAAGTCCAGCTGTTATCATCCAGGGTTTAGTTCTGAGTTCCCATAATAAACACCTGAAATAATGAGTTTATAGTGACCCTTCAATCTATTTTAAGTTACATTCTCTGATTTGGTTTTAATGGCAGAAAACGGCATTTAAAAAAGAGCTAAACAACATCACAATTCTCTTCTCTTAAACTTTTGTTTTTGTGAGGTCTGGCAATATGTTGAAAAGGTTATCTGTGTAATGACATGCTAAAACTTTTATTTCTTACAACCAACAGCTGAGATTCTCATGACATATTAATTCCTGTACAGGTAGTCCTTGAATTATGATTGTAACTGAGATCAGAATTTGTAAAGATCAACCTCATTGTGTTGTGACAGCAATTCCTACAATCTTCATTGCTGCTGTTTAGGTAGATGGGTAAGAGCCATGGTGGCGCACTGGTTAGAATGCAGTATTTCAAGCTAATTCTACTTTCTGCCAGAGTTCAATTCTCATCTGCTCAAGGCCGAATCAGCCTTCCATCCTTCCAAGGTCGGTAAAATGAGGATCCAGATTGTTGGGGGCAATAGGCTGACTCTGTAAACTGCTTAGAGAAAGCTGGAAAGGACTATGGAGCAGTATATAAGTCCAAGTCCTCTTGCTATTTATGTATTATTTATTAAATTGATATGCCACGCATCAAGGCTTATAATGGAATAAAATAGGAATAAAAGGTAAAAGCTAAAGGTTTTCTAGTCCAGTCATGTACGACTCTAGGGCGCAGTGCTCATCTCCATTTCTTAGCAAAAAAAGGTCTCAAGACATTTCTTGTGGTCATGTGGCCAGTGTGACATCACACCGCAGTGCAGAGTGTGTGGCAAAATATGGACTGCTCTCACCTTCTCACCAAAGTGGTACTCATTTACTTGCATTTGCATACTTTCGAAATGCTAGGTGGCCAGGAAAAAATAGGAATGTAAAATACAATTATAAAATGTAACCAATTAAAATGACAAAAGTTAAAAAGAGAAAAAGTGAAGTGTTAATTGAATTCTACAGTCATTAGGCAAGGAAACCTCCTGTCAGCTTCCCACAGCCAGGGAAAGCCAGCAAGTTCCAAGCCCTATTGGTAGGTGGGGCAAGGAACAAGGAGGTGTATAAACTAGGTCTCGCGTTTCTAGAAAACAGAGACAACTGACAGCCCTATAACTTGAAGTCAAAGCATCCAGAAACATTTAGCCAAGGGAAAATAATTTATTATTTTCATTTTTTGCAGAGGCATGGTTGAGCGGAGAGGACGAAAGAATGGAAGCCTCAAACCTCCTCTCCCAGAAATGTTCTTGAAATATACACCCCAGCTCTGCCTCCTACAAGGAACAGCAGGATAATTCTTGCTGCCATCGAAAGGGGATGCTTTTGCTTGGCATCCTCCCCTTTATTCTCTGTATGTAAAACTCAGGGCCGTTACTACCTAGTAGGGGATTGTTAGAGCAAACGTTACCTCTGTGCCAGACTGTTATTTGGAAAAATCTTTCTTCCTACAAATTCCAAGAACCTTGCAGTAGTTCTCTCTTTCTCCCCCTGCCCAACTTCATCAAACACATTCTTGCATCTTCCCCCACACCCCCCAAAAGATGCGCCTGCAGTTTCCAAGAGAACAAATGTTTTCCCATCTGGACCGCAAGGACTTATGGGGGAATCTCTCTTTGGAGCTCTCTGTATTAAAACTAAAGATTTCTTTTCAGGAACATTCTGTCTGAAGGATCTGAAGGATGCAGGTAGAACTCATTTAACAATTGCTCGTTAAGTGACTATTTGAACTTATGAAGGTGCTGATCCTCAAAGCTCTGGCAGTTGAAGCGACCCTGTGGTCACATGATTGCAGTCGTGGCTTCAGCAACCAGCCTGAATCTCCAACCTTTACAACTTCCTACCGTCAGGTGATTGTGATCTGCAACCTCCCTACTGGTTTCCCACAAGCAAGTCAATGGGGAAAATGGTAGGAAGTTGATGTCAGGGTTCCAAGTAATACGCCCATAGCAAACATAACTTTGAGGCAGATAGATTCCTCAAAGAAAAGTTTTATTTTGATATATCATATTGGCACAGACTGGTGAAACCGACTCTGAAAGTTCCTGCAGTTTTCACCTAATTAAAAGTAAAAGTTTGCTCCCTTCCCCAAACAATCAATCACATGATCCAATCAAGGTGTCGTCCAATTGCCTGATAACTTCACTCCTCCTCTCTCCGACCACCCATGGAAATGTCCTTGGTTCCCAGGAGAAAGTATATTGTTTTGGCTACATACCCATCTTTATTCCCCCCACCATCCCCCAACTCCAGTGTGACAACACTGAAACATCAAAATGGCCTCGGTCAGGTTAGCTTCAGGATTGAAACTGTGATCACGTGAGGTCCTTGCTTAACAATGATAACTGGGGACTGCCAGTTATCCCAGTTGCTAAGGGATGCAGTCATGTGACATGATGCTTTATAAGTGCATCCTTAGTGACAGACATTCTAATGATCATCAAGTGAGGACTATCTATATATTCTTACAAATTCTATAGAATACTACAAAGGAAACCAAATCTTACTTATTTTTAAATGAGGAAAAAAAAGAGACCGTGTGAATCTGAAGAAACTGGGAAGAAACTGCAAACCTTTTACGCACTGCAGATAGTCCTCGAGTTAAAATCATTTGTTTAGTGACCGTTCAAAGTTAACAATAATGGCAGGGGAAAATGTGACTTGACCATTTTTCACACTTGTGACCATGGTCACCCCCATGATCATGCGATTAAAATTCGGATGCTTGGCAACCTATTTATGACGGTTGCAGAGTCCTGGGGTTACCTGGTCCTCTTTTGTGACCTTCTGACAAGTAAAGTCAATGATGAAGCCAGATTCACTTAACAACTGTGTTATTAACTTAACATCGGCAGTCATTCACTTAACAACTATGGCAAGAAAAGTCATAAAATAGGGCAAAACTCAATACCTTAACAACTATTTCACTTAGCAACAGAAACTTTGGTCTTAATTGTGGTCATAAGTCAAGGACTACCTATACTGCAACTCTAATACGTTATCTTTTCCTCTCGGGGGGGTGGGGGGTGGGGCACGTCCTTTTGGTCCTTACCTTTGGGTGTCCAGAGAGAAAATCTGGGAGGAGGTAAACCTGTGCCAGCAGTTCCATATAGTCATGGCAACGGAAGTAATAGATATGTGAAAGAATATTTTCAAGAGAGAAAGTCTCCAGGGCTATTTGATGATCTGAAGAAAAAAGGGAAGGAAAAAACCCAATAAAAACCTGTATTGAATTTATTGTTTATTCCTCATCCCTCACTTCCTAGCTTCAGAGACAGAGGCTGTTTAGAGAGCAAGGTATGGGGAATAATCAGTTCCATCCAGAGATAGCTTGTGGTAGTTTTGTTGTAATAATATATCACATAATCATATGATTAATCATACAACTTGTACTTACTATGACAGAATGATAACCACGTTTAGATTATCATATATAAAATATAATACGTAAATATTACGAATGTCTTGTTGCATGTTAAAACATCTAATATTATAGAGGAAAAATGTCATGAGCAGAAGAAAATACCTGCACAAAAACCTGACAAAGCCCACTTGCAGTTCCCAAATTTTCTGTACTGTCTCACTGCATAAATTTGCATAAAATCAGAATTTTGTCAAATGCCTTTCCAAGTCGTGAATGTTTCTAAGAGGCTTGTGTTTTGGTTCAATTCAGATTGCTGTTAAATCCCTAATGAATTCTGTCTGTGAAATGAAACCAATATACGTAATTCGGTTTTTCAAGGATTGCTACTCGAGGTCATAAGATATTCTTGGGAAATTTTAATTTATTTCTTCATTTATTTGTATACCGCCTTTATTATTTTCACAAATAACTCAAAGTGACAAACACCTCCAACACACTTTCCTCCTCCTATTTTTCCCACAACAGCAACCCTGTGAGGTGGATTGGGCTGAGAGGGACTGGCCCAAGGTCACCCTGCTAGTTTTTATGGCTAAGGCGGGATTTGAAATCATCACCTCTTGCTTTCTAGCCTAGTGCCTTAACCACTAGACTAAGCATTCCTATCAGTTTTCTAATATTACTTTGCAATTAGATCTGTGTCTTTATTCTTTTCACTTACCTTAAGAATCTGCCCTTCCAGAAGGGTACTTAACAAGCAAGCCTTGAAATACAGCAACCTCCAAGCAGGTTTTTGCAAAATCCGGCAAAGAATCGAAAGCTAAAGAATCTGTTTCTAAGCCTTTTCCCTTTATGTATCTTTATCATCTTATATACTTTGGTTGGGCATAAGAAATGTCTAGGCTCAGTGCCCAATGGCCCTTCTCTTATTCCAAATTTAGGAATGTCCATTGGTTTATGACTGTCAATGTTTCTCAACTTTGGCCACTTAAAGATATGTGGACTTCAATTCTTCAAGTCGCCAAGTTTGAGAAATACTGATTACTGCAATCTAATTCTGCATGAATAAAACATTCTGACTCAGTGCGGCATAGTTACTTCCTATATTTGAATAAATATTGAATGGATCGATGATGATAAGGAAATAAACGGAACTGTTTGAATAAGTAGCCAGGGGAAAAAAGCACACTTTGCACAAAAGCAAATATAGTTTGGCAATTAACCTTCTTCTGGGTGCACTTCAGCAATAAGCTGACAGTGATGAATACAGGCTTCTACTATATCCACAACCCGATCAACCATAAAGCTTCCCTCGGTATCTATGAATATAGCTTCTGCAGCAAGTCCACCAAAGCATTCTGGAATCTGCACATCCACCACTAGCTGCATGCTGGAAAGAAAGAGGGAGAGAAGATTGCTAATCAACAGAAAAAGGTTATTACACATTGATTCATTGCTTTACTACCCTGATGGCTGAAAATGCAAAGGGTCTGCAAAAGTCTTGTAACAGAATTTAAAAAGCACAATAAAAAAACAAGAGATTGCAATGATGAATGGTTGCAGGAACTGGGTATGTCTAATCTAACAAAGGATTAGGACTGACATGACAGAAGTTTTCCAATATTTGAGGGGCTGTGACAGAGAAGAGGGGATCAACCTATTCTCCAAAGCTCCTGAAAGTGGGACAAGAAGTAATAGGTGGAAGAGCATTGAAGAGAGGTCCAAACTAGAACTTAGGAGAAATTTTCTGACAGAACAATTAACCAGTGAAATGACTTGCCTTTAGAAGACATGGGTGCTCCATCTCTGGAGGTTTTAAAGAAGAGATTGGACAACCATTTGCCCAGAATCGTATAGGGGTCTCCTGCTTGAGCAGAGGGTTCAACTAGAAGACCTCTGAGGTCCCTCCTAATTCTGTTATTCTGTATTCTAAATATAAAGACCAACAAATTAATGATAAAGGTAGAACAACCAGCCCTAGAATTGATAGTGAATATATCAAAGTATTAAATAGTATCCTCCTTTTAAGAGCAACCATCAACAGTAAAGGAATAAGGAGACAAGAAATATGCTGTGGACTCTGAAGAAGTTTCTTGGATGAGAAGTGAAATGTCTTCAAAGAAAAACCAGAAAGTCTAATTGCCTCTTGAAAAAGCACCTTTCATGATTTTTCAGAAGTAGTAAGACTTTACTCTTGGTGACTGCCTAGATAAGTCCCTGCAGTTGTCTTGGCAACATTTTTGGGAAGTGGTTTGCCCTTTTCTTCTTTTTACACCTGAGAGTGACCAGCCCAAAGTCATCTAGATGGCCTTATGTCTAAGCCAGGATCAGAATTCAGTCATGCAGTTTTTATCTAGGTGCCTTTCACTGCTACACCATAAAAATTGTGTGGGGTCCTTGGTGTTCTCTGAGCTTGGTTGTTTTCTTGCAGATGTTTAGGTAACATGTTCATTACCCAAACCATGTAACATCATCAGTGCCAGTCCACTATTTTAACTATGAGCTATGCCCGCATTTCAACCCTCACATACAAATATTATCCTTTATAGGTTAATACTATATATTTTGAAATCCTATTCATTACAATTAAGACCTCAATGTCAGGGCATATGAACAAGCCTGGGGCAGTGACTACAAACTGCAAGCAGTAAAATCAACGCAACCAACTCCCCAAAGCCTAGTTTAACATGGCCCGAACTAGGAAAAAGTTACTCCATCAGTTTTATGGCTTGAGATGAACCTTGCCATTTTGCAAACGAACAAGATTGCAGTGCATTTTAAGTAATCTACTCTGGTTTCTTCTTTTCCAGAACAGCTTCATCATACAAAACACTCCTACGGTACTCAGTGGGGTTGTGCAGAGCTTTGGAAATAATTCAGAAAAGGTGTTCCAGAGTGTGTAGGAGTGGTTTCCCTGAGATTCTGTTGTTGCCCTTTGCTTTAAGGAATTGCAGAGAGGTGCTACCTTTTCTAAATTATTTCCAAAGCCTCGCAGCACCTTAATATTCAGTATTTTATGCAATCCAATATATTTATAATAGCAGGGCTCACATATATAATTTTATTGTGATGGGAACAAGCCTCATTCCAGATTTCAACACCTCCCTCTCTCATTCTGGCCCAACTATAAGAACAGAAGTCTTTCCTTCTGTTTCAATTAAGCAATTTAATCTTACATCTGAATCTTAAATGGTGAGTGATCCTAAACTATAATTTCATGAAACAAGACAGCAGTACAAAACATGACACAAACTCTGGTTAAGAATAACTGTACTATGCCAGGTTCTGTAAAAATGAAAACAGGGGCTTGCAATTCCCCTCTGTTGCTGCACGAATGAGGAAGATGGGAGAGTGTTTCTGACATATTTTACTGGGACAAGCAATATCATCTGGAGGACCTCAGCATAGTTGGTAAAAACATTTAGCAACAAAAGCTAGAAAAAGCCAGTTGAAGGGATGTCGTGTACTGTTTATTACAAACATTTATACTATTTATTGCAACCATTTCTCATGGACTCGGGGCTTACAAAGTAATTATATAATGGAAAAAATTTGGAACAAGATTTTTACAAAAGCATTGTTACAGAATTAGAATTACTTTCCTTGGGAAGCTGTTCTACAATCTCATCCTTACATTTGATGTTGAGATTTCAGAAAGAGTACAGAGAATAGCAACAAAGATGATTAAGGGACTAACATATGAAGAATGGTCGCAGGAATTGGGTATGTCTAGAGAGAAGGACCAATATGATAACAGTGTTCCAGTATCTCAGATTTGGGCCAAGAAAACTGAAGAGTGGAGCAGCAGGAACCAGGATGAGGGGGTTTGCAGGACACTATAACAGAGATCTGTAGGTGGAATTTGAAACTTCTGAAGTTTTTACACCAATGCAGAGTACAGAAAAGAAACAGGGAAATTCTAAATCAGGAAGATAAATGTTTAGGTGTACATTCCTAAAAAGTCTGCAAAAGGGCAGCCCAGCTCAGAGAGAACCAAGAATCTCACAGTTCAATCCTAGACTGCAAATATTTTCTTCAATTGGTACATTGCTGAATGTTGGCGGGATGTTACTTAATACTGGCATATATAGCAGTGCAAAGTAGCAATTTATTGCAACAAACTCAACGGAAAGGGGGTGTGTGTGTGTGTGTGTGTGTGTGTGTGTGTGTGAGTGTTGAATTAAATGTAAAGAACAAATATGCTTGTTCAGAAATTCAGGAATCGGAGCATGGAAATCCTGCATGAAATATGCGACTAAGAATATTTTTATTTATTTCTTTGTTTATTTATTAAATTTATTTGCCACCCACCTCACCACAAGGTGATTCTGGGTGGCTTACATTGTTAAAGAATATTATCTCTAAGAAAGCAGAGAAACAAAAACCAGACAGGATTATGAGAGTTTATGACTGACTATTTGGACAGGCAGATGATGGGGTCATAAGAACATAATTAGGGCCCATTTAGTCCAGCAGTCTGTTCTCACAGTGGCCAACCAAGCATACAAGGAAGCCCACTAGCCTCCCAGCAGATGGCCTTCAGTGGCTGTCACACCGCCACCAAGGTTAATAGCCATTGATCTATTCGTATTAGATAGCCAGTCTTTCAAAGAGGCCTGCAATATTGATAATGGAAAATTTCAATTATCCTGACATCTGCTGGGAATCTGCCAAGAGTCAAAGGTTGAACAAATTCTCGTTCTCTCTTGCCGACTTCATTTCTCGGAAGGTATTAAAAACAAAAAAGAACAAGGGGATCTGCCACCCTGGACCTAATTCTCACCATCAGAGATTAATTGTTTAAAGAAGTGAAAATGGCAAGGTACCTTGGGGGAAAGTGAACATGTTATCCTTGAATTACTGGTATCTGGAGAAAGAGAAATGAGACAGAGAGCAGATTTTGATGGACTCTTAAGGAAGGAAAGGTCGGTTCCCATGGCCCTGAAATCCCAATGAAGAACATTGTACAGAAAGGGTAGGAAAACCTGCAAAATGATGTACTGAAAGTTCAATCACCAACAATCCTCACAAGAAAGAGAGAGAAACTGAGAGGCCAATGGGACTAGGTGCAGAATTCTCTGAAACGCTGAAGAGTAAAAGAATCATATATAGAAAATGAAAGGAGGGGGCTATAAAAAATGAATAGAAATTGTGGGATGTCAGAAAAGATAGAACTCATAGAGTGAGGAGAGCCTTTCAAAAGATACCATAAATGATAATGGATGTGACAGAGGAAAAGGGAAAGAGAATGTACATCTTCTGAAAGGACAAAATGGCAGGTAGTCCTTGACTTACAACCATTTGTTTAGTGAACGTTCAAAGTTACAATGGCACTTAAAAAGTGACTTATGACTGTTTCCCACACTTATGACTATCTTTATGATCATAATTTGGGTGCTTGGCAACAGGTATGAATTATGCTGTGTCCTGAGTTCATGTGATCCCCTTTTGCAAACTTCTGGCAAGTAAAATCAATGGGAAAACCAGATTCATTAACAACTGTTACAAACTCAACAAACACAGTGATTCAGTTAACAACTTTGGCAAGGTCATAAAATGGAGCAAACTCACCTAACAACTGTCTTGCTTAGCTACAGAAATATTGGGCTTAAATTGTGGTTTTTAAGTGAGTCGGACTGCCTGTAATGGTAAGAAGGCAGTGCTCCAAAGCTCCTGATTTTGTATCTGGCTTCTCATGGGATGGAAAAAAAATCCTTAGCTGATCATGATTACACCACATTTAATTTTACAAACAGGAAGGAAAATCTTTGCCTGGGGAAGATGAGCTCTTGCTGTCGTTTGCTAGGTCTTATACTATCCTGGTGGCAAAAGGCTCTATGTACAGTATTCCATTCAAATAGTTTTACATATGATGGTTTGGTTAAGCTAAGCCAAAGCCAAATAAAACACGGGTTCAACCAAAGTGTGGAAATCCAGCCATTATATCCGTAACGGGAATTCTTACATCTTTCTAAGAGAGATGCCAGTATTATAATCTACATTAAAGCGGCACTCTGGCTGAAATGAATTTGCTGAAAGCCAGCCAGTAAAGCCGGATCAAAAGCTGATCAAGAGATTTTTCAGACTGTAGGAGATCACCCACAGAAATGCTAGTAGTACATATGCTATGAGTGTTAAGCGGCTGTCTTTTAAGGTCAGACTGTTGCTAGCGAGCCAGTTATGACTCTTTCCCAGTTATTTGTTCTGGCTGGTAATAGCTATCCATCTTCTTTATTAGATTTTCATCCCACCTTTATTATCTTTATAAATAACTCAAGGTGGCAAACATACATAATATTCCTTCCTCCTATTTTTCCCACAAAACAACCCTGTGTGGTAGGTTGGGCTGAGAGAGGGAGACTGCTCAAAATCACCCAGCCTGGATTTCATACCTAAGGTAGGACTAGAACTCAACTCACTCCTGGTGTCTGGCTCAAATTCACTCAGCCAGTTTTTCATATCTAAGACAGGAGTAGAATTCAGAGCCTCCTGGTTTCTAGCCTGTTGCCTTAATCACTAGAGCAGGGGATGCTAAACTTGGCAATTTTAAGACTTGTGGACTTCCAACTCCCAGAATTCCTTAGCCTGCCACGCTAGCTGGAGAATTCTGAAATTTGAAATCTGTAAGCCTTATTGTTGCCAAATTTAGAGACCTATGCACTAGACCAACCTCTCAGAGAGAAGTTTCTTTCACCAGCCATTTGATCTATTGAACTTGTATTGGGAATGGCCTTCTGGATGCCAAGCACTTGGAAATGAGACTAAACATGTGATCTCAATTCATTAAGATTTGATGGCATCAACTTGAAGAGTTGTGGTGGCACAGAGGCTAGAATGCAATATTGCAGACTAGCTCTGTCCACTGACAGGAGTTCAATCCTGACCAGCTCAAGATTGACTCAGAGTTCCATCCTTCCGAGGTTAGTAAAGTGAGGACCCAGATTATTGGAGGCAATATGCCAGCTCTGCAAACCGCCCAGAGAGTGCTGTGAAGCACTATGAAGTGGTACATAAGTCCAAGTACTATTGCTAACAGTTAATAAAATCACCAAGATTTTTCAGCGAATGATAAGCAAGGGGAAGTTACAGAAATGTGAGTTTAGTAGTGTTTTACCACAATTGTGTTTTTCCAACACCTGGCACTCCACAGATCTCTGTAATTTTGGTGAGTTGCACCCCTCCACCAAGGATATCGTCCAATGCAGAGCAAAAAGTGACAATGAATCCTTGAGTCTGTTCTTTTTCCAACAGTTCCAGGGCTGTACTCTTCTTAATAGTTTCTGCTTCCTCAGAAGGCTTTGCTCCATCTCTTTGCTGTTCCTGTTTGATTACCTTTAAAATTTCTAGAGCATCCTCTTTAGAAATGCCAATCTCTGAAAAATCAAAACACAGAATACATTAACATAATTAAAAAGAAGCACATGTAACTAATAGCCACTTTTAAAAAGTATTCTTCTTTGGGGAATACCCAAAAGAAATGTTCTAGTAGTTGAAACTTTTAACAAGAATTTTCTTTTACTGCTGCTGCTGGATACTTGTTTTTTAATTGCTAGAAATGTTTCAAACTGTTTGTTATAGCTGTATTTTTAATATATTGATAAACAAATTGTAGAAGAGAAGGGAAGAGAATGAATGAACAACTGATATGAAGGAAAAATATGAAGCTTTCATAAAATTAATTGACATATATTTTCTTTTTTTGATATATTTAAAAGCCCCTTTTATTCCTCATTTTATTTGTGCTTCTTTAAACCCATCTGTTTTTTTTTTAATGAAAACTAAAGCATGGTATAATAGCATCACCTTGTGGTTGACTAAGATAACAATGCATTCCTATCATTGTCCACTGAAAAGCAAAACCCACTGAGTTTGTTCTCCAATTTATTTTGTTACCTGAGACATTAATTTATCTTACAGTTTATAAATTGCCATAAAATGCAGAAAGTGACACAAGATTCTTCGAACTCATGTTAGGAAACAACCTCTTCAACAGAGGCATTTTGCTTCAGATTCATGTAGAACCCAGGGGGAAAAAAGTCTGTTTTAACAGATGGCTAGATCCACGGTGAAAGTATTTGAAGTGCGCTTGTGCGCGCACACACACATACTATATATATAGTATTAAATTCTATATATATAGTAAACTATACATTTGTATTGTACAGTGTAGATATATTTAATGTGTGGAGTTTATATTGCATATATTATAGTATGACTGTTTCATGCATCAAAATTCAATTCCTGGGACTGTACGGTAACAAGTAGCAATTAAGCAATATTGATCTTATTTCTTATGCCTAGCTAGATATCCCTATAAGCCAAGAGGAGTTGGGTTTCACTGGACAGACTGACCTTTACTAATCCTTTACTACTACTATTACTATTACTACTACCACCACCACCACCACCACCAATTTATTAAACTTCTATACCTCCTGACTCTCTATAACTCTGGGTGGCTCACAATAATAAACAAAAAATGATACAAATCAACAAATGCCCCCATTCCTGGTACAACACTTTTACTACTACATTCATTCAGGAGGCTGAATGAGGATCCAGTCTGGGTCGGTCACCAGAGATTTACTCTTCCATATAAATGTGTGCGTAGTTGTGTGTGTGTAAACACAAATAAATGTTTACTACATTCATTTGCCTGTTCCAGAGACCAGATTTATTCTTCTCTATAAATATGTGTGTGTGTATTGTGTACACAATATATTTCCATATATATTTATATGGAAGAGTAAATCTCTGGTCTCTGGCACAAGCAAATGCATCTGGTAGTAAACATGTTGTACCATATGTGTATGTAAGTGTGTGTTTATAAATGTGTGTCTACACACACACTATTTTATTAATCAAATGTGTACATCGCCCATCCCCCTATATTATACAATATACAACACACACACACACAGTGCTAAGAGAATTTTAGGGAAAGAGAATGTTATATAAAATTATGCACGTCAAAGTGTATAGTTATTGTTTTTAACATCGACTCGAAATATATTTTTAGCGAGTCACTTTGTCGGGGAGACGGGCGGCACAGGAATTTAATAAATAAATATATGGAGCACTAGTTTGAGTCTGACCCCCTCCCTTCACACACACGCATATACACATTTTAGGGGGCTCCAAAAAAATCTCCCCCTCCACCACACAAAACTCCGGCTGACAAAGGAGCGGGATTGTTTAAATCCCCTCACGAAAAAGGTGTTTGGTTTATCGAGGCCTAGAAACCCATCCGGGTTCAAAAACTTTTTCCCGAAAAAGACATCAAGCGCTCCAAAAGACGGAGGATAACAAGACAACTCTCTGTGGAAATTAAGGTGGTCGTGAGGACCGAAGAACGAAGCTCAGCTTGACCCAAATTGGCGAAGTTTTCTTTTGGCGGGAAAACCGGTTTTCCCTCAGCCCGCAGCGATACCTTTGCTCAGCTGGCAAGGCCCGACCTCCAGCACCTCTTGGGTGGTCTGGAAACCGGCGGCCGTTAGCTTCGCCCGCCAAGACGGCGGTAACGGGAAGGTGCCCAAATCCCTGAGCTCCATGAGGGAAAAGAACGGGCATCATCCATTCTTCGCAGCCTTCCTGAGGTGCTGGACTTCAACTCCCAGAAGCCTTCCGGGTAGCGCGCCTGCGCCGAAGAAAGAACTCAGGGGGCGAGGTTGGAATCCAGCCACTCCCGGGGCCGGAGGGCTTTCCGCTTTGAGTCCGCTGGAACGAGCATGCGCTAGCCGGGGAGGATTCTGGGAGTTGAAGTTCTAATCCCTTGCGTTATAGTTACAGCTTCTCGACAAGCTCACTAGTCCAGAGCATGCGCTTACTAGGAGAGGATTTTGGGAGTTGAAGTCCAGACACTTGCAGGGAAGACAGTGCGCACGCACACTAGAGAGGATTCTAGGTGTTGAAGTCAAGCTGTGGTGCAGGCTCGTCCCTTGTTTAGTGACCAAAATTACAATGGCACTGAAAAAAGTGGCCGATGAGCATTTTTCACACTTATCACCTTTGCAGCAAATCCAAAAATTCAGATGCTCTGGAACTGGCATGTATGTATGATGTTGGCAGGAATCACGTGATCACTTTTTGCAGAGTTCCCAAAATTAAGTCAATGGGGAAACCAGATTCACTGAACAGCAGTCATTCACTTAACAACGGTGGCAAGAAAGGTTGTAAAACAGGGGGAAAATTCACTTAATAACCATTCGCTTAGCAGTGGAAAGGTTGAGCTCAGTTGTGGTCATAACTCAAGGACTAGCTGTATTTGGTGTGCGAGGGCAAAAACGGAATAGCTGATGTTGGGGTGCTAAATTGGATTGGTGCCTGGATAAGGAACAGACCCAGACAAAGCAAAACGCAATAAAATATGCAAACTTTCAAATCTGACAGAATGCCTCCTCCAGAGAGAAATTCTGTGGGCCCCACAAGCTTCTTCTGTTTGTGCAAAAAAAACCAAAAAAAACCTGTGCAGGATTTTGAGTCCTTTCCACTTTTACTGATTCAACGGGATTTGATTAACCCATTTTTTTTAAAGCCCAAAATTCTCCCCAAAATTCTTGCCTGTCCCAAACCTGGCATTTCAAGATAGAGCTAGCCTGAATATGGAAGTTCTACCTTTCTCTCTCCCCCTCCCCCTCCCTCTCCCTCCCATCTGTCTCTCCCTCCCTCCTTCTCTCTTCCTCCCTCTTCTCTCCTTCCCTTCCTCTTTTTCTCCATTTCTTTCTCCATCCCTTCCTCTCTCCTCTCCCTCTCCTCTCCTTCCCTTCCTGTTTTTCTCCATCTTTCTCCCTCCCTCCCTTCTTTCTCTCCACCTTCCTCTCTCCCCCCCTCACACACAGGTCTAATCCCCTACCAATTGCTTCCTTAAGGGGATTCTCTAACCCAGGGGATATACTGCTTCTGGTCATTGAGGCTCGCTAAATGAAAACACCAACCCACCTTGCTATCCCCATCGCCATAATTCAACAATTTCTCCAGTTCTGGGCCTCCAAAGCCATGTTGGGATCCTGAACAAAGTGCTCAAAGACATTGGCTAGCAAGATTAGTGTACAGACTTTATAAAAATATGATAATTGATGTATTATTGATTCTATTCTATTCTCATCAGGTCCTTTTTCATGATTTTATTGTTCAAAGATTTCACCTCATTCTTCTATTCAAAAAAATTAAAACTCCAAAATCCAAAGGTGAAAAAAAATAGTATTTTTTTTCTTTTTCATGTTCTTGCCTAGTTTCATTCCTATTATTTTTACTTCCATTTTGTTTTGTCTGTGAGATTCTTTTTTCAAGAGGCATTTGGATTTCTTTGGTTTTTCTCTTGAAGACCTTTCACTTCTCAATCAGAGAAGCTTCTTCAAGCTCTGACTGGATTCCTCACCCTCCAGCTAGAGCTGAAGAAGCTTCTGGGATGAGAAGGGAAACATCTTCAAAAGAAAAACCAAGAAAGTCCAGTTGCCTTTTGTAAAAAAAAAAAAAAAAAAGGCATCTTTGGGACTTTTCTGTTTACACTCTCATTTGCCTTCTTTTTTAATGATTGTCAGTCGCCTAGAGTAGTCCCAGGGCGTGACAGGCAGCGAATAAATTTAACAATTAATGAATTAATAAAATATTTTTTTTTAAAGAATCCCCCAAATCGTGGAAACAGGTCGGGCTTTCTAATGCAACCGGCTTCTAGACGGTTTTGCAAAAAGCCTCCTCCCGCCTTGCACGTTTCAGTGCAACCCCCCGCCCGCCCCCTTCAAAACGCTTTCCCCGGGCAAACGCAACCCGGGCGCGTCCCAGGGATGCAATCTTTGCACACACCCTACGGAGGGTGTGTGGGGGTGCACGTGGAAGCGGTCCCCCTCCCCGATTTTGCACTCTTCCTTCCTCTTTCCCGCCCTCACCCTCCTCCCCTCCCGCTGCAAGCTACGCAGTGGGGAAGAACGCGGTGACGGCATCCGCCGGCCTCAACTGAATTCCTCGGCAGTTGAAAAAGCAAAAGTCGGCCGCCGAGGTGAGTCGGCCGACCCTGAGAAGGGAGGAGCGGGGCGAATGGAAGGTTTCTTTTTGCAGGAAGGGATGGTGTGGAGCGCGGGGGAGGGGGGGCGCAGACAGAGAATAGAATAATAGACTTGGAAGGGACCTTGGAGGTCTTCTAGTCCAACCCCCCTGCTTAGGCAGGAAAACCGGAGATCTGAGATCTAAGGTGGGCTGCGTGGGGCGAGGGGAAGGAGAGAGAGAGCGGTAACTTTCAGCTCAAGCCTTGAACCAAAGTCGGAGAAGTGAACAGCCCTAGAGAAGGAAAACCCGAAATTATGAAGTTGGGGAAGGGGCGACAATCCCTTCATAAACTTCCCAAATAGAACTTTTTCACCTCTCTCTTTTATCAGCGGGATAACTGGGTCCAAAGTCGTTTTGGATAGTGAGATGGGCGGATATAAACGTGATTGGTTGATTAATTGATTGGGAAAGGAGGGGGATAGAGAGAGCGCGCGAGAGCGAGAGATAGCTAGATAGCTAGATACCATAGATATATAGGTAGGTAGATAGATACCGTAGATAGATGATAGATACCATAGATAGACAGATGATATCTCTACATCCACATCTCTATCATCTATCTATGGTATCTACTTACCTACCTATCATCTATCTATCTATCTATCTATCTATCTATCTATCTATCTATCTATCTATCTATCTATCTAGATACCATAGATAGATACCGTAGACAGATGACAAGTAGGTAGGTAGATACTGTAGATAGATGATAGAGATGTGGATGGAGAGATATATAGAAATGAGAGATGGAGAAATGGAGATATTTGGCTGATAGAAGATAAACAAATGGAGAGATGAGGATGGTGAGATGGATAAATTTGTGGATGGATAGATGGATCGATGTAAGACATGGAGAAATGGCTAGAGATGTGGATGGAGAGATGGAGAGAGAGACATGGATGAATTGATATGGAGAGATGGAGAGATAAATGACATATAAACAGTTGTGATAGATTGGATGGATAGATAGAATTCTTTATTGGCCAAGTGTGATTGGACACACAAGGAATTTGTCTTGGTGCAAATACTCTCAGAAAACACAAAAGGATACATTTGTCAAGAATCATCAGGCACAACACTTAATTATAGTCATAGGGTACAGTAAGCAATCAAATCGTACTAGGAAACAGTATAAATCGTAAGGATACAGATGGGAAGGGATGGATGATAAGGAGTGAAGAGAAGATTAATAGTAGTACCGGTAGTGCAGACTTTGTAGATGATAAACAGATTTGTAGTGAGAGAGATGTGGATGAATAGAGAGATATGATAGATGTAGGCATGATTGGAGATATAGATGTAATATACCTATCTCTTTTATCAAAAGGCTAAATGTTCCTAATTTATTAAATTGCATGCTGTTATTAAAAGAGGTAAGATCTTTTAATGAAATAGATGTCAGCTGTCACTCTGGATGTTTTATAAGGATGTACTGGGATATGATCTCATTCATCCAGCGATTGCATCAAAACCCTCATTTTAGGCTGCATTCTAGCAATTCATTTTATTAGAATTCTTTTATTGGCCAAGTGTGGTTGGACCCACAAGGAATTTGTCTTGGTGCAAATGCTCTCAGTGTACATAAAAGACAAGATACAGAAGTCAAGAATCATAAGGTACAACATTTAATGATAGCCATAGGATACAATAAGCAATCAAATCATACTAGGAAACAGTCAATGATTTAAGAAGTTTATGATTTAAGAAGAGACTGGACAGCCACTTGTCTGTAATGGTATAAATTCTCCTGATTGAGCAGGGGGCTGGACTAGAAGACCTCTAAGGTCCCTTCCAACTCTATTCTGATTGATTTGAGTTTCTGCTCATTTACTTTCTCGGTCTTTCAGAAGGATAGCTTGAGTCCCTCCCTCCAGCCCCCTTTCCCCTTTGTGCGTCTACACGTGTTAAAGCCTTCGCGAGGAAACACCGGTGCATCCAAACGGCAGGAGACTCCGACACGTCCCGGGAAACTCCCCCACTCTTGAGGTTTTCCCCTCAATTTAAGGTCTGAATGGGTGGTCGCGCCTGTGTGCAGACACGGGTTAGATGAGTTCACACGATCCAGAGGTCCGTGGCACCGTGGAAGCTTGCAAAAGGGATGGTTTCCTCTCCCCACAGGGCCGTGGGGAGGATTGGGGGGGACGACCCCTTCTGAACGTCTCTTTCCCCCCCACCAGGAAGCATGGCCCATACCCTTCCCGTTCCCTGCCCGGTCAAACTCGGGACGGTGAAACTCGAGAGCCCCGAGGCTCGTCTGCACGACTACGTCAAGCAAGGCAACTACGTCAAAGTGAAAAAGCTGCTGAAGAAAGGTAATTCGAGGGTGGGTGTGAGCAGGAGGGGCGTGCAAAAGGAGAGGCGGGTATGTCTTGGCGCTGTTTCTTTTGCTTTCATGTTGCAAACACGGGTCTGTTTCTCCCAAAGGCGTTTTGTCTAGCAAAAGATGCGTGCAATGCACTTTGAGATGCGGGTGCCTCGTTGTTTTTGCCCCCCCCCCCGAGCTCGTGCAAGCCAAGAGGTCCTTGCACGCGGAGTTTGCACGCTTTTGCGCTGCAAAATTGCAAAGTGGGATTTCGGCGGAGCTTTTCGGCGCGGGCTTGATTCGGGACCGGTGCAAACATTTTGCATGAGTACGTCGTTTTCCCTTTCCCACCTGCCAAATCCGGTGCTGGATGCACCCTCCTGCCCTCCCATCCTCCGCCTTTGCCCGGGGCACCAAATAGAATCTCTGCTGGAGCATTTTCATTTCATTTCATTTTTTATTTGCATTTTGCACGCGTGTGATCCCGAGTTACGTTGGACGGGTAGAAGAAAAAAGCGTGCAGAAGGATTGTTTTAAGGACGTGGAATAATCCGCAGACTTGTAAAACGGGCACGGTCCTAGGTTTACACACTCGTCGTCGGTTCATCTAGGATACACCCCAGGGGCGATAAAACGTGTGAACGAAGGGTGGCGAAATGTCTATAGTGTCCAACTATAATTTGTGATGCTATACTTTGCTATATATTTTTCCTTTTTAATATGTGGGGATAGTTACCCAACTGAGATCAGAAGTATGAATTTTCTATGAATCCAGGTGCAATAAAAGATGTTAGGAAAGGTTGGTTTTCCTGAGCCCAATGCAAATCCGAATTGCACCAAATTCGACCTCTTTGAGTGCAAACCTTTGCAAATCGCTGTACAATTTCGAGGCGTTCGTTGCAATAGACGCGCGCATGGGCGGAATGAAGCGAGCAACGAAGCCCCACCTCTAGGTGGAACCTGATTGGTTGACCCGGTTTCCCGATGCAAATCTAATCTAAATCCAGGGGGTTTATGGGTTCCCTCGTTTGGCTTAAAATTTATGCTCTGGAAAAAGTATTTTCGTAAATAAATTAATCGTGATCGAAGTTTATTCCTGGCTGTAGAGGGAATGAAGACCGCGAGCCCGTATTTGTGGTTAGGGAGGCGGTCGCTATGACCTTCAGAGCGGTGGCTGAGGGTGAGGCCGTGGAAGCGCGTTAGCGTCCGTTAAGACTATACTTTCAGGGATCATTTCTATAGTATCCAACTAGAGAAATGCACTCGAAAGTGATCGGCTGAGCAAACCACGAGGAGGAGGCGTAGTGTTCTCTTCTGAGCGCGAAGCTGGCAGGCGGTGCTACTTCATGTGGCTGCCGCCTGCCTTTGATGACCGTTCCGCCTTCTCTTTATTGAGAGGCTGGAGGGAGAGGACGCAGTCTGAGTGGTTTTGCTCATTTCCGCAACCCATTTTCTTTGCTAAAAGAAAGAAGAATGTTCTCTAGTTTGTATATCTGCGCATGGTTATTCTGCGTTAGCGGTCTCCGAGTTCCCTTCCTCTGAATAGAATGTTTCTGCTGAACAAAACTCAGCATTGGGACAGGAAAGGGCATCTACTCCGTTCAGTTGCTCAGACTCCACCCCACAAGGGAGTATGGGGTCATTTTATTGTATTAAACCTGCACAGACCTGTGCAATCCTTCAGGAGAAACTCACTTTTTCAACAGGATATTTTTTAACCTCTGCAATTTTTAAGACACCAGGACTTCCACATCTAGTATGCTGACTTAGAGGATTCTGGGAGTTGAAATCCACGAAGCTGGAGAAACTTACATGTCCTTCCAGGTTCTGCTAATGCAGGGGTCTCCAACCTTGGCTCCTGGAAGCCTGGCGGACTTCAACTCCCAGAGTTCCACAGCCAGTTGGCTGTGGAATTCTGGGAGTTGAAGTCCGCCAGGCTTCCAGGAGCCAAGGTTGGAGACCCCTGTGCTAATGGGTACCTCAATCACATTTCGTAGGAGATTTTGAACTTCTGCGACTTTTAAGATATTGGAACTTCCACTCCCAGAATTCCTTGGCCCCAGGATCCTGACTAGGGGATTCTGGGAGTTGAAGTCCACAGGTGTTGCTGAGGTTGAGAAACTCTTATGTGTATGCCGAGGTTCTGCTGATGCTTCCTTCATTCACACATTCACAGTACAGGTCAGCAACAGATTCAAATCACCTAAGCACAACCAGTTGTTTGAAATACACAAATCAATGAATATTGGTTTCTTTCTTTCTTTCTTTCTTTCTTTCTTTCTTTCTTTCTTTCTTTCTTTCTTTCTTTCTTTCTTTCTTTCTTTCTACCTACCTATCTACCTACCCACCCACCCATCTACCCATACCTCTTTTTCTCTCAATATCTCTTCTGCCTGTCTATCCATCTATCATCTATCTCTGTCTCCCTCTATCTCTTCTGTCCATATCGACCTACCTATCCATCTCCCTATCCCCATTCCTACCCCTTCTCTTATTTATCTCTTATCTACCTCCCTTCCTATCCCCCATCTATCTCTTCTCTCTCTCTCATATATATACATACATACAAATATACGCATACGTATTATACAATACATATGTGTACACATACCATACTGGCATGCACTAACCAGAGGGACAGAAGCAACCAAGTCTGGATCCAAAGCCGGCTTAAAGAGTGAGTGGACTTCAGGTCCCCTTTTCTACCCTAAAGCAGGGGTGGGATTCTACCGGTTTGGACCAGTTCTGTAGAACCGGTTGTTACGGTCCTGTGCAGTTCGGAGAACTGGCAAATTGTGCCCCTGGCTGGTTCCGCCCTTCTCCGACCATCCCTCCCCTCCCAGTCAGTCCTTTTGGCACATGCGCAACATCCTATGCATGCCCGACATTGCTGACTGCGTTCTTCCCCCACCCAGTTACTCCTTAAGGTTTTTTCCCCCCTCCCAACGATCAGTGGTTCCAATGATCAGCTGTGCCCGGATCCCCCTTGCTGTCTTACTGCTGCACCCAGGAGGCTCCCCTGAGGCCTGGTGTGTGTGTGTGTGTGTGTGTGTGTGTGCTGCAGACACCCCCGCACTCTGTTTTTTGCCTTCCTGGGCCTCAGGGAAGCTTCCTGGGATCAACCCCCCCCCCCAGGCTTCCTCAAGGCCCAGGAGGCCCAAAAACAGAGCAGGGGGGAGTTGAGCCATGTCCACCCAGTCACATGGCCACACCCACAGAACCGGTTATTAAAACATTTGAATCCCACCCCTGCCCCAAAGTCCTTGCTTTGTTGGTTCTCAAGAGTGGCAGCTCCTCTTGCCTTGATTGGCAAGTCTGGGAGCTGCTGATGGGATGTTGAGAAAAGGTTTTCCTATGTGCTCAGGACCCAGCTTTTTAGCCTGGTTCTATTGACCTCTTTCCTTCGTTCGCTTAACACCTTGGCTTTCTTCTGATCTGTCTCCTAACAAGATATCTGGCTCTTTGTCCATCCTTCTTATGTGCTGCCTTCCATCTTTGGACATGGCAGCTTCAGGCTATTCTCACGAAATCCTTCTGGAGTGACAGCTGCGCGAGTGAAGGACAGTCACATGAAAGTGCTTTATTTTCTTTTAAAAATCCCTCAGTATGTATTTCTGTTTAGCAAAGCCCCTATTAATTTAATCCGCTCGTTACATCAAGGTACACCTCATGTTTGCAAGCAGCTGTCCTGTTCCCTGAAGCAAATTGAAAACCAGGGGGATTATGGGTATTGCATGGATGGCAAACCATATATGCTCTGGAACAGTATTTTTCTATATAAATTCTCTGGGATTTCCAAAGTTTATTCTGGGCTGTGGAGGAAATGAAGGCCTTGAAAGCAGAATTTGTGATTAGGGAAGCGGTCGCTGTGACTTGAAGAGCAGTGGTTGTGGTTCTGGCTGTGGAGGTGAGATGTGATCTGTTAAGACTATACTTTCAGGGATCATTTCTATAGTATCCAACTAGAGAAATGCACTTGAAAGTGATCGGCTGAGCAAACCACAAGGAGGAGGTGTAGTTCTTAAGCCTGGGTTCCCCAACCAGGGTTAAGGAGACAAGCTAAACAGAATGTGCAGTGTTAGTCAGATAGGCATACAGATAAATGAGTGAGATAAGCTTGTATGTTTGTTAACATACAGTAAAAATAACAGATACACTTGTGCTATCAAAAATATAGTTTATTCCATTATGAGTTCATAGCATAGTCAAAATAACAGTCCATTAGTCATGTATCTTTTAGTCAGTCCATTCAAGGATATTCAGTTAGCAAAGTCCGTGTAGAATATCCTATGTCAGTTCACTTACAAATCAGTCCTTTGTCTCTCTCCCCTTCGAGTAATGCAGTCTTGAGTCCATGCAGTAATTAGGGATCATCAAAACCAGAGAGAGAGCAAGCTGTGGTCTTGCTTCTTTTAAAGTGCTTTCACAACCACTCCCTTAATTACATTCCCATATTTAAAGTTGCAGACACTTTAACTTATAAACTATGATTACATATTTATTATTTTACCTAAACCAGTTAGGGTAAATAATGTTATCCCGAACAGTAGTGTTCCCTTCTGAGCATGAAGCCAGCAGGTGGTGCTACTTCATGTGGCTGCTGCCTCCCCTTGATGGCCGTTCTGCCTTTTCTTTATGAAGAGACTGGAGGAAGAAGAAGCAGTTTGAGTGGCTTGCTTACTTCCACAACTCATTTTTTTAATCATAAGGGAAGTGAGAGAAAGTTTGTTTTTTATTTTCTTGGGTGGTTGAAGAATTGAATGGTGTTCTTGCTTTTACTATATTTAGCACAGGAGTGTCCAAGAATTCTGCTTTTCAGCCATTTTCTGCCCATTGTTTGCCCCATTTTGAGTCTGTTTTTCAGCCATTTTGGGCCCATTTTCGTCTGTTTTGGGCCCATTTTTCTGCTTTTTTTGCCTGTTTTCCAGCCCATTTTTGTCCTGTTTTGGGCCCATTTTTCAGCCCATTTTGACCCTTTTGGGGGGGGGGCTTTTTTGGCCAGTTTTTCACTGTTTTGAGCCCATTTTTGGCTGTTTTTGGCCCGTTTTTCAACCTATTTTGAGCCAGTTTATGACCCATTTTTTGGCTTTTTGGCCCATTTTCGGCCTCTGTTTTGGGCCCATTTTTGGTTTCTTTTGGGCCCATTTTTCAACCCATTTTTGACTTGTTTTTTTTTGGGGGGGTTGGCCTGTTGTGGACCCGTTTTTCAGCCTGTTTTTGACACATTTTTCGGCTTCTTTTTGGCCTGTTTTGGGCTCATTTTTCAGCCCGATTTCACACTGTGGAAGGAGGCCATGGTGGGTGAAAATGAGGCGTGGGGGGAACACACACATTTTAGTCACCAGAGGCACCACAGGCTGTTCCTTTGATATTTCCAGGCTGACCCTGTGGGCTGGATTTAAGCACCCCGCAGGCTGTATGCAGCCTGCAGGCTTTGAGTTTGACACCCCTTATGTAGCAGCTGGTGTAGTCCAACAGAAAGGCCCTGCCTTTTAATACAGGTAGTCCTTGACTATGACCACAATTGAGTCCAAAATTTCTATTGTTAAGCAAGACAGTTAAGTGAGTTTTGCCCCCATTTAATGACCTTTCCTGCAGCAGTTTTTAAGAGAATAGCTGCAGTTAAGTTAGTAACACTGTTGTTAAGTGAATCTGGCTTCCCCATCGATTTTGCTGGTCAGAAGGTCACAAAAGTTGACTATGTAAACCTGGGAAAGTGCAACCACCATAAATACAAGCCCCTTGCCAAGAATTTTGATCCTGTGACCATGGGGATGCTGCAATGGCCATAAGGGTGAAAAACGGTCACAAGTCATATTGTTAAGTGCTGTTGTAATCCATCTCCTCCTCCTCCTCCTCCCCCCCCAAGTTTATTTTATTACATATAAAACTTCCATTTCTAAGTAAACTCTTGTCTGGGTACAAATCATTTTAAGAAATAATAACCATGTTTACAATAATATTCATTACATTAACATTGCAACAGCAACAACAACAACAATAATAATAATAATAATCAGCTTGGGAAGTGTTCAACTAGTGATTTGTGATATGAAACCCAGCATAGTTATCTTGTTTGCTGTGTACACTGTTGTTTTTTGTGTATAATAGTAATCATAGCAGCATATCTATTTTAACAACCCTTCTTTATAGCATATTTCCAAGTTTCTAACTTCTGTTTTTATTGCTAAACCACTGATAAAATGAATCCCATGTTTAAAAAATATTCAGTTTCTTCCTTTTCCTTGGTTTTAGGTTATATAATCTATCCATTTCTGCACATTCTAATATTTTTTAAATTCAATTTTCATCTGTAGGGATCTTATTGTGCCAGTACAATTCTAGTGCTGTTGTAATTTCAAATGGTCCCTTAACAAAATGGTTGTAAGTTGAGGTCTACTTGTTAGCTGGAGAAAGTGCTACAAGATTCTTGATTTTTTTTGCTGCAAGAAACCTGCACAGACCTATGCATGGAGTCCAATTCCATAGGGTCGGTAGCTCCATTTTCTCAATCAAAGCAACATCACTCTTAAGATGTATAGACTTCAGTCCTCGCTGGCTGGGGAATTCTGGGAATTGAAGGCCACATGTCTTAAAGTTGTGGAGGTTGACAGACTGTGGTAGATAGGCAGCTGTATATTAGCGAATGGTCGTGATGTGGAAGTAATTTGGTGTCCTTAAAAAAAATCTCAATGCACCTTTTTTGGAGTCTTATTGGACAAGCAATTAAATATGAGCCAACGGTGTGCAGCGGCAGTGAAAAAAAGCCAATGCATTAACAGAGGAATACAATCGAGATCAAGTGAGGTACCAATACCACTCTATAAAGCCTTAGTAAGGCCACACCTAGAGTACTGCATCCAGTTTTGGTCACCACAGTATAAAAAAAGATGTTGAGACTCTAGAAAAAGTGCAGAGAGGAGCAACAAAGATTATTTTAGGGGTCTAAAACATACGAAGAATGGATGCAGGAACTGGACATGGCTGGTCTAGAGAAGAGAAGGACCAGGGGAGACATGAGAGCAGCATTCAAATATTTGAGGGGCTGCCACAGAGATGAGGGGGGCAACCTATTTTCCAAAGCACCCAACGACCCAGACAAGAAATAATGGGTGGAAACTGAACATGGAGATAATTCAACATGGAAATAAGGAGAAATTTTCTGACAGTGGAATAATTCCCTTCAGAAGTTGTGGGAGTTTCATCACTAGAAGCTTTGAAGCTTTGACTGGACTGCCATCTGTTTGAAATGATGTAGGGTCTCCTGCTTTGGGGGGGGTTGGACTAGATGACCTACAAGGTCCCTTCCAACTCTGTTATTCTGATTTAAAGAAGCCACAATTAGCACATTAAGCTACACACTATTTACAATCCATGATGTTGAAGATCAAATCCGGTGAGGGTTTTAAGGAGTTTAGGAATTAAAATGTAGTATGTTTGCAAAAACAGTTGGCTTTGCAATCATAAGATACACATCGATTTACTTATTAAATGTACACACGCGGCCCATCTCACTGTCCAGCAATTCTTACAATATAAAAGAAAATGATAGATTTTTTTTAAAAAATAACACAACTTAGATAGAAATTGTAGCACGTTCTTCCCAGCTGTTGGAAGCGGTTTGCAGCCCTGTGTCACAAGTTAAGGAGCATTTATTCCAAAAAACACGTGAACGTTTAGCAACTCAAACTGCAGTCAAATTTGAAAGAAATTATCTTGTCACCTGCAGCTCTTCGGCAGTGAAATAGTTGGAGCGCTGGTTTCAAGAGATTGATGCTTGCAGGACCCGCCTCTTCCGGTCCCTGTATCTTTGAGCCCTCCCAGTTAAAAAAAAAAACTAAGTGAAGTGTTATTGGTTGTCCCATTCCCTGATGCAAATCGAAAACCAGGGGGCTTATGGGTTCCTTCGTTTGGCTTAAAATATACGCTCTGGAAAAAGTATTTTCGTAAATAAATTAATCGTGATCGAAGTTTATTCCTGGCTGTAGAAGAAACGAAGATCGCGAGCCCATATTTGTGGTTAGGGAGGCGGTCGCTATGACCTTTAGAGCGGTGGCTGAGGGTGAGGCCGTGGAAGCGCGTTAGAATCCGTTAAGACTATACTTTCAGGGATCATTTCTATAGTATCCAACTAGAGAAATGCACTCGAAAGTGATCGGCTGAGCAAACCACGAGGAGGAGGCGTAGTGTTCTCTTCTGAGCGCGAAGCTGGCAGGCGGTGCTACTTCATGTGGCTGCCGCCTGCCTTTGATGACCGTTCCGCCTTCTCTTTATTGAGAGGCTGGAGGGAGAGGACGCAGTCTGAGTGGTTTGTTCGCCACCCCACCCATTTTTCATGAGTTAGAAGATGGAGAATCATTTTTACCTCTATGTTGTGTAACTAATGGGTAATCTTTTTATCTTGGTGATTTTTCTCTGAGTCTCTGAGTAACTTTGAGCCAATCACCAGTACTTTGTACTGTAAGAGGTTTACTCCCGGTTTATCTGTGTAATGAGCTGATTGGACCATCACTAGGAGATACAAAACTTCTAGTCCCTCCTTCCCCATGAAAGCTGATTGATGATTTTGAGCCAATCACCAGGAGCCTCTGAGTTCTAATCCCGCCTAGACATGAAAGACAACTGGATCATTTTGGGCCAATCACTAGGAGACTGAGTTGTTAGTTCCTCCTTAGGCATGAAAGCCTATTGGGTTACTCTGGGGCCAGTTCCTCCTCCTCAGCCGAACGAACCCACCTCACCTCACGGGGTTGTTGTATATTCTTGAGTTATTTATAAACAATAATAAATTGCCGGATGGAAATAAATTCAGCTCAGCATGTTGTATTCACAGAATGCTGAGCTTGGAGTAGGATTAGATTTGTGTTTTTTGTTGTTCTTGCGAAGTGTTCGGCTTGAATTTATTATTTTAATAATAAATTATAGCAAATTTATTATTTCTCCCTGTGAAATGCCAATTCTGGCCAACTACTGGTAAGCTATATTTCTAATTCCTAATTTTGGGCCTGGTTTCTTGGTTGCTTTCCTCCTATTGTTTGCCTTAGTTCATTGGAAAGGATGCAGATTAGCTTATTTCCATTCCTGGGGGCTTCAATCTTGTTTTATTTATTAAATTATTCACCCCATCACAGACACGCTCCAGAAGACAGCTATCCAAGGTGTCTTGGCTATTGTAGTTGATTTTTCAATTCCTTTTCTTTGTAACACATAAGAGATATCTCATCTCCGGGGTGGGGGGTGGGATGAGCCTGCCTCCCCAGATGAGATGGACCAACGGTTGCTTTCATGGTGTGGAGACAATAACTTGGTCCTCAACACCAATAAAGACCAAGGAGTTGATAGTGGATTATAGAAGGAACAGATCAGACCTCCAGCCCTGGCTTAACAACGGAGACTGAGTGGAGCAAGTGGCCAATTTTAAGTTTCTGGGTGTTACCCTAAAAGAGGACCTGACCTGGGGGTGCTCACATTGCAGCCCTGGTCAAAAGGGCCCAGCAGAGATTAGACTACCTGAGGCTTCTCAGGAAACAACAACTGGATGGAAAACTGCTGGCGATCTTCTACTGCTGCACCAGAGAGAGTATCTTAACTTACTGTACCTCTGTATGGTTTGCCAGTGGCACAGTGGCAGATAGGACAGCAATAGCTCCCACTGCCTTAAGAAAGTTCAAAACATTCTCAAAGATCCATCTCATCCTGGGCACCCCCCCCTTTTTTTTTTTAACTATTACCATCTGGCAGCCAATACAGGATAATAATAAAAACAAGGACAGATAGGCTGAAAAACAACTTCTATCCCAGGGCAGTAACTCTATCGAATTCTACTGTGTATTTAGTATTAATGCAATATCAGGGGTTTTCCATTCAATGTACAGAATGTGAAGGATGTGCGTTTGTGTTTATTTTCATAGTCATGATGTGCACTGAAGATGGTGTTTGATTTCATTGTACGAGGTGCAATAACAATGAACTAAACTAAAAACTAAAGTAAAAACTAAAGTAAAAATTAAACTAAACTAAAAACTAAACTAAACTAAAAATTAAACTAAAAACTAAACTAAATTAAACTAAAAACTAAACTAAATTAAACTAAAAACTAAACTAACCAGGGTGTCTTGGCTGTTGTAGTCGATTTTTCAATTCCTTTCCTTTGTAATACATAAGAGGATCATTCCATTTGGAAAGGACTTTTCTGAAACTGGATATATAGGATTTCCAGAAAAACCTGATTTCAGATTATGAACTGGAAGAGCAAGGACTGGTGAGAAGTGGAAAGCATCACAAAGTGGTGTATAAGTCTTAAGTGCTGTGGCTATTGCTTTTGATGAATCGATCCCAGCAAGTGGAAGCGTGTGAACTGTAGAAAAGAATTTGAGTGGGCTTCTGTCTCCCTCCCTAAGGAAGTTAGTTGTAGGAGAAGAAATGGCAGAACCTGAAAGCAGAGTCAAAAGAGGAATCAGCCTAGAATCCTTACATAGCCACAAGCAAACTTAGTCCAATTCCCTTGAACTCTGCTAACCCAGCGGTCCCCAAACTTTCCAGCCTGGCACGGGTGTGTCTGTGTGGCTATGTATGCTCCATACATGTGCACAGCTCCATTTGTGTGAGCAGTGCCCAAGGTATTTGGGAAAGAAGGGAACGTTGTTCTATTATTTGTATCCCCACCTTTGTTAGTTTAACAAATAAATAACCAACAAACTTTCCTCTTTCTCACAACAATCCAATGAAGTGGGTTGGACGGAAAGTGACTGGCCCAAAGACTCGCAGTCAGCTTTCATGCCTAAGGCGGGACTAGAACTCACCGTCTCCTGGTGATTGGCCCAAAGTCACCCAGCTGGCTTTCATAGCTAAGGCGGGACTAGAACTCACTGTCTCCTGGTGATTGGCCCAAAGTCACCCAGCTGGCTTTCATAGCTAAGGCGGGACTAGAACTCACTGTCTCCTGGTGATTGGCCCAAAGTCACCCAGCTGGCTTTCATAGCTAAGGCGGGACTAGAACTCACTGTCTCCTGGTGATTGGCCCAAAGTCACCCAGCTGGCTTTCATAGCTAAGGCGGGACTAGAACTCACTGTCTCCTGGTGATTGGCCCAGAGTCATTCAGCTGGCTTTCATAGCTAAGGCAGGACTAGAACTCACTGTCTCCTGGTGATTGGCCCAGAGTCATTCAGCTGTCTTTCATGGCTAAGGCGGGACTAGAACTCACTGTCTCCTGGTGATTGGCCCAAAGTCACCCAGCTGGCTTTCATACCTAAGGCAGGACTAGAACTCGCAGTCTCCTGGTGATTGGCCCAAAGTCACCCAGCTGGTTTTCATAGCTAAGGCGGGACTAGAACTCGCAGTCTCCTGGTGATTGGCCCAAAGTCACCCAGCTGGCTTTCATAGCTAAGGCAGGACTAGAACTCGCAGTCTCCTGGTGATTGGCCCAAAGTCACCCAGCTGGCTTTCATGGCTAAGGCGGAACTAGAACTCACTGTCTCCTGGTGATTGGCCCAAAGTCACCCAGCTGGCTTTCATAGCTAAGGCGGGACTAGAACTCACTGTCTCCCGGTGATTGGCCCAAAGTCACCCAGCTGGCTTTCATAGCTAAGGCGGGACTAGAACTCGCAGTCTCCCGGTGATTGGCCCAAAGTCACCCAGCTGGCTTTCATAGCTAAGGCGGGACTAGAACTCGCAGTCTCCTGGTGATTGGCCCAAAGTCACCCAGCTGGCTTTCATAGCTAAGGCGGGACTAGAACTCGCAGTCTCCCGGTGATTGGCCCAAAGTCACCCAGCTGGCTTTCATAGCTAAGGCGGGACTAGAACTCGCAGTCTCCCGGTGATTGGCCCAAAGTCACCCAGCTGGCTTTCATAGCTAAGGCGGGACTAGAACTCGCAGTCTCCCGGTGATTGGCCCAAAGTCACCCAGCTGGCTTTCATAGCTAAGGCGGGACTAGAACTCGCAGTCTCCTGGTGATTGGCCCAAAGTCACCCAGCTGGCTTTCATGGCTAAGGCGGGACTAGAACTCGCCGTCTCCTGGTGATTGGCCCAAAGTCACCCAGCTGGCTTTCATGCCTAAGGCGGGACTAGAACTCACAGTCTCCAGGTGATTGGCCCAAAGTCACCCAGCTGGCTTTCATGGCTAAGGCGGGACTAGAACTCGCAGTCTCCTGGTGATTGGCCCAAAGTCACCCAGCTGGCTTTCATGCCTAAGGCGGGACTAGAACTCACAGTCTCCAGGTGATTGGCCCAAAGTCACCCAGCTGGCTTTCATAGCTAAGGCGGGACTAGAACTCGCAGTCTCCTGGTGATTGGCCCAAAGTCACCCAGCTGGCTTTCATGGCTAAGGCGGGACTAGAACTCGCAGTCTCCTGGTGATTGGCCCAAAGTCACCCAGCTGGCTTTCATAGCTAAGGCAGGACTAGAACTCACTGTCTCCTGGTGATTGGCCCAAAGTCACCCAGCTGGCTTTCATAGCTAAGGCGGGACTAGAACTCGCAGTCTCCTGGTGATTGGCCCAAAGTCACCCAGCTGGCTTTCATGGCTAAGGCGGGACTAGAACTCGCAGTCTCCTGGTGATTGGCCCAAAGTCACCCAGCTGGCTTTCATGCCTAAGGCGGGACTAGAACTCACAGTCTCCAGGTGATTGGCCCAAAGTCACCCAGCTGGCTTTCATAGCTAAGGCGGGACTAGAACTCGCAGTCTCCTGGTGATTGGCCCAAAGTCACCCAGCTGGTTTTCATAGCTAAGGCGGGACTAGAACTCGTAGTCTCCAGGTGATTGGCCCAAAGTCACCCAGCTGGCTTTCATAGCTAAGGCGGGACTAGAACTCGCAGTCTCCAGGTGATTGGCCCAAAGTCACCCAGCTGGCTTTCATAGCTAAGGCGGAACTAGAACTCGCAGTCTCCAGGTGATTGGCCCAAAGTCACCCAGCTGGTTTTCATAGCTAAGGCAGGACTAGAACTCACTGTCTCCTGGTGATTGGCCCAAAGTCACCCAGCTGGTTTTCATAGCTAAGGCGGGACTAGAACTCGTAGTCTCCAGGTGATTGGCCCAAAGTCACCCAGCTGGCTTTCATAGCTAAGGCGGGACTAGAACTCGCAGTCTCCAGATGATTGGCCCGAAGTCACCCAGCTGGTTTTCATAGCTAAGGCAGGACTAGAACTCACTGTCTCCTGGTGATTGGCCCAAAGTCACCCAGCTGGTTTTCATAGCTAAGGCGGGACTAGAACTCGCAGTCTCCTGGTGATTGGCCCAAAGTCTCCCAGCTGGCTTTCATAGCTAAGGCGGGACTAGAACTCGCAGTCTCCAGGTGATTGGCCCAAAGTCACCCAGCTGGCTTTCATAGCTAAGGCGGAACTAGAACTCGCAGTCTCCAGGTGATTGGCCCAAAGTCACCCAGCTGGTTTTCATAGCTAAGGCAGGACTAGAACTCACTGTCTCCTGGTGATTGGCCCAAAGTCACCCAGCTGGTTTTCATAGCTAAGGCGGGACTAGAACTCGTAGTCTCCAGGTGATTGGCCCAAAGTCACCCAGCTGGCTTTCATAGCTAAGGCGGGACTAGAACTCGCCGTCTCCTGGTGATTGGCCCAAAGTCACCCAGCTGGCTTTCATGCCTAAGGCGGGACTAGAACTCACAGTCTCCAGGTGATTGGCCCAAAGTCACCCAGCTGGCTTTCATAGCTAAGGCGGGACTAGAACTCACTGTCTCCCGGTGATTGGCCCAAAGTCACCCAGCTGGCTTTCATAGCTAAGGCGGGACTAGAACTCGCAGTCTCCCGGTGATTGGCCCAAAGTCACCCAGCTGGCTTTCATAGCTAAGGCGGGACTAGAACTCGCAGTCTCCTGGTGATTGGCCCAAAGTCACCCAGCTGGCTTTCATAGCTAAGGCGGGACTAGAACTCGCAGTCTCCCGGTGATTGGCCCAAAGTCACCCAGCTGGCTTTCATAGCTAAGGCGGGACTAGAACTCGCAGTCTCCCGGTGATTGGCCCAAAGTCACCCAGCTGGCTTTCATAGCTAAGGCGGGACTAGAACTCGCAGTCTCCCGGTGATTGGCCCAAAGTCACCCAGCTGGCTTTCATAGCTAAGGCGGGACTAGAACTCGCAGTCTCCTGGTGATTGGCCCAAAGTCACCCAGCTGGCTTTCATGGCTAAGGCGGGACTAGAACTCGCCGTCTCCTGGTGATTGGCCCAAAGTCACCCAGCTGGCTTTCATGCCTAAGGCGGGACTAGAACTCACAGTCTCCAGGTGATTGGCCCAAAGTCACCCAGCTGGCTTTCATAGCTAAGGCGGGACTAGAACTCGCAGTCTCCTGGTGATTGGCCCAAAGTCACCCAGCTGGCTTTCATGGCTAAGGCGGGACTAGAACTCGCAGTCTCCTGGTGATTGGCCCAAAGTCACCCAGCTAGCTTTCATGCCTAAGGCGGGACTAGAACTCACAGTCTCCAGGTGATTGGCCCAAAGTCACCCAGCTGGCTTTCATAGCTAAGGCGGGACTAGAACTCGCAGTCTCCTGGTGATTGGCCCAAAGTCACCCAGCTGGCTTTCATGGCTAAGGCGGGACTAGAACTCGCAGTCTCCTGGTGATTGGCCCAAAGTCACCCAGCTGGCTTTCATAGCTAAGGCAGGACTAGAACTCACTGTCTCCTGGTGATTGGCCCAAAGTCACCCAGCTGGCTTTCATAGCTAAGGCGGGACTAGAACTCGCAGTCTCCTGGTGATTGGCCCAAAGTCACCCAGCTGGCTTTCATGGCTAAGGCGGGACTAGAACTCGCAGTCTCCTGGTGATTGGCCCAAAGTCACCCAGCTGGCTTTCATGCCTAAGGCGGGACTAGAACTCACAGTCTCCAGGTGATTGGCCCAAAGTCACCCAGCTGGCTTTCATAGCTAAGGCGGGACTAGAACTCGCAGTCTCCTGGTGATTGGCCCAAAGTCACCCAGCTGGTTTTCATAGCTAAGGCGGGACTAGAACTCGTAGTCTCCAGGTGATTGGCCCAAAGTCACCCAGCTGGCTTTCATAGCTAAGGCGGGACTAGAACTCGCAGTCTCCAGGTGATTGGCCCAAAGTCACCCAGCTGGCTTTCATAGCTAAGGCGGAACTAGAACTCGCAGTCTCCAGGTGATTGGCCCAAAGTCACCCAGCTGGTTTTCATAGCTAAGGCAGGACTAGAACTCACTGTCTCCTGGTGATTGGCCCAAAGTCACCCAGCTGGTTTTCATAGCTAAGGCGGGACTAGAACTCGTAGTCTCCAGGTGATTGGCCCAAAGTCACCCAGCTGGCTTTCATAGCTAAGGCGGGACTAGAACTCGCAGTCTCCAGATGATTGGCCCGAAGTCACCCAGCTGGTTTTCATAGCTAAGGCAGGACTAGAACTCACTGTCTCCTGGTGATTGGCCCAAAGTCACCCAGCTGGTTTTCATAGCTAAGGCGGGACTAGAACTCGCAGTCTCCTGGTGATTGGCCCAAAGTCACCCAGCTGGCTTTCATAGCTAAGGCGGGACTAGAACTCGCAGTCTCCAGGTGATTGGCCCAAAGTCACCCAGCTGGCTTTCATAGCTAAGGCGGAACTAGAACTCGCAGTCTCCAGGTGATTGGCCCAAAGTCACCCAGCTGGTTTTCATAGCTAAGGCAGGACTAGAACTCACTGTCTCCTGGTGATTGGCCCAAAGTCACCCAGCTGGTTTTCATAGCTAAGGCGGGACTAGAACTCGTAGTCTCCAGGTGATTGGCCCAAAGTCACCCAGCTGGCTTTCATAGCTAAGGCGGGACTAGAACTCGCAGTCTCCAGATGATTGGCCCAAAGTCACCCAGCTGGTTTTCATAGCTAAGGCAGGACTAGAACTCACTGTCTCCTGGTGATTGGCCCAAAGTCACCCAGCTGGTTTTCATAGCTAAGGCGGGACTAGAACTCGCAGTCTCCTGGTGATTGGCCCAAAGTCACCCAGCTGGCTTTCATAGCTAAGGCGGGACTAGAACTCGCAGTCTCCTGGTGATTGGCCCAAAGTCACCCAGCTGGTTTTCATAGCTAAGGCAGGACTAGAACTCGCAGTCTCCAGGTGATTGGCCCAAAGTCACCCAGCTGGTTTTCATAGCTAAGGCGGGACTAGAACTCGCAGTCTCCTGGTGATTGGCCCAAAGTCACCCAGCTGGCTTTCATAGCTAAGGCGGGACTAGAACTCGCAGTCTCCTGGTGATTGGCCCAAAGTCACCCAGCTGGCTTTCATGGCTAAGGCGGGACTAGAACTCACGGTCTTGGCTTTCTAGCTTGGTTCCTTAACCCCAGAGCTGGATCAAACTAGATCATATGTATAAGAGGGTAAAAAAATACATTAGACACATAATAAATCATGTTCCCATGAGTGCAGGATTGGCCTTAGATGCTGAGCACTCCAAATGAAATTATGTGACCATGGGAGAGGGATGCTGGCTGGATCCGAAATACAAAACTGGATCCTAAATACATTTTTTGTGGGATCTTTCAGAACTTTGATTGGTCACTAAACAAGTTGCCGTAAGTCAGGGAATAACCTGTATACTTCCCTTGGTATTCCAATCCGGGAGAGACACGAATGGCTGGGTGGCTAGTGGGTTATGGAGAGCTGAAGACCAAAGCTTTATTAAAAAATCTTGATGAAAAAGGTGCAGGTTTTCCTCCTTGATCAGGGGGTTGGACTAGAGGACCTCCAAGGTCCCTCCCAATTCTGGTTAGTGTATTCTGCATTTCCCTAGCAAGACTCGGACATGCCGTTCTCACTTTGTAAAGAAGACGGGAAGCAGGACCTTTAATGAACAAATAAAATAAATAAGTCGAAGTTTTTCCTCTCCCCGTTCTGTAGGAATCTCCACCCAGTCGGTCAACTCCTTAGGACAAACTCCGCTCTTTACCGCTGCCTTGCTCGGACTGGGAAAACTGGTGGACATCCTCCTGGATTATGGGTCGGACCCAAACCAGTAAGTACGAGACATAAATGGGCGAGAAGCAGGATTCAGATCAAATTTGGTTTATTTGATTTCTTTTTGAACAAAACTATTTTGCTGTTCTGAGGAAGGTGTGAAGAAAACTCCCTCTTTGCTCCTCCGTCAGGGCTCATGGGAACCAGAGGACGGGCCATCTCCGAAAGGAGAATTTGCAGTATCCCAAAGGGGGGGGGGTCCCCGCTGCGGGATCGGAGCCCTGCCCTAGTCAGCAGGTGCTGCTGCGCTCATGGCCGCCCCCTACAGATTTTCAAAAATTAATTATTATGTTTTGCTAAACGTATTTATAAGGCTGCCCAAATCACACATGATTGGCTGTGTGTGGCTTACCACATGTAAAAATCTACCGCATAATAATAAAAAAAAACCCCTACCCCATTCTTGTTAACTTGTTGACTTCCTTCTGAAGATTCTTCCAGGTTTTGTTTTTTACTTTTATTTTGACTTCTACTACTACTCTTACTTTTACTTCTCCTTTGATTTCTATTACTTTGACTTCTATTACTACTACTATTATTTTTATTTTTATTTCTACTTTTACTACTATTATTTTTACTCTTACTTCTACTTCTACTACTTTTACTTCTATTATTTTTACTTTTACTTCTACTTCTACTGCTACTGTTATTTTTACTTCTACTATTACTTTTACTTCTATTATTTTTGTTAAGCCTGGTTTCCCCAACCAGGGTTAGGGAGACAAGCTAAACAGAATGTGCAGCGTTAGTCAGATAGGCACACAGATAAATGAGTGAGCTAAGCTTGTATGTTTATTAACATACAGTAAAAATAACAGATACGCTTGTGCTATCAGAAATATAGTTTATTCCATTTAGAGTTCATAGCATAGTCAAAATAACAGTCCAATAGTCATGTATCATTTAGTCAGTCCATTCAAGGATATTCAGTTAGCAAAGTCCGTTTAGAATATCCTATGTCAGTTCACTTACAAGTCAGTCCTTTGTTTTCTCTCCCGTTCGAGCAATGCAGTCTTGAGTCCTTGCAGTAATCAGGGATCATCAAAGCCAGAGAGAGAGCAAGCTGCAGCCTTGCTTCTTTTAAAGTGCTTTCACAACCACTCCCTTAATTACTATCCCACAGTTAAAGTTGCAGACACTTTAACATACAAACTATGATTACATATTATTATTTACCTAAACCAGTTAGGGTAAAACAATGTTATCCCTAACAATTTTTCTATTATTTTTACTTTTACTTCTACTACTTTTATTTCTACTACTTTTACTTCTACTTCTACTTCTGTTATTTTTACTTTTACTTCTACTTCTACTACTTCTACTACTGTTATTTCTACTTCTACTTCTTTTACTTCTACTACTACTTCTACTACTTTTATTTCTACTACTTTTACTTCTACTGCTACTACTTCTACTTTTACTTCTACTACTACTTCTATTTTTACTACTACTTTTATTTGTACTATTTCTATTTCAATTGCTTCTATTTCAATGTCTACTATTTCTACTTCTACTACTTCTACTTTTATTCACTTGTAAGTCGCAACTTACAAATAAAGACACTTTGCAACTGACTCATATTTATGACGGTTGCAGAATCCCGGGCTCACATGATCCCCTTTTGCAACCTTCTGTCAAGTAAGGTCCAAAGGGACGCTGGATTCACTTTAAAACCATGCCTCCAGCTTAACAACTGCGGTGATTCACTTAACAACTGTGGCCAGAAAGGTCATAAAACACAGCATAAAAGTCACGTAACAGTGAGTCTTAGCGATGGAAATATTGGGGGTCGATTGTGGTCGTAAGTCGAGGGCTATCTCTAAAAGAATTTGCTTTAGAGAGTTAGAGGAAGTAGTGAAATCATGCGTGAAGCAGTGGTGAGCTGGAAGTAAAACAATGCTACTGTTCAGCTGAACCAGTAGTAAAAATAACAGCTACCGGTTGGGCCAAGTTGGTATTTCTTTTTCCCCCCCTCCCGATGATCAGCTGTTTTGATGATCAGCTGTTCTGACATCCCCCTTGCTGTCTTACTGCTTTGCCCAGGAGGCAAAAAAAACGGAGCTGGGGGGAGTAAAGGTGCTGCAGACACAAAAAAGCCACGCCTACCAATCACATGGCACGCCCACCTAGCCACACCCACGGTTGTAAAAATATTTGCATCCCACCCCTGGCGTGAAGGTCATGGCTCTGTTGTTCTTTTTATTTATTTATTTATTTATTTATATTTATTTATTTATTTATTTTTGTCAAGATAATAGGTATTAAGTGTCAGGGATAACATTGTTTGCCCTAACTGGTTTAGGTAAAATAATAATTATGTAATCATAGTTTATAAGTTAAAGTGTCTGCAACTTTAAATATGGGAATGTAATTAGGGGAGTGGTTGTGAAAGCACTTTAAAAGAAGCAAGAGGACAGCTTGCTCTCTCTCTGGCTTTGATGATCCCTAATTACTGCATAGACTCAAGACTGCGTTACTCGAACGGGAGAGATAAACAAAGGACTGATTTGTAAGTGAACTGACATAGGATATTTCTACACGGACTTTGTTAACTGAATATCCTTGAATGGACTGACTGATATGATACATGACTAATGGGCTGTTATTTTGACTATGCTATAAATGGAATAAACTATATTTTTGATAGCACAAGCGTATCTGTTATTTTTGCTGTATGTTAATAAACATACAAACTTATCTCACTCATTTATCTGTGTGCCTATCCGACTAACGCTGCACATTCTGTTTAGCTTGTCTCCTTAACCCTGGTTGGGGAACCCAGGCTTAACATTAAGTAAAAAACATAGTTATGAATACATGGATACATATCAGAAAAATAAAAAGAAACAATAGGACAGGGACGGTAGGCACGTTGGTGCGCTTATGCACGCCCCCTACAGACAGACCTCTTAGGAAAGGGGTGAGGTCAGGGACTTCCGGTTTGCGTGGCTTCGGGGCAGCAGGAATTCGCGACAGCTCGCGATTCCTGCTGGCTAGCTGCCGAGGTACCCCCGATCCAGATGGGTCAGGGGGTTATGGCTGCCCTGTAGGGACAGCTGAAGATAGAGGGGAGCCGGTTAGGGAGGTGGGGGCATCGCAGACCCCCCCCTTCTCCGGGAAAACCCCTTTTTCCCAAGGCGGTGGAGCGGCGGTCAGCAATGGCCGCCACGAAGAAGCCAGCAACCGGGTAAGAACTGTGCTGGAGGAAGTGTGAAAAGTGAAAGTTCTGTCTGAGCCGGGTCAAGTAACAACTTTTAAATCTCCTGGAATTGAGCTGCTTGTTGCTGGAGGATACATTGTATCCCTAAGAAGATCGAAAGCGGCGGAGAAGCTGTCAAAGGGAACTTTTCTTTTACTCTCCCATCCCACGGAAAAAGCAAAAATATTTGGATGTATTAGACACTGAAAGTGGATTGCTTTGAAAGCTAAGCTAAGAGATAAAGGGATTTTTGGACATTGAAAAATTTAAGAAATTGGAAAATCTCTGCTGGAGGTATGGATTTTTGATTATTTAAAATTGTTATTGCAAGTGGGAAGGGAGAAAGAAAAATTGGAGCAGAAACTGAAAAAGGAGGAGACTGTCTAGAACGTCTTGGTGGATCCCAAAAGAAGATATATGGTAATTGGACCTCTTTGATCAAAAATTAATTTTGAAAGAGAAAGAGAAGAAGGAAGAAAAGTATTAACTTTTGGAACTTTTTTCTTTTTTTCTTTTTTTTAATTGCTTTTGATTGTCTTGGATTAAAAATACTTGTGGTTGTTTTGGAAAAAGTTTCCCTTTTCATAATGGCATTGTCTGTGGATGAACTAGAGATTGAATATCAAAAATATAAAAAAGAAGATACTTTGGGCGCTTTGTTCCAATTCTTAGAAATGGCGTTATGTTCCTTTGAAAAGTTGATTACGCAGCAGAAGGACTGGGACAAGGAAGAAGAGGAAGAAGAAGCCATCTTTGATGAACAATGGGTTCCTTCCGGAGAGGAGGAGAAAAAGGATAAGAAAAAGGGGTTTTTAAGAATTATAAAAACAACCAAAAGAGAGAAAAATGAGCGAAGAGATGGAGGCAAGGTTAGAAAGCAAAGGAAAAGGAGTAAGAAAAGCGAAGAGAAAAAGCAAAGAGGTAGAAAGGGCAAGGAGAAGAATAAGCAAGAGAGAAAAGGGGGGAGGAGAAGCCTTAATGGGGGGAAGCAAGATTTAAAGAAAAAAAGTTTATTTAGAGACAATGGGTGAATTTAATTTAGATTAAAAGAGGGATTCTGGAGGGTATTCAAGAGTGTGTTTTTATATGTATGTATATTTAGAATAAAAAATTTATTATGTAATTTTAGAATTTTTTTAAATAGAATCCCAAGAAAGATTTATATGTAGTATTTTTAAGTTTGGTAATGAGTTATAGATGTAACTCCAATTGGTGTACAGGAGAAGTATAGTAAAAGAAAAAAGATGAATGGATGTTTGGAAACAGAACAGACAAAGAATGTTGTTGAAAATGGTAATAATGGAAGGATATATATGCTTTTTTTTTTTTGATTTTGTATATTGATAAAAGGCAATAAAATTTTAATTGATAAATAATTTGGATGGAAAAGAGAAGTAGGGACAAGATATGAAGTTAATATTATATGAAATATTGATATTATAATCTGGAAATGTTATGTTTTATTGGTCTATCATTATTATTTTTTTTAGAAAAGAATTTATAAGCTGTTATGCCTTGATTTTGTGTGTATTGTTTTTAGATAACTGATAAAAATAGTTTTTATATACATATATAAAAAAAAGGAAAGGGGTGAGGTCAGACAGTCTAAGGTTAAAGTTTTTGGGGTTTGGGGAAGAAACCACAGAGTCAAGTAGAGTCTTCCAGACATTGACCACTCTGTTGCTGAAGTTGTATTTCCTGCAATCAAGTTTGGTGCGGTTAACCTTGAGTTTGCCTCTGTTGTTTTCTCTTGTATTGTTACGGTTGAAGCTGAAGTATTCATTGACAGGTAAGTCATTGCAACGTATGATTTTATATCCTATACTTAGATCGGACCGAAGGCGGCGTAGTTCTAGGTTTTCTAGGTCTAGAATGTCGTTTCAGTCGCTTCATTGTCGTTTCAGCCGCTGTTACGACGGGAGCACCCCTGTCCACGCAGCGGCCTTCTCAGGAAGCCAGGTCATCCTTAGCAGACTGCTGGACGCAGGCGGGGACCTGCGACTCCACGACAAGGATGGGAGGACGCCACAAAGCTGGGCTGTGACCGCAGGGAAGGAAAGCAGTGCGCAGGTGTGCGGTGTTGGGCGTTTATCCATGTTGCTCTCGCGAAGCTTGTGGGTGACATTTTGTGGCGCTTGGAAGGAAGTGAGCAAACACGGAGACCCAGTCTGGTATGGTGGTTAGAAAAACCCCTCCAATTAGTTAGAAACTGGGAGATGGATATTTGGGCAGCCTTGTTTTCCTCTTCCTTCCTCAGCCCTTTATTCCTTTTGTGTTATGCCATTTCCCTCCTCCACCCCATGCCATCCCTCTGCTAAGCAACTCATTCCCACAACACTGTCAAACTATTTATAGTAAGGCTGCATTACTCTTCTTCTTCTCATCCTTCTTATTTCCTATCTCCTTTTCTACTTAAGGGCTACCATGTTGTTGCTTGTATCTTTATGGTTTATATTGTTTTATTTAGTTTCCTAGCATGATTTATGTTGACTGCTTACTTAATATCTCATGACTAACACTAAGTGTTGTGTCTTACAATTTATGATTAATGTATTTTTATGAGGACTATGATTATGATTGATCACTTACAGCTTTTATGCACACTGGGAGCTTATGCACTGAAGAAAAATTCCTTGTGTGTCCAATCATACTTGGCCAATAAAGAATTCTATATTCTATTCTGTTCTATTCTATTCTATTCTATTCTATTCTATTCTATTCTATTCTTTATTCTATTTTATTCCATTCCATCCATTCTCCCTAATTACCTGTTTAAAGACCATTTTCTATATTATTTATGTTGTATTGTATTTTTGTTATGGATAGCATCAGCAGGAGCAAAATCAATTTCATTGTATATATGTACAATGTCAATAAAGGTTGTTATTCTATTTTTTTAAATAAGTTTTCATTCATAAACATTTTTGAATAACAGTGCATTGAAAGAACATTATTTAAAAATAGAACACGACCAACATATGTTTGTAATAAATCTCAACATACAAACTATTAGCAATAGTAAAGGTATAATAATACTAATAATATAACCAAAAATGTTCTATTCTTAAATTCTATTCTATTCTATTCTATTCTATTCTATTCTATTCTATTCTATTCTATTCTATTCTATTCTATTCTTTATTCTATTCCATTCTATTCCATTCCATTCTTATTTCTATTCTGTCCCATTTCATTCTTTATTCTATTTTATTCTGTTTTTTAGTTTAAGAAACCTGACACAGACAATTTTTATTAATAATTTAGGCGCTCTGAGAACTCTCTAGCTAATCAGCAGTACGCCAAATATTTTGAGTTTATGCTGGCTGGGGAATTCTGGGAGTTGAAGTCCCCAACTCTTAAAAGTTACCAAGCTTGGATATCCTTGCTTTAAAAAAATTCCACCTCACAGAGCATTCCACCCCCTTTCCATGGTTTTCAAATGGGATCTTTCCTTCCTGCCTGCTTTTCCCTGGGAAAAATTAATTTCGGCTTTGTACAGAACCTTCCAAGCATGACCTGTTGGACTGTGGGTTTTGCTTTTCAGATGCTTGAATTTATCCAGCGCTGCACCACTCACATGCAAGTCGTCCTGCAGAATCAGTCCTTGGATTTATTGAGGAAAGTAGACTCCCCCCGGGCCCTGGTACACAGCCCCTCCAAGTTCAGTGGGTTTACTCAAGGGTAAGTCAAAGGAACTTTGCGCTTTCACTATCCCATAACAAGCCAGCAGTCCTGGGGGAAGAAGATTTCCAAGGCAAGGCTCAGCCTTCCTGTAGACTGCTCCTCTGGCAGAGAAAATGCCAACAAATGCTCATGCCGGCTGGGGGATTCTGGGAGTGGAAGTCCAACACCCTTAAAGCATGGCTGGCTGGGGGATTCTGGGAGTGGAAGTCCCTCATCTTAAAGGATGTTGGCTGGAGGATTTTGGGAGTTGAAGTCCACCCATCTTAAAGAATGATGGATGGGGAATTTTGGGAGTGGAAGTCCATCTTAGAATGGCTCTAGACATAGATGTTAGCATAGATATAGCGTAAGATATCGTAGGATCAGTAATAAGTAGAAAATAGATATGTTTGTCGGTTTTTAAAAATAATAATTTTGCTGGGGAAACACAAAACGGTCTTGTTTGTTGCTGCTCCATCTCATTTCCCAAAATCCCCCCCTCACAGTCTCCCCTTTGTGCCTCAGGGGAGCCGACAGCCCTCTTGGGAGGTTCATGAAACGTACGAGCAGCATGTCGCAAAGCATCTTCAGTTTCGGCTTTGGGAAGGTAAGAGGAGAGGTTCAAGATGGCGGAGTCCAACACACAAATACACAGGGTCAGGGGTCCCATGAAGGGCCCAAGACGGTGTGAAAATCCAAGGAAGTGGGTTTTAGTTGGCCCTCAAAGAGAATCTTCTGAAATTGAGAGTGGTGGAACAGACTGCCACATGTGAAGCACCACTTTTGGTTTTTGGAGGTCTTCCAAGAGAGGCTCTCGGATAGCATTGTAGGATGTTGCCAGTTCTTCTCAATTCTTCCTTCCTTCCCTCATTGCTTTCCTTTCTTTTCCTTTCCTTCCTTCCTTCTCTCCCTCCCTTAACTTGGCTTTCTTCTCTCATTTTCTTTCTTTCTTTCCTTCTTTATTTCTTTCTCGCTCTTTCTCTTGCTTTCTCTCTCATCTTCCATGTTCTATTCCTCTCTCATCCCTCCCTTTTCTCTCTCCTTTCTTCCCTCTGTTTTTACTTTCATTCCTCAACTCTCCTTCCTATCTTTCTCCATTCTCCTTCCTTTTTGTTTGTTTCATTCATTCATTCTTCCTTTCCTTCCTTCCCTCCCTCTTTTATCCTTTTCTCCCCTTCCTTCCTTTCTCCCTTTTTTTTTTTTTGCCCTCCTTCCCTTCCATCCCATTCCACCTCTCCTCTCCCCTCCCTTCCTCACCCTCTCTTCTCACCCTTCCTCCTCTCCCTCGCTCCAGTTTTTCCTCACCAGCAAGAGGCAGCTTGGCTACCTGGCCTCCCTTCCCATCATCCCGGACAAGGAAGTGGTTCAGGCGGACGATGAGCCCACCTTCTCTTTCTCCACAGGGCCGTACATGAACATGACCAAGTAAGTGTCCCCCATAAGGCCTGCAAAGCCAAGGCAGGCCCTGGCGCTAACCCAGCCTCCGCTCCCTGTCCGACCCACCTGTCAGGTGACCCTTTAAGGTTCCCTTTTAATGCCTCCCACTCGGCTCCGATGAACCTACCTTCCAGGGTGGTCGTCGTGCTAAACGCCCACACCCCCATCCTAATCCAACCCGGTTCCTTCCACCTTCCGCCCACTCACACCTTTTCCCTCCTGCGAGGCACCTGGGTGTGGCAGGTAGGGCAAAAAACCGACCGTCCCCCTCTTTTTTTTTCTCCCCCACAGCCTGATGTGGGGAGGCAGCCGCGTGACCGTGAAGGAGCTGAACATGCAGCCTCACCAGCACTGCAGCAAACTGCGCCTCTCTGACCTCCTCTTGGCTGAGCAGGAGTACAGCAGGTACGACCCCTGTGTGTGTGTGTGTGTGTGTGTGTGTTGGAAATAACTCAAAGCCAACAACAACAAACAAACTTGGATCGTTGAAAACAAGGAGGATTTATTAAAAAGAAATTAACAAGACGGTTTGCAAAGCGTCGGTGGTCTTGAGAACCTTTAACGAGCAGGTTCAAAATCAAAAGCCACACCTTTAGAACCTCAGAACAGACTTTTATCTACAATTTCATCTCGTCACCCAAGTTCCCTCCTTGAGTCTCATTCCCTCCCAAATTCAAGCGCGTTGGATTCGCCCTCAGGTGTTGCAAGCTAATCCCAGGATGTCTCCGGGGAGAATTTCCACCTTTCCTTACGTTCTCCTCCTCCGTAGCCCTCCGTACCTCTTAACTTGGGCTGCCCATGTGGCATCTTTCCCTCGCGTTCAAGAACGTAGCATCCTCTCATCAGGGCCTCTTTCTAAGCTCTATCATACGCTACCACTTTCCCAAAGAGATTACAACAACACACACCTACCCCGAACATCGTCATAATATAAAAGGCATATACATAAGATAAAAATATCAAAAGGCTTAACAACGGAGCACGTCAAAAGTATAAAAGCAAAATAGGTGCATACAAGGAAATATATTTCATTTGGTAACAGATTAACAGAATTGGAAGGGACACCGCAAGGTCATCCATTCCAACCCCCATTTGTGAAACTTCTTAAGCATCTTATATGCCATTTTGTTTTTTGAATTCACTGATTTCTAACGCGCTTGTGTGTGTTCGTGTAAAGCCACAAACCTTTGTGCGTGGCCTTCTGCAATCATCTTCATCTTTTTAACGACCCTATAAATCCCCTTGCGGGGTAGGATCTGGGCAGCCCAATGGGAGCGGTGTGTTTACTGGCCGGATGCTCTTCCTGTCACCAGTGCGGAGTTACACGTAGCAGATATATTCTCGTGCCCAGAGAGAGAGAGAAATATCTGCCTCTGACCTAGGATCGACTCACGGCCTCCTGATTGTGAGGCGGGAGCTTCACCTCTAGGCCAAGCGCACTACTCCTGCACGAAAGGGAGAAATGGGCTTTCAGTCGTGGGCCTTCTTCTCTGCCAACGAGGGTCCTCTCTTCCCCCGCTTTGCAGCCAGCTCCACCATCCTCACCTGCTGCTTCTGATGGCCGTCTGTCTGTCCAGCGACTTGGAGAAGACGCGTCTGGTGTTCGAGCGGGTGAATTTTGGGTCTCTCTACAGCATCCTTCACGAGAGGGTAAACCTTGCGCCTTCCTAAAAGCTGTTTGTGGGGGTGTCTCTCGTGGATTGATTGATGGATTATATTGTGGCTCCTGAGATGTGAATGCCTGTCTCCCTTGCCTGTCCTTGAACAACCCTGCAAGGTAGGATGGTGTGCTGAATGGACTGTCCCAGATTTAAAGGGGTGGTGCTGCCTGAATCCAGCTTCGGGGAGGACAACTATGGCCGCTTTAAGACCTGTGGACTTCAACTACCAGAATTCCTGAGCCGGCTGGCTCAGGAATTCTGGGAGTTGAAGTCCACAGGTCTTAAAGCGGCCATAATTTCTCGACCCCAATCCAGCCTACAAATTTAGTGCTTCTTTAGCAACTATCTCCTTGCCTCTTGCCTGTGTTGTCCATACGACCTGCGGCCTCCTCCTGACTGGGGAATTCTGGGAATTGAAGTCCATCCTCCTGAACGCATGCCATAGCTGGGGAATTCTGGGAGTGGAAGTCCGCCCATCTTAAAAGCATACTGGCTAGGGAATTCTGGGAGTGAGACCAGTACCCTCTCCTGGCCACATGAGAAACAGCAGGCCCAGTTCTATCTGCAGAAGACAGTCCCTTAGGGTAGTTTTAACAGATTGATAGAGTTTGAAGGGACCTTGTAGGTCATCTAGCCCAACCCCCCGCACAAGCAGGTCACCCTACATCATTTCTCACAATGAAGCTCCCACAACTTCCAGCAATGAAGCTCCCACAACTTCCGAAAGCAACTTCTGTTCCATTGGTTGATTGTTCTCCCTGTCAGAAAATTCCTCCTTATTTCCAGGTTGAATCTCACTCCTTGTTGAGTTTTTGTCCATTGTTCCTTGTTTGGTCTTCAGGTGCTTTGGAAAATAGATTAACCCCTTCCTCCTCTCTGTGGCAGCCCCTCAATTATTGGAAAAATGCTATCATGTCACCCCATCCCTCTTTTCCTTAAACTAGACATATTTTCTGTCCATCCATGGTTTGCTCTGATGTCTTTTCTTCCTTCCTTCCTTCCTTTCTCTCTCTCTCTCTCTGTCTGTCTGTCTCTCTCTCTCTTTCTCTCATCTTCCTTCCTTCTTTTCTTTCTTTTGCTTTGGAGAATAGCTTGACCCCTTCCTCTCTGTGGCAGCCCCTCAAATATTGGAAGACTGCTCTCACGTCTGCCCTGGTCCTTCTCTTTCCTAGACTAGCCAGGCCCAATTACTATTGTTGTTATTATTTAAATTTATTATCCATGCACCTTACCACAGGGTAACTCCGGGACAGCTTACAACAGTGGTGGCTAACCTTTTTGGGCTCCTGGGCCAAAAAACTCTGCGTGCGCTTGCATGCTGACGCTCACGTGCCAGCACCCAGAAGGCAATGTGTGCCCCCCCCACCATGCCCCTACGCATGCACGTGCAATACCCACCCACCCCCGTGGCCCCCTTACCTGCACCGCGCCTCACATCTGATTTTGGGTGGGTTTGAGGCCTTTTTCAGCCTCCCAGAGGCTTGAGGAAGGCTTCTGCAGGCTTTGCAGGCTGAAAACTAGGTCCGTTTCGTCACTTCCGGTATTTTCGGAAATAAACAGGAAGTAACGAAACGGGGTTAGTTTTCGGCCTGCAGAAGCCTTCCTCAAGCCTCTGGGAGGCCAAAAAAGCCTCAAACCTGCTGAAAATCATCTGTGAGGCGCGCACATGCGCAGTGAGGTATATTTGCCTGCAGCTCACATGCCGGCACCAATGGCTCTGCATGCCGCTTGTGGCACACGTGCCATAGGTTCACTATGACGGGCTTGCAATATCCAAAATTATATGAATATTACAAAAATGGTGTGTGTTTTTTTTTAAATACCAAACATTTTATATTAATTTACTTGTGCACTTGCAATATTTCTGCACAGCCCACCTCCCCTGGACTTTTAGGGGGGATTCCAACTCTCGTAGGCAACGTTTCTTTTCTTTTTCCCTTCCTCCTTCTCGCCCCTTCCCATCGACCGCTCCAGCGCTCCGAGTTCCCAGTGCTGCACATGGAAACGATTGTGCACCTGTTGCTCCAGGTGAGCGATGCCCTCCGCTACCTGCACCTGCGTGGCTTCATCCACCGGACCCTCAGCTCCTACGCCGTGGTGATTGTACTGACTGGGGAAGCGAAGCTGACCAACCTGGAGCATATGATTGAAAGGTAAGCCCACGCTGCTTTCATTCTCCTTTTCTCTTCCAGTATCCTTTCCCTCCCTTTTCCTTTCCTTTCCTCCTCCAAGAAGGAAGAGACTGGACAGGCATTTGTCTGAAATGGTATAGATTCTCCTGCTTGATCAGCGGGTTGCACTAGATGACCTTCATGGTCCCTTCCAACTCTTTTATGCTATGTTCTGTGTTCCTTCAGTTTACATCCCTTTCCCTTCCTACATCTCTTTTCTCCCTTCCCTTTTCCTTCCCTTCCCTCTTCCTTCCCTCCACTTTTCCTTCCCTCTTCCTTTCCTTCCGTTCCCTCTTCCTTTTCTTCCGTTCCCTCCTCCTTTCTTTTTCCTTCCTTTCCTCCTCTCTTCCTTCCCTTCCCCTTCTTTCCTTTCCTTTCCTCCCCTTCTCCTTTCCTGACCTCTTCCTTCTCTTCCTTTCCCTCCACTTTTCCTTCCCTTCCCTCTTCCTTTCCTCCTCCTCTCCTTTCCACTTCCTTTCCTTCCCTTCCCTCTTTCTTCCCTTCCCTTCCCACCTCCTTTCCTCTCCCTTCCCGCCTCCTTTCCTCCTCCTTCCTCCCTTTCCTTTTCTTTCCTTCCCTTCCCTCCTCCTTTCCTTTCCTTTCCTTTCCTTTCCTTTCCTTTCCTTTCCTTTCCTTTCCTTTCCTTTCCTTTCCTTTCCTTTCCTTTCCTTTCCTTTCCTTCCCTCTTCCTCTCCTCTGCTCTCCTCTCCTCTTCCTTCCCCAACCCATCCCAGATTCTCACAATATAGCTTTGCAATAAACTAGAATTCGCCCACTGGGGTCTACTTGGTTTACTTGGCGCAGCCAAGCTCAGTCTTGTAAGTCTGAGTGTACGGCTCTCCCTTCCTCTCTCCCTTCCTCCTTTACTCCCTGAGAAGCTAGGGAGGGTCCCTTCCAAGTCTCTTTCTTTGCCCCTTACGCAGCAGAGGGCTAAGCCACCTCTTATCCGACCATTCTCTTTGCCTCTGTCTCCCAAGGTCTTTCCCTCATACCGTGGTCTTCCATTCCCCACCTCCAGGATGCGAGAGATCTCCAAAGGATGTTGGTCTTGCCCCCCCCCCAGAGGGGCCCCCTGTTCTTCCCCAACCCTGACCATCATCTTCCTTTGTCAGCAGCAAAGACGGAGGGGAGCACAGCGACCTGACCCGGGTGCCTATCCCTCCCCAGCTGTACAAGTGGTGCGCCCCAGAGGTGATCTTGGAGAGGACGGCAACTTTCAAGTCAGACGTTTACAGTTTTTGCGCCGTCATGCAGGAGGCGTTTACAGGTGCAGCGAAGCATTAAACCTTCGTTTTCGTTTGCTTTTCCTTCTTGGTTTTGCACTTAAAAAAACAATTAATCGGTGTTTTCCTCTTTAAGGCTAAAGATGGTCTAAGGTAAAGGTTCCCTTTAATACCTCTAACTTGGCCCCCAATGTCCAGTTATCCTCGGCGGGAGATCTAGCTCTTCCAAAAAACAGTCTATGAAGAGCAGAAAGGCAGTCCAAACCCAAAGTAAAGATAGTTAGAAATAATAATAAAAAAAAAAACCAACACAAACCACGCTGAAGTAATTAACATGGCAGGCCAGGATGATAAATTGCAGGCTTCCAACAGATAACGCAGCACCCACAGTTGGGAGGATGCCAAAACCCAGATAAGCCTCAACAAAGATAATGCACGCTTTGCTTCCGGCAAGGAGCTGTGTGCAAACTGCCCCACTTATGTCCTGTTCTCCCAGCTGCAGCTAATGAAAGGGATCAGGGCCTTTTTCTCTCCCGTAAGCCACGTTGCTCCTTTCTCTGTTCCTCCCTGCGTGCCCTAGGGTGAAGAGGGGGTGGCTCTGGGTCTTCCTCTGAATGCTCAGCCGGACTGTGCCCTTCCCCTGTTTCTTCCACAGCCACCGGAGCCACACTCCCACTCCCTGTCAGCTGCTCAATCTCCCCCTCAGAATCAGACTCCAACAAGGGCATGACAGGGTGTATCATAATTCATATTCTCCAATGAGACACATCCATAGCCAAGAGTCATCAATCATGTTCTCCAATTAGAGATTTGCGCAGCCAAAAATCCAGTCGCCTAGTTACAATCTTTGCAAGATATGAATGGGAATGCACATTTGGTTCCAAACTGCTGCATTGCTCTTTTAAACTCCTCCCCCACCCGTCCCTTTCTGTTGGCAACTGTAAAATGGGCATAGAAGATGTTTTTATGAGTTGACCATGCGTTTTTTTCCAGACACCATTCCCTGGGAGGGGTTCGACGGTCCGTCCATCAAAGATCGCATCACCTCCGGCCAGTGGTTGGAAGCTGACGCCAGGCTCCCCAAGCCGTATTACGACATGGTGAAGACGGGCCTGGAATCCAGACCCAAGCAGCGCACGATGAACCTGCAAGATATTCGCTACGTTCTAAAGAACGACTTGAAAGTAAAAAGTGGAGGGATTTTAATTTAATTTTAATTTAATTTGTCTTAAAAGTTGCTAAGTTTGGAGAGCCCCGAATTTAAAAGTTTCCATCACGTTCCCCGTTTCCCTTCTTATCCATTCCGTGAGGTACCGCAAGGTTCCGTCTTAGGCCCAGGACTCTTCAATATCTTCATGAACGACTTAGATGAGAGAATAGAAGGGGAACTTACCAAATTTGCAGGTGATACTAAGCTGGCAGGAATAGCTAATACCCAAGAAGATAGGCTCAAGATCCAGGTGGATCTCGACAGACTTACAACACTGGGCCGTATTTAACAAAATGAAATTCAACCTAGAGAAAAGGAAAGTCCTACACTTAGGCAAGAAAAACCAAAAGGACACATATAGACTGGGGGAAACCAGGTTTAACCGCAGTAACTGGGAGAGGGATCTTGGAGTCTTAATGGGCAACCAGTTAAATAATGAGCCAGCAGTATGCAGCAGCAGCCCATTGTGTTTGCCAGTACACCAAAAAGGTTTGCCATCAGTGTCCTATTATATATATATATATATATATATATATATATATATATATATATATATTTTTATTTCTTCTATTTTTTTCTATATTAAAAAATGGATGTGTGTGCGTGTGTATGTATAACACTGGAATGCCTCAAGCAATTTCAACCAAATTTGATACACAGACAACTTACTCTCTGGAAATAAATACTGTTGGGGGTAAGACATCCCTAACATCCCTCAGAGCGTATGTTCTTTAGATGCAGCCTGTTGTGCCTACAAATGGCTTCTACCGTATTGCCTTAAAATGGCTTCTACTGTACAGCGCTGTGGAGTTGCCATGGTCATGGCTTCACAGTACTCCACCAGGGGGCCGTCTCTGGTAATGGAGAAGGTCCAACATTACAAATTATGTTTGTTCTGGGTTGCCAAAATCAGGGCTGCTTCTGTCTAATACAGGATTAGGATAAATAAATACCCAGGCAACGCCGGGTTATTGGCTAGTATAATATAAAGTAAGACAGGATACTCCAACACCGGAAGTTTTTAAGAAGAGATTGGATAACCATTTGTCTGAAGTGGGGTAGGGCTTCCTGCCTAAGAAGGGAGTTGGACTAGAAGACCTCCAAGATCCCTTCCAACTCTGTTATTCTATTCTATTAACAGAAAAAAACTACGTCCATCAAATTTAAATGTAAAGAATGAATAATGGACCACTATCTGGACAATGGGTTCTGATAACCGATTCTTTGTTTTCCTTTCTCATTTTTTTTTTTTTTTTTTGCAGGATTTACTAGAATCTCGCAAACACCGTCCCGGCCAAGAACCAGAATCTCCCAAGCCTGAAATTCTCTCCAATATCAACATCTGCTTGCCTTCCGCCTCGGCTTTCGAGGTGAAGAAACCAAGATTGCAAGACGAAAAGGCTCACATTGGTCAGTGTCCTCTTTGGGGGTTGAGAGGCTGTGCGTAAGAGAAGGGGGTAAGATATCTCTGCTTGGTGAGCTTTCCCCCACTGCCCAGGAATTCTGAAACGGAGGGGTAAATTTGGGGAGGGGGGGAGAGAGCAGAAATTAGTAGGTGCAGTAGTCTATTTTGAGCCGGAAATTGGCGTCAATTTGCGAAGTCTGGCAACTTTAAGCAAACTCAAATATTGTTACGTCGGATGAATCAAGTTGCTTGTTAATTTCTTTTTTCTTTTTTAATTTTTTTATAAACTTTATTGAAGTTTTACAGTTTTAAAAACAAATCATATTTAAAAACTTTTGCAATACATCAGCTTTTCCATATTCATTCATTCCTATATAAAATATACACATACATACATATACATATATGTGTGTGTGTGTGTGTTTTCTTAAGTTTTCGCGGGTACTTACATGTATGGTATTCAGCTTTGTTCGGGTATTTTCCCACGTCATTGTAGTTGTGCTTTTAAAGTTGTAGCAACGTTTCGGCAGAATCTCATCTGCCATCATCAGGCTTCTGTATTGTGTTCGTTTGTGAGTCAGACTTTCACAGCCGTTTCAGTTCAAACAGAAACGGCTTTTTTAATTTAACGAAATTAAATGCCACCTTCAATGAACGTTATGACTGTGAAAATAAAACACAAACACACATCCTTCACGTTCTATACACTGAATTGAAAACCCCTGATACTGCATTAATATTGCACTACACAGTAGAATTCAAAAGAGCTACAGCCCTGGGACAGAAGCTGTTTTTCAGCCTATTTGTCCTTATCTTTATTATCCTTTACCGTCTGCCAGATGGTAATAGTTTAAAAAAAAAAAGGGTGCCCAGGATGAGATGGATCTTTGAGGATGTTTTGAACTTTCTTAAGGCAGCGGGAGCTATAAAACTCTTCCAAAGAGGGGAGAAGGCAACCCAGGATCCTCTGGGCAATGATATTAACCCTCTGGAATGCTTTCCTACCTGCCTCTGTGCAGTTTGCAAACCTTAACAGGTGCAATGTTAAAGTTCTTCTCCACTGCGCAAACCCCCCTCCCTTCAACTACTGATGATGTTACCTAGTTTGGCAGTGAAATGTCTGCAGGAGAATTGCCAGCTCAGAGGACACCAACAACCCCACCAGTCATTCTTCTCCTCCTTCTCCCACAAGATTTATGTACCAATATTAGCAGGGTACCCGTGCTTCGCTGCAAAACTATGTGATCAGGCAAGTTTTGGGGGAGGAAAATAAGGGGAAGAAATTGTGCCTCTGCCTATTGGACCCATTGGTATTCATCTGGCTAGTGTCCTGTCAGAGTGTGAGAAGAGTTGAGGGCTGTTTGGAAACTGAAAGAGTATTTGCTGTGTGAGCAAGAAGGAGACAGCAAGGAGCCTGGGCGTGGCTTAGCTCAACTGTTCTGCACTAAAGCTGCTTGGTGTTGTGAAACTGAAACTCCTCTGCTTGTATTTTGCATTTGGAAGAGATTTCTTTTCAGGTGGGGAGGGGGAGTAGAACTCCTTAGCATCAGAGCGTGTTAATAATAATACTAATAGCTCTGACGGTCATTTTGAAAAATCCTTTCTTAGTGAGCCCCTAGAAGCCAAGAGGAGCATATGCGCCAAACTTCAAGTTTGTAGGCTTTACGGTTCTGGAGATTTTGTGATGATGTGTGAGTGATACCTCGCTTTTATATATATAGATACTTACCCTGACAGTGTTCGTGAGAATGTTGTTTCCTTCTTGGTGATTAAACAGAAAGCAAATCCCACTCTGTTCTAGCACTGATGATGCTACCCAGTTGGGTGATTAAACCAAAAAACAACAAGGCTCAGAGAGCACTGAGGACCTGATACAAATTTTGCCACACAGCTCCTTTTAAAGGACCACGTCAGAATAAGACAGATCTCACAGGGCTTGTTGAATAAATGTGTCTCTTACTGTGGGATTTGTATCATCAGGGCTCACAGATGGATAGTCCTCAACTTATGGATGATGGATGATGATGTTCTGTGCATAGTGTCAATTGCTCTGTTCTACCCTGCAGCGACCCCTGCGTGAATCAACCTCTTGTCTCCAGCCAGCCAGCCACACAAAAACCTGTCATTGTCATTGACTTTGCCAGTGAGATATAATGGTTAAAGTGCCAGACTAGAAAGTGTGAGGCTGTGAGTTCTAGTCCTGCTTTGGGCATGAAACCCGGTTGGAGGACTTTGGGCCAATCACCAGGAGGCTCTGAGTTCTAGTCCCACCTCAGCTATGAAAGCCAGCTGTCTGACTTTAGGCCAATCACTAGGAGACTGGGAGTTCTACTCTCCTTAGCCATGAAAACCAGCTGAGTGGCTTTGGGCCAATCACCAGGAGAGTGTGAGTTCTAGTCCCATCTTGGATTTGAAAGCCAGCTAGACGACTTTGGGCCAATCATCAGAAGTCTCTGAGTTCTAGTCTTGCCTCAGCTATGAAAGCCAGCTGGCTGACTTTAAGCCAATCACCAGGAGATAGTGAGTTCTAGTCTCACGTTATGTATGAAAGCCAGCTAGGTGACTTTAGGCCAATCATCAGGAAACTGGGAGTTCTAGTCCCGCTTTATGCATGAAAGTTGGCTGAGTGACTTTGTGCCAATCACTAGGAGGCTGTGAGTTCTATTCCCACCTTAGGTTTAAAAGCCAGCTAGGCGACTTTGGGCCAATAATCAGAAGTCTCTGAGTTCTAGTCTCGCCTCAGCTATGAAAGCCAGCTGGCTGACTTTAAGTCAATCACTAAGAGACGGTGAGTTCTAGTCTCACGTTATGTATGAAAGCCAGATAGGTGACTTTGGGCCAATCACCAGAAGTCTCTTGAGTTCTAGTCTCGCCTCAGCTATGAAAGCCACCTGGCTGACTTCAGGCCAATCACTAGGAGATTGGGAGTTCTAGTTTCCTTAGCCATGAAAACCAGCTGAGTAACTTTGGGCCAATCACCAGGAGATTGTAAATTCTAGTCCAGCCCTAGGCATGGTCGCTGGCTGGATGACATTCAGCCCAATCACCAGGAGATGGTGGCTGTAGAGTAAAGGGAACGGAGCAAGTTGACATTACGCAAAGAATATATTATCATGCAAACTAGAGAATTTATGGCCATAAGTTGAGGACTATTCATCTGTGAATCCCAAATGTACAAATCCCTCAGCAAATGCATTTATTCAACAAGCCCAGTGAGACGGCCTTAGCCATGAAAGTCAACGTGTGGTGACTTTGGGACAATCACCTGGAGATGGTGAGTTCTAGTTCCACCCTAGCTACGAAAGCCAGTTGGGTGACTTGGACCCAGTCCCTCTCTCTCAACCCAAACCACCTCACAGGGTTGTTGTTGTGGGGAAAATAGGAGGGAACGCATGTCGGATATGTTCACCGCCTCGAGTTATTTATAAAAAAATAATAAAGGCAGGATATAAGCGAATCAAATTAAAAGAGAAATTGTTAGCAGGTTTGAAATTGGATTGAAATCCCCTTGACACACTTCCTTCCACTGCCGTTCTCGCTTTGTTCCTCAGCCAGAAGTTTCACCGTGACCAGATGCGCTGCTTCCTTGCCGGAGATCAAACCTGTTGTCGTCCAGGTGTCAGAGCCAGTTCTCCGCACGGCGCAATCCGGCCCTTTCTTCGAGAGTCATTTGAATGACCTCGTCCAGGTCTCCGAGCCAGTTCGCACGGCGCACTCCAGGCCATTCTTCGAGGGGCATTTGAAAAACGCGGAAGAGGACAGCAATGCCAATCTGAGCTTGTCCAGCGTGCAAATCAACGAGATATACACTTGTTACCCAGAGCTGGGGGACGAGACGGAGGGGGACGAGATGTCGAGAACTGAGCAGGACCCCGATTCTCGACGAGAATCAACGAGTTCTACCGGTGATATGACCGACCTCTCTTCCCCTCAGCTGGCCGAGATCCGGGATCACGAGACGAGCCTATCCTCGGATGAGGACCCGAATGTCGCCTTGGTGATGAACGAGGTGCTCCGGAGCACTCACGGCAAAAATGGGAACGTCCAGTCCCAGTTTGAGCACCAATTCGGCAAGTGCGTTCTCGATCTCAAGATTTGCCAGACTTTGCTCCAGCAAGCGACGGATTCCCTCTGCCACACCGAAACCAAACTGGGTGCACTGGAGAGTTTCGACAAACCTCGGCAGCTCTTTTGGGGCACCCAGGCAAAGGAGCAACCCCCCGTCGGGATTCCTGCCCAGTGTTGCCATGAGAAGCTTGAGAACATCTTGAGAAATATTCAGCCTCCCTTAAATGGCGACTGCGCCCTGCAGTGGAAGACGGTGGCTCCTCCGACGGAGGCCTACGTGCCACCACCATTCTGGGTTCCGGGAGCCTACAGATCCCTGGTGGTCCAGTCTTACCAAGTGGCTGAAAACAGGCCCAAGAATGCCAACCAAAGCCAGGATACCACCTACTGGAGCGATTTTGGACCGGAAACACCCAGAAGTCCCCTAAATCCGAAAGGAACAGAGCCAAACTATCAGGTAAAGTGGGACAGAGAGTGGAAGCTCATTTGCAACCTATAGCGGGCTTGGTTGGCAGTGATTACGTTGCTTAGATGGCTGCTTTTTCATGGGGAAGGTTTTTAAGATCATGGAAGATCCAATCTAGAATCAAGGAGAATGTGATGCCCCTGTTGGAATCTGATTCCAAGGGGGAGGTGGAACAGCTGACAAGGAATGGAAGTGTGGCTCTGGTGGCTTTGGAGAAACTGGGGAAGGGCACAATCCAGCTGGGCATTCAGAAGAAGACCAAGGCCCTCACCCTCCTCTTCATCCTAGGTCATGCAGGGAGAAACAGATAAGGGAGCAACGTGGCTTACGGGGGAGGAAAGGGCCCTGATCCCCTTCATTAGCTGCAGCTGGGAGAACAGGATATAAAGTGTGTTTGTGCACAGCACCTTGCTGGAAGCAAAGCTTGAATTATCTTTGTTTCTCAAGTTTTATCTGGGTTCTGGCATCCTCCCAACTGTGTGTATTTTGTTATCTTTTGAAAGTCTGCAATTCCTTATCCTGCCCTGTCTCGTTAATCGCTGTAGTGTGGTTTGTGTTGGTTTTTATTGATAATTTAGATGTACTTTGGGTTCCGATGGAATTTCTTCCCTTTAAAAACTGTTCTTCGGAGAGTTTTTTTCTCCAACCAATGATAACTGGACTTTGGGGGCCAAGTTGGAGGAATTCAAGGGACTTTACCTCCTTTTGTGACTTTGTTGCTTTTGTGCCACGCCCTTTGCGTCGTCACAGAGAAATTTCCTGAAAGTGAGAACAATTACGGACAGTCCTCGACATACAACTTTTTGTTTAGTGACCGTTCAAAGTTACAACGGCATTGAAAAAGGGACATGATTGTTTTTCACACTTGTACAACCCTGGCAGCATCCCCATGAGGTCACGTGATCAAAATTCAGATGCTTGGCAACTGACTCGTATTTACGATGGTCTCCGTGTGCCGAGGTCACGTGATCCCCTTTTGCGACCAGATTCACTTAACCGTGCTGTTATGTTAACAACTGCCGTGAATCACTTAATAATTGTGGCAAGAAATGTCGTAAAAGGGGGCCAAATTCACTCTCAATAAATGTCTCACTTTACAACATGAGTTTGGGGCTCAGTTGAGGTCATAAGTCGAGGACTACCTCTCATTGCAGTGTCCCGAGGTCACATAATCGCCATTTGTGGACTTCACAACAGGCTTTGGATAAGCAAAGCCCAATGTTGGAAGCCAGATTTGCTTAATGACTGCAAAACTTGCTTAACAACTGCAGCGATTCGCTTAATGACTGGCATGTTGTAAAAGTGGAGGTGACTCGCTTAACATCCATCTTCATTATCAGCAGGAAGTCCTGGTCTCGATTCCTGGTCGTAAAACGAGAACTCCCGGTAATTCATGGGCCAAAATCTTTCTCTTTCTCCAGAGGCTGTATTGACAGTAGAATATATTTGTGCACCTGATGGAGATTGTATTGCAAAGTGGCAGATGGTTAATTCGAACTCCCCTCCCAGCTCCAGGTAGTCTTCGACTTATGACCACCAGGGAGCATCCACTTTTCCATCGCTAAGCAAGACTGTCGTCAAGTGAGCTTAGCTCCATTTTACTAGCTGTCTTTCCCCAGAGATGAAGGGAACCCCTTCAGTTGTTAAAACTAACAATGGCGGTCGTTAAGCGAATCCGGCTTCCCCATTAACTTTGCTCATTGGAAGGGGTCGCAAAGGGGGACCCCAGGACACTGCGACAGTCATAAGTATGAGTCAGTGGCCAAGCATCAGAATTTTGACTATGCCAGCGTAGAGATGGTCCAACGCTAAATAAGGTCATAAAAAAGGTTGTGAGTCACTTTTTTCAGTGCCCTTCAAACAGTCACTAAACGAACAGTTGTAAGTCAAGGTGTCAGGGTACCGGCAATTGCCCTAATTAAATCATGAGCCTTGAGCCAAGTTTCCAAAAAATTCAAAGGATTTATTAGGAGCAACATGACGGCATTAACCTACGATAACCCAAAGGGGCGTGGCACAAAAGCAACAAAGTCACAAAAGTAGGTAAAGTCCCTTTAATTCCTCCAACTTGGCCCCCAATGTCCAGTTATCATCAGCTGGATAAAAAACTCTCCCAAGAACAGTTTTTAAAGGGAAGAAATTCAGTCCGAACCCAAAGTACATAGAAAATAATAAATAAAAAGCAACATAAACCACGCTGCTGCAGCCATCAACAAGACAGGGGAGCAGTTGGGAGGACGCCTGAACCCAGATAAGACTTGACAAACAAAGATAATTCACGCTTTGCTTCCAGCAAGGTGTTGTGCGCAAACGCCCTTTTTAAATCCTGTTTTCCTAGCTGCAGCTAATGAAGGGGATCAGGGCCCTTTCCTCCCCCGTAAGCCACGTTGTTCCCTTATCCATTCCTGCCTGCCCTAGGATGAAGAGGGGGTGGGTCTGGGTCATCTTCTGAATGCCCAGCTGGAATGTGCCGTTCCCCAGTTTCCTCCACAGCCACTGGAGCCACAATCCCACTCCCTGTTAGCTGTTCAACACCCCCCCCCGCTCCCGAATCAAATTCCAACAGGGGCATGACTTAACCTAGATGAAGCCAACTGTGGCACATGTAATTTACAGCACGGAAATTTTCATGTGCCCTCCCCGCCCCGCCCCCAGCCCAGATTGCCTCCTTATCCCTGTGTGTTTTTAGCTCTTATCCCCAGGGGTGACCTTCAGGAGGAAGAAGAGCTGCCAGCTGCGCCGAGGAAGCTCCATGTTGGATGGGATCAAAGCATCAGATGGGTGAGTCCTCTTTCCTAAAATCCCCAGTTTGTAGCACAGGAGAAATTAGGGATGTAGAGGGCAGAGGAAAAGCGCAGCATCCGGTGTACGTAGCGCCTACAAAGAAATCGGTGTGGGGTGGACAGTCTGAATTCTTTCCACCAAGAGAAAAACCGTAAAGTAATCATTCATTTATGCCTACAAGGATCTCGACTGACTGGAATATTGGTGTCATGCCCCTGGTGGAGACTGACTCTGAGGGAGAGGAGGAACAGCTAACAGGGAGTGGAAAGGTGGCTCCAGAGGTTGTGGAGGAGGCTGGGGAAGGGCAGAGGCCGACTGAGCAGTCAGAGGAAGAACCAGGCCCATCCCCTCTGCATCCTAGAACACGCAGGGAGGAACGGAGAAGGAAACAACTTGGCTTATGAGAGAGGAAGTGGCCATGATCTTCTTCAGGGGCTGCAGCTGTGACAACTGAATAAGAGGACGGACATGCGTATGGGCAAACTCTAGACACAAAGCGTGTTTTATTCCTGGATGGAGGTTTATCTTGGTTGGCGTTCTTCCAACAGACTATACCTGGTGTTAAGCCTGGTTTCCCCAACCAGGGTTAGGGAGACAAGCTAAACAGAATGTGCAGCGTTAGTCAGATAGGCACACAGATAAATGAGTGAGCTAAGCTTGTATGTTTATTAACATACAGTAAAAATAACAGATACGCTTGTGCTATCAAAAATATAGTTTATTCCATTATGAGTTCATAGCATAGTCAAAATAACAGTCCAATAGTCATGTATCATTTAGTCAGTCCATTCAGGGATATTCAGTTAGCAAAGTCCATGCAGAATATCCTATGTCAGTTCACTTACAAATCAGTCCTTTGTTTCTCTCCCGTTCGAGCAATGCAGTCTTGATTCCAAGCAGTAATCAGGGATCATCAAAGCCAGAGAGAGAGCAAGCTGCAGTCTTGCTTCTTTTAAAGTGCTTTCACAACCACTCCCTTAATTACTTTCCCATATTTAAAGTTGCAGACACTTTAACATATAAACTATGATTACATATTTATTATTTTACCTAAACCAGTTAGGGTAAACAATGTTATCCCTAACACCTGGTTATCTTCTTGAAGTTGTATTTTAATTATCCTGTTCAGTGCGGTTTCTTTTTGGTTTCTTTATTGCTTCGTTATCTGCTCTTTGAGTTGGGCTGTATTTGAGTTGGACTGTAATGTTATGTTGGAAAGAGGGACTGTGACTCCAACTGTGAACAATTGAACAGTGAAGCCAAGTGGGAGGCATTAAAGAACATTTATTTATGTTTTGGTTTTTGTTACATTTGTGGGACACTCTAGGTCATCACAGTTGGGCACTGTCTAATAAAATTAATGGACCAGAGGAATGGTGTCGATATAATTTACTTGGACTTCAGTAAGGCATTTGATAAAGTAGACCATAATCTACTACTAGATAAAGGAGTGGGTTAGGCAGCATCACCATCAGATGGATTTGTAACTGGCTGACCAACCGCACTCAACGTGTAGTCCTCAATGGAACTACATCTCCATGGCAGGAAGTATGCAGTGGGATACCCCAAGGCTCTGTTTTAGGCCCAGGACTCTTTAACATTTTCATCAATGACTTAGACGAGGGGATAGTTAAGGAACTCATCAAATTTGCAGACACAACACCAAGCTGGCAGGAATAGCCAAACTGTGATGACCCAGGGTGGGATACAAAATAAACACAGTCACAAAAACAGGTGAAGCTCCTTTTATTCCTTCACTTTGCTTCCAAGCTCCAAATATCCTTGACCGGAGATAAAAAAAACTCCCACACAAGCAGTTACCAGAAGGACACCAATTTAAATTATAAAGAATAAAAAACAACACAAACCAGACAAGATAAGGGCTGGAGGACGTCCACAGATAACGTAACACACCCTGGGAAGGACGGCAAACTCAGAGAGGAACAATAAACTAGAGATATTTGCATGCTTTGTTTCCAGCACTGGCCCGTATGTATGTCCGTCCTCTTATTCAGCTACAGCCCATGAAGAGGATCAAGGACCTTTCCTCCCAAGTAGACCACATCTCTCCCTTATCCTGTCCTCCCTGCATGCCCTAGGATGGAGAGGGGATGGGCCTGGGTCCTCCTCTGACTGCCCAGCCGGCCTCTGCCCTTCCCCAGCCTTCTCGACAACCTCCGGAGCCGCACTCCCTGTCGGCTGTTCCTCCTCTCCCTCAGACTCAGTCTCCATCAGGGGCATGACAGAAATACTCCAGAAGATAAAGGCTTAGGATACAGAAGGATCTTGACAGATTTGAACATTGGGTGCTATCTAACAAAACGAAATTCAGTGGTGAAAAAAGGAAGGTTCTACATTTAGGCAAGAAAAATCAAATGCACAGGTATATAGTGTAGGTGGTACCTGGCTCAAGAGCAGTAACTGTGAGAGGGATCTCGGAGTCCTAGTGGACAGTTATTTAAATATGAGCCTGCTTTGTGCTGCAGCTGCCAAAAAAGCCAACACAGTTCTAGGCTGCATAAACAGGGAGAGAATCAAGATCACGTCAAGTGTTAACACTACTTTATAAAGCCTTGGGAAGGCCAGATTTGGATTCTGTAATTCTGTTATTGAAATTAAGAGGGTGGAAAAGGCAAAAAAAAAAAAAACCTCTAGGATGTTCAGAGGTAAGCTAGATAAAGTGAGGTCTAACTATATCTAGGGTCAGTAAAAATGATGCCATCAACCTGGTTTTGCAGGTCCTTCAAAAAAACAGCTCCTGAAATCTACGAAGCGAATTTGAGAAGCGAGGAGAGGAGAATGGCCCAGTCTGAATGGACAAGTGAGTTTTGGAGGTTTCCAATCCACAGAAATTGGGGAGGGGGGAGTCATTCAAGTGAGCTTGGGGCTACAATACCCAGCATTCTCAGCCCTACAGTTAGGAGATCAACCCTGTTGGATCAGGTGAGGATGCTAATCTAGCATTTGGGATCAGCTAGAGGTTCTTTGGGGGCTCAACAAGTTTCCCCCCTCCGCCCTTTCCCCCCTCCCCTCACTACCTCATGTTGTTCACAAAGCAAGCAACGCAGCCTTGTGTTCCCGCGGGCCATGTGGGCGGGGCAGCTTTGTGTCCCTGAGCAGCCTGAATTAATTGCTTTGGGAGTGACATTTCTCTGCGGACCACCAAAATTTTCTCCCGGACCACCAGTGGTCCCCCGGCCCACCGGTTGGTGACCACTGCTTCAAAGCATCTGAAGCTGGGCAGGAAGCAACGGATGGAAAACTCACCAAGAAGAGAAGCAACTTAGAACTAAGGAGAAATTTCCTGACAGGGAGAACAATTAATCGGTGGAACATGTGGCCTCCAGAAGTTGTGGGTGCTTCATTACTGCTCCATTACATATTTGTCTAGAATGGTGTAGAGTTTCCTGCTTGAGCAGGGGGTTGGACTAGAAGACCTCCAAGGTCCCTTCCAACTCTATTATTCTGTACTCTGTAAAGTTGCCAAAAGTTTAAGAAGCATTGCTCTTTGGATAGTATAGTTGAAGTAGGAACAATTGGAACCTGTGCCTCGAGGGAGACCCTGAGAGCACTAGAACTCCCAGTCTCCCACTTCCTACTTCTATCACCTCGCCCACTGCACCAAACTGGCCACTGGTGAGTAAAATATGGTGACATAGACCAGTGGCCCTCAACCTTTTTTGTGCCACGGCCCGGTACTGGCATCACAAAATGATCCACGGCCCGGTACTGGCATCAGCACGCATGACAAGGCAAGGCGAGCTGAGTGACCCCAAAGCAAGAGCCCCCTTTTTCGGCTTCATTTGTTCAACTAGAGCCCATCCAACAAAGTGGAAAACTTGTCCTTCCACTAAATCCAAATTAAATTTGTTTTCGCTCAGTTTTGTTTTGTTTTTTAACAGCGGCACCCCACACACACTTCCCTCAGGGCTAACCAACCGCCCAGATTGGCTATTTTTTGCATATAAAGTTTTGCGTCTGCCTATATCCTGGTCCTACCTACCTCTCTCTCTTTTTTTTTTTGTTCTGTAATTTGTGAGTTTCTTTTGGGGGGAACGAATGCCTGCTGTAGCAGAACTTGATGCACTTCATTTTTCGTATTTTCATTTTGGGAGAAAAGAAAGAAGAAAAATTGGAGTCTTTAAAAAAAAAACCTTCTTATCGAAACAAGATGGCGGCGCCCAGCAAACCGGCAGCCCGGTAGAAAATGTTCCACGGACCGGGTATCGGTCCGGGGACCGGTGGTTGGGAACATAGACAACAACCTCCCAATATCAGCTGGGGAAAAAGTAACTCCGTTGTTTCCTTTCCGCCCACTAGATGGCAGTAGAAGTCAAAGTAAAGGATTTTATTTTTTTTTTCTGTGAAAAACTTTTGTCAATCTTATTTTATTTATACTCATTTATTAAATTCATATGCTACCCATCTCACTGATGCAGTGACTTTGGGAAGCTTACAATATAATAAAAAAAGACAATAAAAGATCATTTGTCTAAGGACTGGTTGTGACAGCACTGAAAAAAGTACTGACCATCGATCCTCGTACTTGGGACCATCATAGATTCCCAAAATTTGGGTTCTTGGCATTTACCATGGTCACAGCACCCTGGGGTCATAAGATCATCATTTGCACCTATCTACTTCCAACAAAATCAGTGTGTGTGTGGGGGGGGAGCCAGATGTGCTTTATCCCATGTGATTTGTTAACAACCGCAGCCAAAATGGTCATACAATTGGACACAATTGTTCACTTAATGTCTGCATTGCTTAGAAATAGAGGTTCCTGTTCCCCAGCGTGGTTTTAAGTCAAGGCCTTCTTTTACAGATGGTCCTTGACTTACGACCACAATTGAGCCCAAAATTCCTGTTTCTAAGCAAGGCAGCTGTGAAGTGACCCAAAGGTGTGTGGTTTTTTTTTTCAAGAGCCAACTGGACTTGTGTTGGTTTTCTTTTTAAGACATTTTGCTTCTCGTCCAAGAAGCTTCTTCAGCTCTGAACTGGATGGTGGGGAATGGAAGGATTTACACTCCTTGCAGACAGCTGGTCATTTGCATCCTTTTAGAGGGTCATTGAGGCCACTTCTGTGTCAAAAATGAGAAGCCCTCCCTCAACAGGAAGGGGAGAGATACGACATCATCTCTTTCCATTCTACAATATGGTCCTTTCAGCAGTTCCAAGAAGGCTCCACAGCCATTTGAACCACTCAGGCGACCCTGAGGACAGTGGCAAACCTCCAAGTGGCCTCAGCGGCTCTCTAAAACAGAGATATCGAACTGGATTTATTCGAGAGCCAGATCAGCATTGTAGTTCCCCTCTGTGGGCCGGTGGCGTGGGGGGGGGATGACGAACGGGCAGGTGATATGTGCAGGGTGGACACGGATGTTTCCTGCACCACCCTGCTGGCCAAGCCGAGTCACGTGGCCTTTTTTCCGGCCATTTTGAACCCATTTTTGAGCCCATTTTGGCACCTGTTTTCGGCATGTTTTGGACCTGTTTTTAGCAGGCAGAGTGCTGCAGGAGGCCATGGAGGGTGAAAACAAGGTGCAGCCCCCACCCCAACATGACCCATTTTAACTTCCAGAGTCACCGCGTGCCAGTCTCTCGATAGCTCTAAAAGGATGCAAATGAGCAGCTGTCTGCAAGGAGTATAAATCCTTCCATCCTCCACCATCCAGTCAGAGTTGAAGAAGCTTCTTGGATATGAAGGGAAACGTCTTCAAAAGAAAAAACCAGAAAGTCCAGTTGCCTCTTGAAAAAAGCACGTTGGGGACTCCAAGCGGCCTTAACGACCCTAAAAGGATGCAAATGACCAGCTGTCTGCAAGGAGTATAAATCCTTCCATTCCCCACCCTCCAGTCAGAGCTGAAGAAGCTTCTTGGATGAGAAGGGAAACATCTTCAAAGAAAAACCTGAAAGTCCAGTTGCCCCCTGAAAAAAGCACCTTTGGGACAACCATGACCTGGATGACCGTAGACATTTAATTCTTTTGTGAATTTTGCCCCAATTTACACTATTTGCTAAGTGAATCACTGCCGTTATTAACTTAGTGATCTTGTGGTTAAGTGTGTCAGAGTGTTTGCAGCGTGACTACAATTGTGAGACAACCCAGGAGCAAAACACAGCATGTACCGAGGCTTCGTCTTTTAACTGTGGTTTATATACAAGACAGCTATATACATACATATATACTCTTTTACTCTGCACGGAGAACCACAATGGAGACAGAATACAAGGAGAGAGAGGTACGCCCTCTCATGGCCCCATATATATATATATAGAGAGAGAGAGAGACAGATTCTTAAAGTGGTAAAACCCTGTGGGACCCATCCTCAGTCTTAAAGCGGCAATAACCATGCTGATTCATCCTCATTGCATCAGCCTTACAACAGCTGATCAGCTATTAAGTCTCAATACCTTAACAAAGCGAATTTGGCTCCCTTCCCCATTGACTTAGCTTCTCAGAAGGTCTCAAAATGGGATTGCATTAAACAAAACATATTCGTCATAAAATATGCCAGTTGACAAGCATCCAAATTTTGATTACGTGACCATGGAGACGCTGCATCAGTCCTAAGTATTAAAAAGTGGTCATAGGTCACTTTTTTTCAGTGCCGTTGTAACTTTGAACGGTTACTAAACAAATCGTTGTAAGGCAAGGACAACCTGTACTCTTTTAGATAGGCCTGGAGATTTCAAATCCCAGCTTATTTATTTATACACTGAATTTCTCAGTTGGTTTATTTATATACCATAATTGTCTCATCTATGGTACATTTAAACTAATTTACAGAAATTGCATCGTTTGAATTGCATAATGGCCAAATGACCATAATTTCTCACGAATGAAGAGAGTATAATTCCCTTTATGCACAGCGTTGGGGGTTCGAGAATTGCCAGCCCATTTAAAATATACAAAAATGTATGAAGTGATTATCCATCTGCCTTCCCCCATTCCTCCTTTCATGCAAAGGCATAAACTTGAATGAACTCTGGGAATCTGTTGGTACTTTTTCCCACCTTTTGTTTAAAAGCATATCAAATAGCAATATCAAATATACCACTTTACAGTGCTTTACTGCCCTTCTCCTGAGCAGTTTTACAGAGGCAGCCTGGGTCCTCATTTTACCCACCTCAGAAGGACGGAAAGCTGAGTCGACCTTGAGCCAGTCAGGATCAAACTTCCTGGCTGTGGGCAGAGTTAGCCTGCAATCGCGCTTAGATTTATATACTGTTTCACAGTGCTTTTACAGCCCTTTCTAAGCGGTCTGCAGAGTCAAGTCTGTTGCTCCCAACTATCCGGGTCCTCATTTTACCCACCTCGGAAAGATGGAAGGATGAGTCAACCTTGAGTGGGTCAAGATCAAACTTTTTGGCTATGGGCAGAGTCAGCCTGCAATACTGCATTCTAACCATTGCACCACCAGGGATTCCTTTCTTCTCATTTCTCCTTCCTTCCTTCCCTCCCTCCCTCCCTTCCTTCCTCTTGTATGCCTTCCTTCCATCCGTCTTCTTGTTTTCCTTCCCTCCCTCCCTCCCACCCAAGCAATAGCACTTAGACTTATATACCGCTTCACAGTGCTTTACAGCCCCGTGGTCACCCAATCGAAACTCAGACGGCAATTGGCCTGCATTTATGACGGTTGCAGCGTCTGGGGGTCATGTGATCGCCACTTGCCACCTTCTGACAAGCAAAGTCAGGCTAGCGGAGTTGCAAGGGAAGACTAGAAGACTAGAATGGAGCTGGAAGGGACCTTGGAGGTCTTCTAGTCCAGCCCACTGCTCAAGCAGGAGAGCTATGCCATTTAAGACAAGTGGCTGTCCAGTCTCTTCTTAAAAACCTCCAGTGATGGAGCACCCACAATTTCTGGTGGCAAGCGGTTCCACTGGTTAATTGTCCTCACTGTTAGATAATTTCTCCTTAGTTCCAGGTTGCTTCTCTCCTTGATTAATTTCCATCTGTTGTTTCCAGAATGTCAGTGGAAAGTATAACCAAGTTTCTAACTGAACAACCGCAGTGATCCATTTCACAACGGTGTCAAGAAAGGCCATAAAATGAGGCAAAGCTTTCTTCACAGCTGTCTCACTCAAGTGACCTAAAGATTGGGCTCAGTGATGGGGCTGTAAGTCGAAGACTAGCTGCAGAGATATTCCTTGGCTTGCTACCCAACAGTTGAGCCCAAAATTTATGTTGCTAAATGAGAAATGTGTTAAGTGAGTTTCCCTCCATTTGACCCCGCTGCTAAGCGAATAACTGCCTTTGTTAAAATTAGTCACACGGTCGTTAAGCGAATACGGCTGCCCCTTTGACTTTGCTTGTCAGGAGGTCGCCAAAGGGGATCATATGACCCCGGGACACTGTGGCTGTCATAAATGTGAGTCAGTTGTCAGAACACCTGCATTTGGATCACGCGACCACGGGGATGCCACAACGGTCATAAGAGTGAAAAATGAACATAAGTCACTTTTTTTCTGTGCCATTGCAACTTCGAACAGTCACTAAGCAAACCATTGTAAGTTGAGGACTACTTGTATTTAATCCTGTGTAACTTTCCTTACTGTAGCAGCTGAAGTGGTCAAGTCCTACTAAAACCAGTCCAAAGATTTAATTTTAATTTTTGTCAGGGTTCCGGCAGTTACCCCAGAGAAGTATTTTATGAGTTGACAATTTAATTTTAATTTATTTTAATTGTAATTTTAGTTAATTTGTTTTATTTATTTATTTATTTTAATTTATTTTAATTTATTTATGTATTTATTTATTTAATCCAACCGATGCGTCCTTCTGTGTCGTGGTTTCTCTCCAGCCGAAGTGAAGCAGATGGCCAAGCAAGCGGCCTCAGGCCAGCTTCATTTACCGACCCAGCAGCACCCTGCCAACAGATGGATGTTGCAGAGCGAGGTGCAGGGCGTCCAGACCGTTTTCCCGAGTCCCACCATCTGCGAGCGGGTCCGATTCTACCAGGAGAACAGCGATGCGGGAAGGGGGCAGCGCAGCAGGGCCATCGGCGACCACAAGGCGCTTGGTGAAGACGAAAACCAAAAAACCCCAGGTGGGCTGTTAGGAAGAATCCCAGGCCTGGAGAAGGAAGGTAAGGAGGGTTGGAGTGACAGCTCAGTTTCTCCACCTTAACCACTTGAAGATGAGTAAACTACAACTCCCAGAATTCCCTAGGCAGCACAGCTCGGTTTGGTGGCCTTTACTTCCTCATAAAAATAGACTCTCCCCGAAAATAGCCAAAATTCATACATTTCACTGCCCCAGCGATGCAGGTATAAGCTTCAATCTTGCCATGGTGGTTTGGTCCAGGAAGCAGTAGGCTCGAAAGACGGTGGGAGACGGTGAGTTCTAGTCCTGCCTTCGGCATGAAATCCAGCTAGGTGACTTTCAGCCAATGACCTTGGAGAGGGTGAGTTCTAGTCCCGCCTTAGGCATGAAAGCCCACTAAATGACTTTAGGCCAATCACCAGGAGGCAGTAAATTCTAGCCCTGTCTTAGGTATGAAAGCCAGTTGAGTGACTTTAGGCCTATCACTAGGAGATAGTGAGTTCTAGTCCTGCCTTAGGCATGAAAGCCAGCTAGGTGACTTTGGGCCAATCACCAGGAGAGGGTGAGTTGTAGTCTCACCTTAGGCATGAAAGCCCACTAAATGACTTTAGGCCAATCACCAGGAGGCAGTAAATTCTAGTCCTGTCTTAGGTATGAAAGCCAGTTGAGTTACTTTAGACCGATCACCAGGAGACGGTGAGTTCTAGTCCTGCCTTAGGCATGAAAGCCAGTTGAGTGACTTTAGGCCAATCACCAGGTGACGGTGAGTTCTAGTCCTGCCTTCGGCATGAAAGCCAGCTAGGTGACTTTGGGCCAATCACCAGGAGTTGGTGAGTTCTAGTCCTGCCTTAGGTAGGAAAGCCAGCTGGGTGACTTTAGGCCAATCACCAGGAGATAAGTGAGTTCTAGTTCCACCTTAGGCATGAAAACCAGCTGGGTGACTTTAGGCCTATCACTAGGAGACAGTGAGTTCTAGTCCTGCCTTAGGCATGAAAGCCAGTTGAGTGCTTTGGGCCAATTACCAGGAGATAAGTGAGTTCTAGTACCACCTGAGGCATTAAAGTTACTGGGTGAATTTAGGCCAATGACCAGGAGGCAGTGAATTCTAGTCCTGACTTTGGCAGGAAAGCCAGCTAGATGACTTTAGGCCGATCACCAGGAGACGGTGAGTTCTAGTCCCACCTTAGTTATGAAAAGCAGCTAGGTGAGTGAACCACTCATCAGGAGAGAGTGAATTCTAGTCCCAGCTTAGGCGTGAAAGCCAGCTGGGTGACTTTGGGCCTGTCTCTCAGCCCAGCCTACCTCGCTGGGTTGTTGTGGTGGGGGAAAAAGAAGAAGAGGAAGGAAGGAAGATTAGTTCCGTTCACCGCCTTGGGTTATTCATCAAAACTATTAAGATGGGTTAAAAAAAAAAATTAAGTGAATAACCCCCTGCATCTTAATTCTTCTTTTTTTTTTTTTTTAACCCTACCCTCACATGTACCATTGGAACGAGAAGCAGCGAATTGCAGGTATTGTGGCTGTGAATTGCCCAACCCTTGCCTGGGTAGAAGGCCCTTCCCCAAATTAAAATGGCCAAGGAGCAGGAACGCAAATCGATTTGTGACATAATTGGTGTGCAACAGAAAGAGGCCGTCTGTAGGCATTTTTAACGTTCTGGGTACGTTCCCGTTTTCCTGACGGTTTTGACGCTGTCGGTTCGCGAGCAGATTTGCTGGTCTCTGGCTCCCAGGAGAACCAAAAAAGGGACAGATTTTTCAGAGCACCGTTTTCTTTTTAAATGCATTTAATTGGGGTTGCTTTAACTCTCTTCTCTAAAGGATAGTTTATTTTATTTTATTCTATTTTTTGTCTCTGGGGATTAGCTGTTTCACGGCTATTATCCTCCCCCGTCAAATCAGCCTCTGTTGGCCCTTTCTGAATTCTTTCTTTCTCCAGCCTGCCTGTCCCTCATCCAAGAAACCGAGTTTTTCCTCTGCATGCTAATTCTGACTCCCACCCTCCCTCGTTTCCCTGGGTGGTGATGTTGCATTTCATCTTTTCTTAATTTATTCTTAGGCAAAAGTGGTCTGGCTCCAGCCTGCAAGAGTGGCGCAGCTCCACGCAAGCCCACGGGCTTTTCTGCCCCTTCAGAATATTCTCACCGGGTACGTATTTTTTTGGGGCTCCTTCGTCCGCTGAATAATTCAGCAATCATTCTTGGTCCAATCCCGATCCAGATCATTGAGCCAAAATAAAGACCAGGACCCTCATGATGTTAAGCCATTCCAGAGATAATATTTTTTTAAAGATTGCAAAAGGTGGTCCACGAATCCTGCTTCGAGAATGGGGTAGACCTTTCTAATAAAGAATATAGAATATAGAATCCTTTAGTGCTGTTTGAGCTGGGTGCTTTGCTTACAGACGTTTCGTGACCCAACTAGGTAACATGATCAGTAGAAGGGAGTAGGGTTTGCGCTGTTTTATTTACCAGTGGCTTGCCCTGTCAGTGTGGGTGGGAGTGTTCTTGGTGGTTTTTTGATCCAGCTGTGGTTTACAGAGATGGATGGATGGGTGGATAGATGATAGATCAATACAGACACAGAGACAGAGAGAAAGACACAGACAGAGAAGACACAGAAAGACAGAAAGAGATACAGAAAGATAACAGATAATCAGAGTTGGAAGGACCTTGTAGGTCATCTAGTCCAACCCCCCGCCCAAGCAGGAGACCCTACACCATTTCTGACAGGTGGCAGTCCAATCTCTTCTTGAAAGCTTCCAGTGATGAAGCTCCCACAACTTCCAAAGGCAACTTCTGTTCCATTGGTTGATTGTTCGCGCTGTCAGAAAGTTTCTCCTTATTTCCAGGTTAAATCTTTCCTTGTTCAGTTTCCATCCATTATTCCTCGTCTGGCCTACAGGCACTTTAGAAAAAAGCTTGACCTCCTCCCTGGGGCATCCCCTCAAATATTGGAAGCCCACTATCACGAGACACAGAGGGAGATAGAGACAGAAAAAGAGAAAGATAAAGGCAGAGAGAAAGGCACAGACACAGAAGGCAGAGAGAAACAGAAAGAAACACACACACACAAACAGAGAGAGACGTAGAACACACAGAAAGACAGAGAGAAAGCATCACAGTGAGCGAGACAGACACACACAGAGAGAGAGATTGAGATTAGATAGATGGATGTCCTTGGTTGCTTTCTGGGAGATATTTATTCACCCAACTAGGCAACATCATCAGTGCTAGAAGAGAGTGAGGTTTACAAAGAGGATGGAGGGAGGAAAGGAAAGGAAGGGAAGGAAGGAAAGAAGAAAGGAAGAAAAGGAAGGAAGGAAGGCAAGGACTGTGGGATCCTTGGTGCTGTCTGAGCTTGTTTTCTTGCAGACGTTTCATCACCCAACTAGGTAACATCATCAGTAGGGCATACTTTCAATTCATATACAAATGGGCTTACCCTTTCAGTATTATTGGGTGTATTCTTAGAATGCCGTTCGTTTGACATAGTTTACAGATTGTTTGCCTGAGCTGGTAGTGCCTGGATATTGCAGTGACATCGCTGCTAAGATAAATCAGCAAAGAGCTACTACTTCCACAGCAGTCCTCGACTTAACGACGATTCACTGAGCCCCAACCCTTCATAGTTAGAACAGCACTGAAAAAAAGGGACTTGCGGCCAGTCCTCACGCTTACAACGGTTGCAGCATCCCTAGTCACAAGATCAGAATTTGGAGGCTTGGCAACTGGCATGTACTTATGACGGTTGCAGCGTGCCTGGGCCATGGGATCACCACTCGTGACCATCCCAGTTGGTTTTAGACAAGCAAAGGCAAGAGGGGAGGGTTTCACTTAACAGCCACACGATTTGTTTAGCAGTTGCAGTTATTCCCTTAATGACCATTTCCCCCAAACGAGGTGTAACTCACTCAACAACCACCTCCCTTAACAATGGAAGTTTCAGGCTTCTGACAAGCAAGTTCAATTGGTGCGGTGGGCAGGAAGATGGATTTTCTTAACCAGGGACCGCATGATTCATTTAACGGCGACGATTTGCTTAACAAAAAGGTCGTAACTTTGGTCGTGACCCACTTAACGACCATCTCGCTTAGCAACCAAACTCCTGATCTGGTTGTAAGTGTAGGACTGCCTTGCAGTCTCAAAGGAAAGGCGGAGTACTTACCAAACAGATACGGGGCAAGTAACAAAAATAAATATTTTCCTGCTTGCTCTCATGTTCTTGATTAAAAAATACCGTTTTAATTTCCGTCTCTCTTGCAGGAGCCACTGGAAGAGGTGATCCACTCGCCATCTTCATCCCTTAATGTGTCAGAAGAGTTTTTAACTCCGGACCCCGAGTTTTTTTTGAGCAGTTCTGCTCCTCACGAGCCTTCAGAATTGGAAGTAAGAGGAAAAGTTGAATAGAATAGAAATACAGCATAGAACAGAACAGAATAAATAATAGAATACAATAGAGAATAGAGTAGAATAGAGAATAGAATAGAATAAAGAATAGAATTGAATTGAATTGGATTCTTTATTGTCCAAGTGTGATTGGACACACAAGGAATTTATCTTTGATGTATAAGCTCTCAGTATACATGAAGAAAAAATAAAATACTTTCATAAAGAATCATAAGATATAACACTTAGTGATAGTCATAGGTTACTAACAAGCAATCAAATCATACCAGGAAACAAATAAAATTATAAATTGTAAAGATACAAGCAACACAGTTACAGTCATAAGTGGGAAGAGATAGGTACTAGGAAGGATGAGAAGAATAGTAATAGAGTCTTATTAAGTAGTTGGACAGTGTTGAGGGAATTATTTGTTTAGCAGAATTGATGGCGTGGGGAAAAAACTCCTTGTGTCTAGTTGTTCCGGTATGCAGGGCTCTATAGCGTCGTTTTGAGGGTAGGAGTTGAAACAACAGAATAACAGAGTTGGAAGGGACCTTAGAGGTCTTCTAGTCCAACCCTCTGCTCAAACAAAAGACCTATACCATTTCAGACAAGTGGCTGTCCAATCTCTTCTTGAAAACCTCCAGTTTATGTCCGGGATGTGAAGGGTCTGTAGATATTTTCACAGCCCTCTTTTTAACTCATGCAGGATACAGGTCCTCCATGGAAGGCAGGTCGGTAGCCATTGTTAAAAATTTTTTTAAAAGTTAGCCAAGATGGCTTAAATTGTCTGCTTGGATTAAAGGAAAGAATGTAACTAATCTTGTTCCTACTTGGAAACAGTTTCTGGACTTTGTGCCTGAGGTGGGAAAAAAAATGAAAGTTTAGTTTGGGGTTTTGCCAATTGGTTAGTTTTGGTGCTTTAAAAATTGAGGTTTCAGGCAATGACCTGATTCCACAAGTAGTCCTCAACTTACAATCACAATTGAGCCCAACATTTATGTCGCTAAGTGAGATGGTGAGTTTTGCCCCATTTTATGACCATTCTTGCTGCTGTTGTTAAATGGATTGCTGCAGTGGCTTAGTTAGGAACGTGGTTGTGCTTTCCCCTTGACATTTGTTCAGTTGTTGAGTGGGTTTTTTGCCCCATTTTACGACCTTTCTTGCCACCATCGGTAAGTGAATCATTGCAGTTGTTGGTGAGTCACAAGGTTGTTCAGTGAATCTGGCTTCCCCCATGGACCTAGCTTGTCAGAAGGTCACAGAAGGGGATCACGGGACCCCTGGACACTGCGACCGTCGTAAATACAAGTCCATTGTCAAGCATCCGAATATAAATCACGTGGTCCCGGGGATGCTACAATGGTCGTAAGTATGGAGAATGGTCATAAGTCACTTTTTAAAGTGCCATTGTAACTTCAAACGGCCATTTAGCAGACTGTTGTAACTCCAGGGCTACCTGTATTTGTCAGCGAACTCTTTATTGGCCAAGTGATTGGACACACAAGGAATTTGTCTTGGTGCAAATAGAATAGAATGGAATAGAGTTAGAATAGAATAGAATAGAATAGAATAGAATAGAATAGAATAGAATAGAGAAATGAATAGAATGGAATGGAATAGAATAGAGAAATGAATAGAATGGAATGGAATAGATACTGGAATAGATACTGGAATGGAATGGAATAGAATATAGAATAGAATAGAATAGAATATAGAATAGAATAGAATTCTTTATTGGCCAAGTGTGATTGGACACACAAGGAATTTGTCTTGGTGCCTCTCAGTGTACATAAAAGAAAACATACATTCATCAAAAATCATAAGGTACAACACTTAGTAAGGCCCAGACTGACTCCCCTTCAGACAATAAGAATGAACTTTGGAAAACTGGGTATTTCCAAAAAGGAATTCTTTATTGAAAAGGAAGCTATCCAGGCGATGTTCAAAGCCGGGTCTGATAGGCCTCCAGGCATGCAGCTTCGATAAAGGGAGTTAGAAGCCCTCCCTTAGTCCGGTGTGGATTTCGTCAATAGAAAGAAGCAACACGTTAATTCTCTCCGCCCCCCTCCTTTTTTTCCCCTGGGAAAGCAGTGGAGAAGAGCTTCCCAGGAAGTTGCTTTTGGAATTCCTGGAATTTTTATGGCCCGCTCTTCTCCTCTTGCTATCTCTCCAAGAGGTGACAAGTTTCCAAAACATCTGGGCTCCAGTCCCCAGATGTATATCACATGCAAGTTATACAGATCCAATACAAGAGTTAAAGATATTCAAGTTACATCAAAAAGGACGACTTGTATCAAACCGCCCCTCTGTCCCTTTCTCCTCCCATTGAAGAATGGCTGATACACTTGGCAGGTACATCAATTCTTTTTTTTCCCCTTCTTTTTCCCTTCTGCATTATTCTGTCTTCCCCTTTTCCTCTCCTCTCCTTTTTCATTTTTCTTTATATTTTATGTTACGTTTTGATAAATTAACCAAATTTTGAACCTATTTAAAAAAGAACAAACGAGAGAGAGGTGGAGAGAGAGAGAACCTCTTGATAAAGATTATCCTTGGGGAGTGGGGGGCAGAAGGGGAGGGAAGCTTTGGTTTACTGGCCAGATGTCAAGAAGCTAATGCCGGCAATCCTCGAGATACAACCATAAAACAAACTGTATGCCGTGGTCAGTAGGTGAAATGTCTCACTTAATGTTTGCTCTCTCCAATGAATCATTCAATGAATGTGTGGGTTGCTAAGTGGCTCAGGCCTGGGGGAGACTTTTGGAGGTCTAAGACAGGCCCAGGTCTACCTGTCCCAGCCCTCCCAAGGCTGCCCCCATAATATGCCTTGTGCGTCACTTCCTGCCTTAGCCCCAGAGACCTTTTACCATCCCTACTGGGAGCGGGACGCCCCCTCCCCAAGCCTTAGGTCTGATTCCCACCCTATCCACCAGGCCAAACACCTTCCTCCTGTACCTCACTTTGGAAGAGTTCCGAGGCCTTCTAGAGCAAGAATGGGCAACTATGACCAATTAAGGACCTGTGGACTTCAACTCCCAGAATTCCTGAGCCAACCAGCTTCCGACAAGCAAAATCAACAAGGGATGCCTTATTCACTTAATAAACACGTGATCCACTTAACAGCTGCAGCGATTCACTTAATAGCCATGACAAAAAGTTTTAAAATTGGGGGCAGCTCACTCAACAATTGACTTGCTTAGCAACAAAAGTTGCAGTCATATGTCAAAGCACTACGCAATCTAAAACCATCTCTATCAGACCGGATGGAATATGTGCTTACTTAAAAAAGCTATCCACTGCCATAGCCGAACCTCTAAGCATAATCTTTGAAAAATCTTTCAGGACCAGCTCCTTGCCTAACCTATGGTCACAAGCCACGGTCATCCCCATTTTCAAAATGGAGACGCCAGCCTAGTTGAAAATTACAGACCAATCTCCTTACGCTGCGTCACCTGTAAAGTCATGGAATCAATTATTAACCAATCCATTATCCTCCACTTAGAGACAAACAACCTATTCTCCAATAAACAATTTGGTTTCAGGAAAAAACTATCCTGAAATCTGCAACTCTTACACTACACAACTCGATCAGGGCAAAGCAATAGATGCAATCTACATAGACTTCTGTAAAGCCTTTGATTCAGTGGTACATGACAAACTACTCCTAAAACTAAAATCTTATGGTATCTCTGGACACCTGCATAACTGGATAGAAGCATTCCTGTCAAACAGACAACAAATGGTCAAAATGGGAGTGTCCTATCAAATTCTGTACCTGTCAATAGTGGTGTCCCCCAAGGCAGTGTTCTAGGACCAACTCTCTTCATACTCTACGTAAATGACCTCTGTGATCATATTAAGAGCAACTGCGTTCTCTTTGCTGATGATGTAAAGCTATTCAACACCACAGGCAATACTGCTACCCTTCAAAAAGACCTCGACACTGTATCAGAATGGTCAAACAAATGGCAACTTAAAATCTCAACAAATAAATGCTCTGTCTTACAAATTGGCAAAAAAATATATATCAGAAAATAAAATACAAGCTGAATAGTCAAGATCTGGTTGATGATCCAAGCTCTGTAAAGGACCTTGGAGCACTCATCTCTAATGATGTAAGTGCTAGAGCCCACTGTAACTACATAGCCAAAAAGGCATTAAGAGTTGTTAACCTAATCCTATGTAGCTTTTTCTCTGGTAACATCACACTACTAACTAGAGCATACAAAACATTTGCTAAACCAATACTCGAATACAGCTCATCAGTCTAGAACCCACATTACGTATCTGATATTAACACAATTGAGAAAGTCCAGAAATATTTCACAAGAAGAATTCACTCCTCTACTCATTGTAGAATACCTTATGCCACCAGACTTGAAATTCTAGACCTAGAAAACCTTGAATTATGCTGTCTTTGATCTGATCTAAGTATGGTATATAAAATCATACGTTGCAATGTCCTACCTGTCAATGAATACTTCAGCTTCAACCATAACAACACAAGAGCACACAATAGATACCCGCAAGGTTAACCGCACCAAACGTGACTGCAGGAAATATGACTTCAGCAACAGAGTGGTCAGTGTCTGGAAGACTCTACTTGACTCTGTGGTTTCTTCCCCAAACCCCAAAAACTTTAACCTTAGACTGTCTACTACTGACCTCACCCCTTTCCTAAGAGGTCTGTAAGGGGGTGTGCATAAGCGCACCAACGTGCCTACCGTCCCTGTCCTATTGTTTCTTTTATTTTTCTTATTGGTACCCATTTCATGTATTCATAACTATGTATATACTTATACCTATTATCTTGTAAGCAATTGACAAATCAAATAAATAAAATAAATGTCAGGGAGTACCTAGATGCATGCCCTTGTGTTCAGGACCCTGGAGAATTCCAGGCAAGAAAAGGAAAGGCTGGGAGATTTGCCAGGAAACGGTCACCTTCAGGACCTTGGAGAGCTCCAGGGGAGAAGCTGAAATGTTGGATTACCTCTGGTGGTCCCAGCCAATTAATTGGTTTTCCCAGTCCAGGGGATCCTTTATTTGCACTCTACTTGACAGCTGCTCTTTTTCCTCAGATTCCTTTCTGGGTTAGTGTAGGTGAGTCTTTGAATCTGGATGTGCAGTTTTATTTTCCTTCCTTCCTTGGCTCCCTCCCTTCTTTCTTTCTCTTCCCTCCCTTCTTTCCTTTCTCCTTCCTCCTCTGTCACTCCTTCCCTCCTTTCCTCACCTTCCTTCCTTCCCTCCCTCCTCTCTTCTTTCCCCTCCTTCCTTCCTTTCTCTCTTTCCTCCCTCACCTCCCCTTTTTCTCCTTCCTTTCCTTTCTCCCACTTTCCCTTCCTTACTCCCTCCCTTCATTCTCCTCTCCCTTCCTTCCTTCCTTCCTTCCTTCCTCGCTTTCTTTTACAAATAACTCAAGCTAGTGAACATAAACAATACTACTTCTTCCACCTATTTTTTCCTCCAACCACAATCCTGTAAGGTGACTTGGGTTGAGATTTCTATGAGGCATTTCAATGAAGTTACTTGATGTTATAATCTGTAGTTCAATGTCTCCTGAAGCCTTTTGGGGTTCTTTCAACTCCTGATTTGGAGGACAAATGAACTGGCGAATGGAGAACACTAGGTTGAGGTATTGATTGATCAATCAGTCAATCGATTGATTGATTGATTATCTGCCATCAAGTCATTCTCAACTCCTAACAACACATAGTTGGATTTTTCTCCATGACAATCCATCTCTAACTTGTCTTTCCTGGACAAAATAGGTTGAGTTATTGGATAGAGCTCATTGTGCCAGGCAGTAAATAATGAAGTTCACGTTGATAGAATAGAACAGAACACAACACAACATAACACAACAACAGAACAGAATTCTTTATTGGCCAAGTGTGATTGGACACCCAAGGAAATTGCCTTTGGTGCAGATTCCTCTCATAAAGGAATATAAAATATATTCATCAAGAATCATAAGATACAACACTTAGTGATAGTCATAGGTTACTAATAAGCAATCAAATCATACTAGGAAACAAATAAAACAATATAAATTGTAAAGATACAGGCAACACGGTTATAGTCATAAGTGGGGAGAGATCGGTACTAGGAAGGATGAGAAGTATAATAGCAGACTTAGTAAATAGTTGCAAAGTGTTGAGGGAATTATTTGTTTAGCAGAGTGATGGCATTCGGGAAAAACCTGTCCTTATGTCTAGTTGTTCTGGTGTGCGGTGCCCTACAGTGTCGTTTTGAGGGTAGGAGTTGGAACAATTTATAATAATCCTTTCAAACGATAAAATGAGATCATAAAATTTTAAAAAATTAAGAATAAATATACGAACAAGAAGTCATCTTGTGTTCCAGGATTGAAGCTTAGTTGATACAACTCGGTTCTTTGCCTGTTGAGAAACTCTCGATTTATCCTTTTAGTATTCAACGGCCGAGGAAGAGGAGGAAGGCAATATTCTAGGAAGAACAGAAGAATTTTCTGGGCAGAAGGAAAAGTTGAAAAAACCTCAGGGAATCTGGGCTCAGAAAGAACATCCCATCAATTCAGGGCAGAGTAAGGATTTTTTTTTGTACGTGTGTGATTGCAATATTAACTCATCCTGCCTTTAGCAACCACTTGAAATTACAACAGCGCTGAAAAAAAGTGGCTGAAGTCCATTTTTCACACTTGACGAACTTTGCCGCATCCACAAGGTCACGTGATCCAAAATTCATCCAGTTGGCAACTGGCCCATATTTATGACGGTCGCAGCGTCATCCAATCCCCGTGTTCCGACCTTCTGATCATCAAAGTCAACGGGGAAGCCCGATTCGCTTAACAACCATGTTTCTAACCGAACGCCTGTGGTGCTTCGCTTAACAACGGTGGCCAGAAAGGCCCAGAGACCTTTAAGGAGCAGAACTCCCTTAACAATTGTCTTGCTTAGCAAAGGAAATAACGGCTCAGTTATGGTCGTAAGTTGAGCGCTATCTGTGCTTAGTAAAATTCAGGTCATTTCCGTGAGTGATGGAGGATTTTTTTTTTTTAAAAACAACCTAAGATTTTCTAAAAAATAAGTTTAATCGCTTGGTTTTTCTGGTGTAGCATTGATGACCGCAGGGGGGAAAGTGGAATTTAGAGTCCTTGCCGCTCTCTGAGCTTGGTTGCTTTCTTACAGACGTTTCATTTACCAAGCTAGGTCACATCATCAGTGCTAGAAGGGAGTTGTCAGGGTTCCGACAGATGCCCCAATTAAACCCTGAGCCTGGAACCGAGTTTCTAAAAAATCCAGTTATTTATTAGGAGCAACGTGTCAGGCACAGACCCAAATCAAGTCAGCTCTGCCTCACGTAATTTACGATCCACCTATGACCCTGTTTTCCTCCCTCCCCCCCCCCCCAGGGCATGTCATAAATCATATTCTCCAACGGAGCACTTTCAAAGGCTGTAGAAATCACGCCTCTCCAGTTGGTCCTGGTAGCCTGGGATACAGCCTTGAGGAAGGTACGCGTGGAATGTGCATCTGGTTGTGGCTGCTGGGTTGTTCCATCAGTTTCCTCCCCCCCTTGCCTATGGCAACTCAAGAGCAGGCCAGGGATGCTTTACGAGTTGACAGGAGAAGGGTTTGAGTAGAGGAGGAGGAGGAGATGGGGTGAAGAAAAATGGGATTGTGGGGTCCTTGGATCACTTTGAGCTTGGTGGTTTTCTTGCCGACGTTTCATAACCAAGCTAGGTAATATCATCAGTGCTAGAAGGGAGAAGAGTTTGAGAGGAGGAGGAACTGTGAGTTCCTTGGTTCCAACAGTCGTCGTCCTCCTCCTCTTCCTCTCTTCAAACCCCTCTTCCTTCTAGCACTGATAATATTGCCCAGTTGGGTCATGAAACGTCTGCAAGAAAACAACCAAGGTCAGAGCACCACACAATCCTCCTCCTCCTCTTCCTCTCCACAAACCCCATTCCCTTCTAGCACTGATGGTGCTTTCTAGTTTTCATGCTTTCATGAAAAGTCTGCAAAAATACCAACCAAGGATCCCTTATATCAACCCTGAGCTACAAATATTCTCCTTTATTAGAGAGACAATGTAGTCTCAGGTATCTAACGTGGCATTAATATTCACTGGCACTCATAAGTATTTCAGCATCCGTGGAGAATTCCAAATGCAATTATTAAAGGTGGGAGGAACCCCACTCCCTTTAAAAAGATCGTGCAGAAGGCGGAGAGGCCTCTTAGAAATAAAATAAATGCCTTTTTTTCCCCTGTTTTGGAGATGTCTTTATTTCAAGTTCTCTGAGCATGTTCCTACTTATATTCCGTAGGACGAGAGTGTTCCTTTGGGACAGGCACGCAATATATCCATGACAACCTGCCAAGGAGAGATCTATTTACTTCTGTAAATGGGTAGGAATTTTTTATTTAATGTTTAGGGAGCCCTTTGGATGAAATCTCTTTTTAACATGGGCTGGGGTTATTTTAACAGCTTATTTCGCTTCTGGTTTTTTTTTTTTAATTTTGTTTCCTTCTGTTTTTCTGTTTGTCTTCGGTTATCAATGCTTTTGTTTGTTGCAGAATTATTTTACAGTCATTTTGGGTAGCGTTTAATGAAGACAGAGCATAAATGTTCTGAATGCTAAAAGTCTTCCTAGCAATAAATAAATAGATGAAATTCCAAACAGTATTACTAACAATGTCTTCCTAACACTAAATAAATAGATGAAATTCCAATGTCTTCCCGTAATCCCTTGAATAGGGGCAACTGAATGGGGTTGAGCTGAGTATTTACTGGCCAGATGACTTTCCTGTCACCGATGTGGAGTTTTGTTCAGCAAATATATTCCCATCGTGCCTAGAGAGAGAAATATCTGCCTCTACCTAGGCTCGAACCCACAGCCTCCTGGTTGTGAGGCGAGAGCTCCAGCTCTAGGCTACCGCACCACTCTCTGTGTTACTAACTCTCTGTGTTAACCGTGTTACTGACAATGAATTACTTCTTTCCCATGTCAGCAGCATATATTTTTGAAAACCAAAATGGAAATAGCCCTCAACTTACAATCATGAGTTTAGTGACAGTTCGAAGTTACAAAAAAAAGTGATTTAGGGACGTTTTTCACATTTATGACCATGGTAGCATCTCTGTGGTCAAGTGATTTACATTTGGATGAGGACTGACTGGGCAGGGAGGGGGAGGGGTGGGCGGAGAAGGGCGGGGCCAGCCAGGGGCACGATTTGCCAGTTCTCCGAACTGTGCAGAATCATAACAACCGGTTCTATACAACCGGTCCGAACCGGTAGAATCTCCACCCCTGGAAAAGGCTGTCAATTGTAGATTGTTGATTGTAGAATAAATGGACATGGGGTTGCCAACTTATTGGACCTCAGGAACCACCAAACTCATACTTTTAAATCCTGGGGACCACTGATGTGAATTTTGACTGATGGTGGTTTGCTGATGTTAGTGAGAGAGAGAGAGAGATCTGATTTAACCTCCCTCTCTCTCTTTCATACACACACACACACACACACAAAAACACAGAGGCAGGAGTGGGATTCAAATTTCTTGGGCATGGCCTAATTTGTGTGTGTGGCTTGGTCATGTGACAGGCTGGGCATGGTTTGTATGTAAATATTATAAATATTTATGTAAATATTGATTTATTTATTTTTTAATAAAAAAGAGCAACTTTTACCCAAAATCAGGCAAAGCAGGCAGGCAGATTGAGTTGCTCACAGAATCACAGATTCACTTAGAGATCTGTGTTTCTGCCATCAGCTATCTGAGTCTGCAACTGAATAATAGAACCTAAGGGACGGAAGGTAGATAGTTCAGCTGGGTATACGTGAAATTATCCAAATGTGAATTTCACTGTGCCCAGCTGGACTACCTGGGTTAATGAATCTCAGGGGAGGGGGTTGAAATGGACCCAAAAAAAGGTGAAAGCCGTATTGGACTGGCAAACCCATGCAGTGCACAAACAGCTACAGAGTTTTTTGGGTTTTGAGATTTTGGGGGTTTGCTGAGACTGCATTTATGGCCATGTGCATCATCTCACCTTTCTGATTGTGTGTCATGCTCCTGTTGGAATCTGATTCTGAGGGGGAGATTGAACAGGGAGTGGGAGTACGGCTCCGGTGGCTGTGGAGGAAACTGGGGAAGGGCACTGTCCGGCTGAGCATTCAGAGGAAGACCCAGGGCCACCCCCTCTTCATCCTAGGGCACGCAGAGAGAAATGGAGAAGGGAGCAACATGGTTTATGGGGGAGGAAAGAGCCCTGATCCCCTTCATGGGCTGCAGCTGGGAAGACTGTTTAAAAGGGCAAACTGCACATGGCAAAGTTGTTGGAAGCAAAGCGTGCATTATCTTTGTCGAGGCTTATCTGGGTTTTGGCATCCTCCCAACTGTGTGTGCCTCATTATCTTTTGGAAGTCTGCAAGTTATTATCCTGGTCTGTTGTGTTAATTACTTCAGCGTGGTTTGAGTTGGTTTTTTTTATTTCTACTTTATCTGTATTTGGGGTTTGGACTGCATTTCTTCCCTTTATAGACTGTTTTTGGAAGGGTTTGATCTCCCGCCGAGGATAACTGAATATTGTGGGCCAAGTTGGAGGCATTAAAGGGAATTTATTTACTTTCGTAACTTTGTTATTTTTGTGCCATGCTCCAGGTCATCACACCATGACTTACAACATTTTCTTTTGGGGGGGCGGGCTTGGAATCTAATGTGGTTTCTAGCAAAAACCGCTCTTGTGGCTAAGGGATCCACAGAACGATGGCGGTGTTCACTTTACAACTGCGGCAAAAGAAAAGGCCGTAACGTTGGGCGCAGTTGCGTGGTGACCCACAGAACAACCAGCCCGTAATTCTGGGCTCCATTACAATCATAATTCAATGTTGGGCTACCTGTATAGGTGCTTGTGTTGTGTTTATTCCCCTGCAGCCCCGGGGCAGCGCAACACGGAAGTTTCGGTGAGCCTCCAAGAGAATTCGGAGCAGAAGAAACGTAAGGACCAGTGGTGGGATTCAACCAGTGTAAACAGCCAGTTTGGGGAGTGTGCGCTTTGCACGCAGCATTTCAAAACCGCTCGTTTTCAGCTCTAATACTTATAGCCCCAGTGAGTAAAGCACAGCTGAGGCGTGGCCATCCGCTGTGCTGCCTGAATCATGGAAATAAAGGACAGACTAGGGCAGGGGGCGGCGGGTGGTGCCAAATGATCACCAGGACAACTGGTTCTCCCATACCGATTCAAACCGGTAGAATCCCACCTGCGGTAAGGACTGTTTCATTGCATCGGAGCTAAGCTGGTTTCAGTGGGTGGAAGGGGGAGACAACAGGAAGCGCAGTTGTGACAAGCCACTCATTTAGGAAAAGGGGGATTTTGGCCGGCCTGGGGAGTCCGGTTTTAACTCAGTTTTGCAGCAATGAATGCAGTTGTTCTCCAGAGTTCTGCAACTTTATTTTATTGCTTGAATGATTGTCCGCCTTTCTTATTTTGATTGATATCTCGAGCTGGCTAATCTACTTCACCCTCTTTTCTCCTCGTGTTTTGCCCACAACAACCTTGTGAGGTGGGTTAGGCTGAGAGAGAGAGAGAGAGACAGAGAGAGAGAATAGAGAGAGACAGAGAGAGAGAGACTGGCTCAAAGTCACCCAGCTGGCTTTCACAATTAAGGCGGGATTAGAATTCATCATCTCCTGGTGATTGGCCCAAAGTTACCAACCTGGCTTTCATGCCTGAAGCAGGACTACAACTCACAGTCTCCTGGTGATTGGGCCAAAGTCACCCAGTTGACTTTCGTGTCTAAGGCAGAACTAGAAATCAGAGTCACCTGATGCTTGGCTCATAGTCACCCAGCAGGCTCTTATGACTAGGTGGGACTAGAACTCACAGTCACCTGGTGATTGGCCCAAAGTCATCCAGCTGGCTTTCATGCCTAAAGCCAGACTAGAATTCACAGTCGCCTGGTGATTGCCCAAAGTCACCCAGCTGGCTTCCATGTCTAAGATAGGACTAGAATTCAGTATCACCTGCCTATTGGCCTGAGCTCTCACCCACCTGACTTTCATACATGAGATTAAAACTCGCCATTTCCTGGGGATTGGCCCAAAATCCTCCAACCGGCTTTCGTATCTAAGGCAGGACTAGAACTCAGCGTCTCCTAGTTTCCAGCCCTGGTGCCTTAAATCAAATCCATCCTCAAGTTTCAAATTAAACCACTTCCAAGTTATTATGTTTTTAAACCCCACTCTTGTCATCTCAGCTTTTCTTTTAACTAGGATCTCGAGAGTTATATTTTGATCGATCTTTCAAGACTTTCCATCCCTTGGTTTAACACAGGGGTGTCAAATTCAATTTGATCCAGGGGTCGCATCAGGGCTCTGGTTGACCTCGGGTGGGGGGGTGTGGCCAATTGGGTGGGTGTGGCCAGCTTGACACCATTCCCCAAACTGCTGGCATGTTTCCTCTTCGCATCAGTTAGACCAGGACAGCCCGCGGGCCGATCCTGGTTTAACATGTTGCTACCATCGGTATGGTTGGCTCTAGAGTTCGGAACTAGGATCTTCCAGATGGTCTCGTAGCAAAAAACGGGGTAAGTTGGGGTCCATATCCTCACTTGTGTTTGGAGAGAGGATTGAGTTGTTTTTGGGAGAAGAAGGCTCAAAAAAAAAAAGATTGCTGGAGTCCAGCATTTTTGAACAGATGATGAGAAATTCAACACTGATGTCTTTTTATCCCTTTTGTTCTGTTTTGGCCAGATCCCTTGGAGATATTCAAGAAATATCTAGCATCATCAGCAAGGATCCGTCGAAGACGTCAGCTGTGAAAACTCCCAGAAATTCTAATTCCCCCATTAAGACCAGCACCCCGCTCAGCCCCGGTTAGTCAAGGCTCTGCGGAAGTAGCAAGAGTACATAACTGATAATTCTTGCGGATGTGGCAGGGAAAGCAGCCTTCAAAGCTGGGAGAATTGTGGCTCAGCTTCAGCCTTTGCCTTTTGTGCGTTCTGAAGCAGAAAAATAATGTTGTGTAAAGAGAGGCATGTTACAATAGAACAAAGGTCTTCAGACTGGTTCACTTTAAGAGGTATGGACTTCAACTCCCAGAATTCCCCAGCCAGCCTGCTTTGAGTTGGGTGGAACTGGGCTTGGCTAGTCTAGGGAAGAGAAGGACCAGGGGAGACAGGATAGCATCTTCCAATATTTGAGGGGCTGCCACAGAGAGGAGGAAGGGGTCAAGCTATTTTCTAAAGGACCTGTAGGCCAGACAAGGAATAACGGATGGAAACCGAACAAGGAGAGATTTAACCTGGAAACAAGGAGAAATTTTCTGACAGTGAGAACAATCAACCAATGGAACAGAAGTTGCCCTCGGAAGTTGTGGGAGTGCCATCACTTGAGACTTTTAAGAAGAGTTTGGACTGCCCTCTGTCAGAAATGGTGTAGGGTCTCCCGCTTGGGTGGGGGGGTTGGACAGGATGACCTACAAGGTCCCTTCCAACTCTGATTATCTGTTAAACTCTCAGAATTCCCCAGCCAGACTATACATGACCAGTTCCTGTAAGCATTCTTCATATGTTTTAGTCTCCAGTCCCCTAAAATCATCCTGGTTGCTCTTCTCTGCACTTTTTCCATGCTCTCAACATCCTTTTTTTATAGTGTGGTGACCAAAACTGGATGCAGTACTCTAGGTGTGGCCTTACTAAGGCTTTATAGAGTGGTATTAGTACCTCACTTGATCTCGATTGTATCCCTCTGTTAATGCAATTTAGGATTGCATTGGCTTTTTTGGCTGCTATTGCACACTGCTGGCTCATATAGATTCCAAGATCCCCCTCCCAGTTCCTGCTATTGAGCCTGGTTTCACCCAGTCTATATGTGTCCTTTTGGGTTTTTCTTGCCTAATTGTAAGACTTTATTTTTCTCTGAACTTCAATGAATCTTCTCTGTCTGAACATCTGGCAGTAATTTATATCCCCTCCAGAGGTGAATTGAAACGAGCTATTTAGAACTCGTTTAGAATAAATTGTGCGTGGGAGAAAGAAAACGACGGATTAAAAACCTTCCTCTCTCTCCCCCTTTTTCTTCGTTCTTTTCTTTTCCCAGTGGATCCGCCACCAAAATTTTCCTCCACCGTCACAAAATACAAGGATTATTGTGTGATGACCATAGATACGTCCTGTTGGGCTACGCATGACGCCTCCTTGTTGGGAGTCACTACGTTTCCTGCACCCTGTGCCACAGGGGTGAGGATAGAAGAACTACCTGCCATCCCGCCTCCATCAGCTGGGTTTGTGCAACCTGTAAGTGGATTCAGGAAATCACACACCTGTGGGTTTGGGGTATGTCTTTGTGTTTCTTCGGTTTTGTTCAGTGCTGGCCAGTGCCTGAACTGATCCTTGCAGCTTTCTTGGCAAGGTTTATTCCGAAGTGGTTTGCCATTGCTGCACTTCAAGGACTGGCTGGCTTTCATTCCTAAAGAGGGACTAGAACTCACCGTCCCCTGGTGATTGGCCCAAAGTCTTGCAGCTGGCTTTTGCCCCTAAGGCGGTGATTGGCCCAAGGTCACCCAGACGGTTTGGGGGACTAGAACTTAGTCCCCTGGTGATTGGCCCAAAGTCTTGCAGCTGGCTTTTGCCCCTAAGGCGGTGATTGGCCCAAGGTCACCCAGACGGTTTGGGGGACTAGAACTTAGTCTCCTGGTGATTGGCCCAAAGTCTTGCAGCTGGCTTTTGCCCCTAAGGCGGTGATTGGCCCAAGGTCACCCAGACGGTTTGGGGGACTAGAACTTAGTCTCCTGGTGATTGACCCAAAGTCATCGAAGTCAATTTTCGGGCCTAGGACAGAACTAGATTTCCCCCACTCAGCCGTGTGACTTTTGGCCAATTACCAGGTTACAGTGAGTTCCGGCGAGTAACTCACTGTACTCACTGTCGTGCCTAAGGCCGGCCTAGAATTATAAAAAGGTAAAGATTCTCCTCGCACATCCGTGCTAGTCGCTTCTGGCTCTTGAAGGGCGCGGTGCTCATCTCCTTTACAAAGCTGAAGAACCAACACTGTCCTAAGATGCTTCCGTGGTCGTGTGGCCAGCATGACTAAACGCCTCCGAAGGCGCACGGAACGCTCTTCCCTTCCCACCAAAGTGGTCCCTATTTTTCTACTTACATTTTTTTACATGCTTTTGAACTGCTAGGTTGGCAGAAGCTGGGGCCAGTAACGGGAGCTCACTCCGTTAACGCGGCACTGGGGATTCGAACCGCCGAACTGCCGAGCTTTCTGATCGACAAGCTCAGCATCTTAGCCAATGAACCTCCGCGTCCCCCACAAGGCATTATAGGGTGATCTTAATACTTCACGTGATCTTGATTCTGTCCTTCTGTTAATATCTCTGAATCCAGATAACTTCCCCGGGATAAATTGTAGAATAACATAGAATAGCGGAATTAGAAGGGACCTTGGAGGTCTTCCAGTCCAACCACCTGCTCAAGCAGTGCCGTGATGGCGAACCTGTGGCACGCAGAGCCATTTGTGCAGGCACATGACCCTCAGCCAAACTTACCTGCCTTGTACACATGTGCGCCTCACAGCTGATTTTCGGCCCGTTTGAGGTTCTTTTCCCCCTTCCGGAGGCTTGAGGGAAACTTCTGCAGCCTCAGGAGGCCGAAAAACGGGACTTCCGGAAGTGCCAAAACGGGCCCATTTTTTCGGCCTCCTGAGGCTGCCAGAGGCTTTCCTCAAGCCTCTGGGAGGGCGAAAATGGCCTCAAACAGGCCGAAAATCAGCTGGGAGGTGCGTGCATGTCTAGTGCAGGTTAGGAGGCAGGATGGGGGTGTTGCATGCGCATGCACAGAGGCAGGCTTCATTGCCTTGTGGGTGCTGGCACATGCGCCCTTTCGGCACACCACAAGCATAAGGTTCGCCATCCCTGCTCTAGTACCATTCTAGACAAGTGACTGTCTGGCTTCTTCTTAAAAGCCCCTTTCCCTCCTGGTAGTATCCATCTATACGGGAGCACCACCTC